>JAOWCC010001752.1:600000-1175000 GCA_030867875.1 Actinernus sp. WN-2022 | reverse complement strand
GCTGTTGGAGGTGGGTTTAGGGAAAATGCAGTAGTAAGAATGGCATGGTTCATAGTACCTGGTGGATGGAGAGATTAAAAGATTACTTTTGATTTTAAGTGGAAGGGTTTTTGAACTGATTTTCAGCTCCTCGAAATTTGCAAGAATCAAAGAAAGAAAACCTGTTTCCAAAATTAGAGCTGTTTTCATTCAAACCCCTACACAAGCCAAGCTGGGGGAAGCAGGTACCATCTTGTAGAATTCTGGGTAAATTAAGGCATTCTGGGTGAAGCTTTAGCTTTTGGCTGAAAAGGTTGGCTGACTAATGGGCTAGCCAATCTAAGGTTGAGGGCCGGAGGTGGGGATGTTTTTAATGCATGCAATGGAAGTTAGTAAAAGACAATACCAGGTTAAATTCAGTGTTGTTGTTGTTCCATAGGGTCAGAAAACATCAACCTCTGCCAGTTGGCAAACATAAATACCTATATCTGGACTGTCAGAGTCCTCTTCAGCTTTGCTCCTGACTAAAGTTGGGAGCATGATAAAGGTGTTGATGAATTTAAAATCAGGAGGTAAGTATCTTTTCAGTTATAAACTAATCTATAAAATTAATAAACATAGTGTGTAGAGTAATATGACCAGAATGAGTCAGTTAATGCCCTTACCCCAAGGGGTTTTAACTGACTTTTGGCTCTTTCTAGACTGTAACAAACCCTCCCCCCTAAGAAAACGGTAGTCACTGTTACCATGGAATTTTCAACTAACCTATAATACTGGGGGCTCAAAGTTTTTTGTCACCATTTTGGTTATGTTGACGTCAGATATCTTCGGAGCTGGAGGGAAGTTTGTTTGGGGAATACAGAATTTAAGAAAACTGTAGTCACTGTTACCTTGGAATTTTCAACTGACCTAAAATACTGGGGCTCTACGTTTTTTGTTGGCCACTAACACACACTATAATCCTCCTTCAATAATAATGTGAACTATTCTAAACCCAAATCCAACATTTTAAATAACCCTAACATCAGTTAACATAACTTCCCTTTTAGAATCTTAAAAAAAAAAAGATTTACAAAAAAATAACTGGTTTAAAAAAATTGAACTGGTGTAAAAAAGGTTTGAACTGGTTTAAAAAAATTGAACGAAATTTGTTTTAACCACAACATATATATAACTGATGGGAAATACATCCGGGATGAATAATACACTTGAATATATAACTGGACTTGCCTAGTTATTTATATAGTAAATTGTCATAAAATTAAACACTGAACTGTTTGTGAGCCAGAACCACAATGAACTGACTCTGTCTCTTGAGAGTTTATTGGCCATCATAAGTTTTAAACAGGGTGACTAATTTAATATCAAATGAGACATACATTACATGTACATAATGGTCAATGTTTAATATGGAAATAATAAAGAAACATAATATGCTTCCATTTTTTTAAGATAATTTGCATGATGGTGTCATCATGCAAAAAATGGAGAGGGGTCTCGCTGATTTTACTTCACGCCACACCAACTGGCAAGTATTGCAAACTGTAGTTTATAACTGTATTTATATGTGTATGCATGTAAGTGCATGAACTGGCAAATGGTAAACTATGGTAAGTTAACTCAGAAAAATCACATCATTATACCCCCACATTTCGGTATTTATGCGAGTAAATAATACTAAATTAGAACAAGTTGAGCATGTTAAATTACTAGGACTTGAAATAGACAGTGACTTAAGTTTTGACACACACGTCGACACTATGGTCAAGAAAGTATCAAAACGCATCGGAATTTTAAATAAGATTAAGAACTATCTACATGTACCTAGAGCAGAGCGCATTCTTTTTTATAACACTATGATAAAGCCGCTCATATTATACTGTTCAATGACTTGGACAAGCTGCAGTAAGGACAACATCAACAGAGTCTTGAGGTTACAAAAACGTAGCGCTAGGGTAATTCTAGATGCCAAGCCTCGCCACAGCTCTATTGAATTATTTAATAAATTAGGCTTTCTTCCTTTTTATGTGGAGGTAGATATAAAAAAATGTCTACTTGTGTACAAGCGCACTGTCAATGAAGCTCCAGAATATATAAACGATTTGCTTAAGCTCAACAGTGAGCAGCACACAAGGAGAACGCGTTATGCGCACTTGACCGTACTACCTCCACGCTACACCAGAGAAAAAGAAGCTGGTCGTTCTTTCTCTGTCACAGCTACTAAATGCTGGAACAAATTACCTGTAAACCTAAGACTCTCCTCCTCTGTCAATATTCTTAAGTCTGCCCTTTACAAGCATTTTCGCACATTTCAAAAAAGCTTCCAACATTTCACTACTTTTTCAGATACACAATTTATCCTTAGTTAACTTGGTAATGTCGATCCTCCTTAAAGTATACATTTATATATCTTGTAAATATGTAATTTTAGCTTAACTTAGTATAGTCTTATTATATGTCCTTATCGTAATATGTCTTACATGTGTTGTGCTGCGAGGGCCACGAGTTTATTAGTGCGTCGTACTATTTAGTGTTACCCTCCTGAAATAAAGTTGATTGATTGATTGATTGATGCTGCATAATTTGCTCTGAAAATGCTGCACAATTTCCCTTTTTTGCATCCTACAATGTATCAGAAGCCCTGTATATAGATATAGAGATGGGTTTCTTGTATATATATATATATACAAGTAGTTTCTACTATTTCTGTTTCAATTTCCTTGCGAATTAATTTTCTTAACACTTGTGGTATTAATTATGCTCATTGAATTGTTTACGTACCTATAAAGATTGTTAATTAACCAATGCAGGAAACCCTGAGGAGGGCAGCAGCCGAAACGTTGGTATTGCATTAAATATTGTTGTACATCCACAGTTTATCCCCTTTCTATTATCTGGAAGCAGTTGTTCAATATATAGAATCTAGACATTGGAAAAGAACACTCATTTAATCACTAAAATCTGATTTTTCGGTTGAAAAATGTTTGACGGGGCCTGTATAATTTATATGAAGTGAGTAAATCTACATGTACTATCGTGTACACTGTATGTTCTTACATATCTTAAAACTATGTAATAGGTGGCTTTATGTATCAAACAGTATGTAATTTAACTTTATTAATAACCTATAGGTCTTGCAGAGTGGAAATGATGATAAAACGGACAATGTGCTGGAGCAGCAGCCAGCAGAAGAGCAGATACTAGGTGTTCATGTAGACGAGCTGACAGAAGAAAGATGTATTGCTGTAAGTCATTATTATAGTCATTTAAATGATAACTTCCACTAGCGTGCCCAGACTACACTCTACCAACATTTTGAGTTGGGTATTATAATTATATATACAGCTGAGTGCAAAAACTTTGACCCCCTCACTAACTATCTAACTATATTGGGTGCATTGTGGGTACAATTATTGTTAAACTGCTGTATTCTACCTACATACACACACACAATACCGTACAAAACTAGAATAGAAGTGAAAGAGAAAATATCTGCCCTGAGTGGGTTCAAATTCCACTCAGGGCACATATTTTCTCTTTCACTTCTATTCGAGTTATTTATATATAAAGATGGGTTTCTTATTTATACTGACAGTTTAGTAAGATAGATAATTAGATAATTATAGATAGATAATTGGTTGTTTGTTTGGCAGAATTGCAAGCATGGTCGAACTACCATAAGATAAAATAGAACATGTTTCACTTTGATAATAATTAACTTAACTTGAGTTCCAAATTTTGAAGCAATTTAGTGAATAAATTAGTACAGCTAAAACTGAAAATAACACTTGTTTTCTTCATCTAGAAATGTTTTACTCGTACATATTTCAATCCTACCTGATATATATTTTGTTTAAGAAAAATGTCTGAAAAGCACATTTTTGTATTACCCATGATGCAACCAATATAAGTTTATAATTTTCATGCAGTCAGTTTTTTGCATGTGATAAATATCATAAAGTGCCTCCATTGTTTCCCAAAAAAGTAATTAATAATAATGGAACTCGTGCACCGGCTTATTTATTCAAATCACACAGCTAAAGATCAGCTCTGGGTCTCAGCTTGCAGCTTCAGTTCAATGGTGTCAAGTGAGACTCTGGTTCAGTTTATTGCCATTTTCAACAAATAATATTTTCTTTCTTTTAGTTTTTGTGATCTTTTCCTCTATTTTGTTTTTAGCTGTATTTTACACTGCTTATATCTGAAATGTTTTTTTTCCCACATCATTTTCTCTTTATTTAATTCCAGTATTGCAATTGTACACCAGATACTGTACTGGCTATCTAATACCTTTCAGTCAATGTAATTAATATGTATTAATTAATTAATACCTAGCAAATGTTTTTTTTTATTAGATTAGAGCAGCACGACGCCTAAGAGTCCGTCAAGCCCCTTGCAATGGTGGAATAACAATAAATGTAAATTCTCGTTCTGTGATCTACACAAATAAATTCCATGAAGGTGCATTGTTTCAGGTGAGTGTTCAATTCAATGAAGGTGGCCTAGCTGTAGGTATAATTGCAGTGAAATGATAATTGTTGAGATATTTGCAGACTATTTTGATCATTATTTTTGTTTGACAGATCTATATACATGTATGTAATTCATGGCAAAGTAACAATTTTGTTGTTATATAGGAGGTGTATGACTTGCTTGGAGGTGACGAAGAGCTCCCGCTCTACTTCTCATTGCATAGACCCCTCAGTGCAGCACATACATGTATAAAGCATGATGAGGTCTTGAGTGTCAATGAAAAACTGCTGCTAATAGAAAGGTTAAGCATATTTGAGAAACCAGACCTAATAAGCAACTGCCATAAAATTTCAAAAGAAATTGCCTCATAAATTTGGAGTAAACAGTTGTAAGGGGCTCAACAGTAACTCTATTTTGGGGCAAATTTTGAAATTAAATTTTGAAATTTTGATTTAAACAAAACTACAGCTTCATTTCAAGTTATTTTTGGTTCCCTTATCTATCATTCAGAAATTGTTTTTAGAAATCAAAACTCCTTGCATATTTGCACTATTCATAAAAATAAATATTATACATGTAGGTATATTTTTTATGTAGCGCTGTTAATTCTGTTTTGGCTTAATAACTCACTTCCTGTGGGATTGCTATATACTTTCATTCTTCAAAATATACCTTAATTGATTGGTAACTAATAAATGAAAACATGAAAACATTTATTTTCAATACAGACAAGTGAAGAAGCAACACAAATGCTCAATAGAACAGTAAGTGCAGCTGACTGCTTAATGGTTGTACATTTAGCTTACGTAACATTGCAATAGATGGGAGAGGAGAAGAGGAAGGGAGTGCCTGCAACAACCCTATTGTTTTATTAATATCTGCCTTCCATCAATGGTTTTACCTGCTAGTCAAAATCATCCAATTACAGGGCCGTAGCAGGGGGAGGGGAGGGGCCCAATAATTTTGACAGGCACGTTTAGTCAGCGGCCACGCTCTATTTTGACAGGCACATTTGGTCAGCGGTCACGCTCTTCACACTCCTGTGTGTTTCTTTCGCTTCGATAGAGCATGAAATTTATTCATTTATGGCTTCAAACATGAAAAATCAAAGACAAAGGACACTTCTTAACTGGATGAGACCCGAGCCATCTGCTGAGAACAATGAAAACAGGGACTGACCTCTGCAGGTTCAACTATATGGGACTGAATGACCGATAACTATTAGTCAGCAACCATGCATGCATGCATGCATGGCCAGCTAATGAAATAACATAAATAAGGGATGTAACATATATTAATTTCCTGTTATGCAGGCATGAGCGAAAGTGAAGGAAGTGGTATGTATACATGTATATCATTATATAGTTTAAGAAATTTATAGTATGAAATGAACATTGTTTAAATTTGTTGTTAAATATAGTAGAGACAAAAATGTTAGAATGTGAGAAGCTAAAGATAATAAGCTGCAATTATATATTAGCTACATGTTTATATTATTTCAGAGTACAGCCAACATGACGAAGCTGTCAACCATCATGAGCAGGGCAGGATGAGATGTATAAGCATGTAACTTTAAGGCAGTATTTTATGTTCAGAAATGCACTATTGATGTTTGAAAGAAATCAAAACATCTCAGAGATATAACATACATGTACATGTATCTCGATCTGTCAACATGCAGCCGCTCTCCCTTATGTTATCCATTTTTAAAATGAGTGATATATAATTATGAAACTAATATATTATCATTTTATATATTATTATTTTTTCAGACAGAAGAGATTGGTTGGATCGCAATGGTAAGGTGCATGACGGCATGCTTAACAGAGTTATGATAGCTTATTGTCAGTAGTATCTGTCATCTTATTTACAACATTTTGTGTCATTGCATGGTCAAAATTGTTGTGGATTTTATGAGGCAGTACTAGCCGAGTTAATTAATCCATAACATTTTTACCATGCACGATGATGCAAAACATTGCAAATAGGAGGAAATATACCACACAGTAATCTATTGTAAAATTGATTTTTACAACAAATGAGAAATAGTCAAGCAGTAGCATTGAAAACAATGGAAATTGTGAGAGAAGTTTATTGTAGCGTGGCACAAGCAATGATGCAATACATGTATGTTGTATGTCCTGCTATTTCCAATGGCAATAAGCCAATCAGAAAACTATAAACTGAGCAGTTGTTGCAAACATATTATTTGGAATCCAGGGTGGCTCGCTTTATTCTTGAAAAGTGATAGGGGTCATCGATTTGTGAATTTTGAAAATGTTAATGAAAGGTACACAAATAATTGGTGAGAACAGTTTTTGTGCTGGTTTTCATGGTGAAGCTTAGAGATCATGTTTATAATAATTTAGAAAGTTACTTGCATGATCAACATTCAGATGTTAATTATTAGGTGTTAATTCTACTTTAAAGTAACTTTTGGTCGTGTGAAAACCTTTTTTTGTATGTACCTGAGGAACTTAATTATTGGGAGATATATAATTTATGTTACATTGAATGATATATGCAATCCCTCACTTATTTTACATATTGATTTTTAAAGTATCAGATGTACATCATATGTAATTAAAATTTTATTATATATTGTTTCAGACAGAAAACAGTTGACATGGAATCAAAACCATATAATATGATACTTAGTTTTTTTCTATATCATGTTTCAGAGCGATCGAGGCGCCTGCATAGACAACATACATGCAGATCAAGAAATGATATGCCTATAATTGCTAAAATATTTTTTACAATATAATTATGATACAACATGCATGGCTGGAAATTTAGAGTTAAAGCACAATGTGACCAATTACAAAATGTGGTTGCAGGTTTACAACTTTTAGTTGCTAAAATGTTATGTGCATTTAACTTACAATCCAGCAGACTAATACAGTAATCTTAAGCTTGCATCTGTATTATACATATTTTAAAGGTGCTGCATGCATATATGTCAACATGGTTTTGTGCATGTTTGGATGCAAAGTATGTTTGATTGTTGGCTGTTTATTGTACAGCTGTCAATTGTCAAGCGAGACCAGTAAATTTTCAGAAAAACTTCAACTTGAAAATAATTTAGGTAAAATGTACTATTATGATATTAAAAGTAGAAATCCAAACAATTGTCCTACTGGTAAATATTATTTTTAAAAAGTACATGTACATCATATATACAATGTATGTAAACTAGTATATAATAATGTTCCACTGTGTTTAGTTCAAAAAGAAATTAATGAAAATAAAAATAAATATTTTTTTTAGAGTTTACATACACAACTTAATCTCTGTTCCAGTACTCTGGCTTCAAAATCTCATTTTAATCTCTTCCCTTTCAGGTTTGAGATGTTATAATTGTCGAGGGATTGGTCACCACGCGAGACAGTGTACCAGCCATGACCCAGGTACATATATTAATGAAATGTAATATGATATTTATTATTCACTGTTATCTATTAGATACCATTAAATCCCTGAGTAAAAATGCAGTTGGTAAATAAATAAAATGTGCTGTGTTATAGCGATGTATGATGGATAGAGCAACCCAAGCAAAATATCAGCCATATGCAGCAATGTTGTGTCAATTCATTCTCAGCTGCATTTGTTGGTAGCAGACACTTAGCAACTTGTGCCGACGTCAAATCAACATCCTCCCCTCCCCCCTGGGCAAACTCACAGACACTTTATTTTTAGTTTGACAATCCAATAAGCCACCCCAAGGTCATTATTTTATAGAATGCAAGATGTACCATCAAACAACCGATGGAATGCTTAAATTATGGAGTGTTAATGCAACTGAATCATGATACCTATATGTTTTGATACAGTTTTCATTTTTTAGTGGTTATGTGGTAATTATAAATGTAGAAGTTTAATTGTGCATCAACATAGTAAATTAATGTATTTATGGCAAATAACACGATGTACAGATTATTACAATTGGCAGCTTGGAGATAGATGTAGAGCTTTATACGCTGGTCAATAACACAATATAAAACTATACAATCATCTCCAAGCTGCCAATTATAATAATCTGTTTATTTACTCACAAAGCCATAAATTACCAATTCAAGTAAATGATGATTTTTACAACTGCCAAATTACTCTCAATGTGATTGGCTTATTTTCATATGCAATATTTGAACAGACAACAAAAGTTGACGTCATTTGTCAATGTGTGTGCGCATGTGGCTTTCGTTTGAAACTAAAAGTGTTTTGTTGTTGTAAAATGGACTATTTAGTTTGTTGTTGTTGTTGTTTTCTATGGGTCTGTCCTAATACGATATTGACTGATTTTCGTAATAACATGGCCATAATTTTGACCATGTAATGATGAAAATCATTGTCAATATTAGGCCAGACACAAAAAAGTAACTTCAATTTATTAAACTGGTTATGTCACGGTTTTCTATGGAATATGGGCAAATATGAAACGATAAATTTGTATACCAAAATAACATGCATTTTGAGTGAAATTTTTGCCAGTATTCCATAGGAATTAAGAAATAACAAATGTAAGGGAAGATTTGTCATGAAAACCAAGTAAGTACAGGATGATAGACTGCAAATATTCCTTCTAAAAAACAGACGTTTTAAGTTGTGGATGCGTCTGCAGACTAATTATGTATCCAAACTCTTGAAAATATTATTGGCTAAAAAGTAAGGGTGCAAAATGCCATGCATTTTTATTGTCCTTGATGTAGCTGTGAAATACCACTTTTTATTATACGACTTGGCGTTTTCGAGTGCAAATACGGGCTAAAACGAGTGCAAATATGAGACGGTATTACACGGGTCGCAAACCGGTTTGCACAGGTTTATTCAACACTTAAAAGGTTTTGTAAGCGCGCGAGCCAATCGAAGTGGGGCTGTTTGAGTAACAGCCAATCAGCTTTTAGCGCGCGAAAAAAACTTTTCAGTGCGCGCCCGCCCTTCTCTCGAGATTTCTTCTCTCAAGATTTTCTTCAAACAGAGCAGTAAGGTAAGCGAAAACAAACATTTTTTGTTCGTGTTAGCTGTCGTATAATAAACAATTTATTACACGAAGAGTTGTGTAATACGGCTGAGCATTTTTACTCGTCAATATTATTTTTTCTCGCCTTTCAGGCTCGAAAAAATAAAACTGACTCGTAAAAATACCCAGCCGTATTACACAACTTTTCGTGTAATAAGCCCTTTGTATTTCATAGAAAAACTATGAAATACTGCCCTGTATTTCATAGTAAAGCTCAACTCTGATTGGCTGAAGTACAAGATTTATAGAATTTTTTTTTTGGTTATGGAAAATAGAATTTCACATATATAATTATATATATATTTTTTAATTAGGAAGTGCTAGAACGAAGTGCTTCCTGTGCCATGGCTGGGGGCACAAAAAACACGATTGTGCCACGCAAAAGGAGAGGAAGAGGAGTGAGAAGGAAGGTGAACAGTTATTTTCTAATCAATGTTATGTTTTCACTTTGTTATAACTAAGGCTTTGTGTGATGTCAGTGTTGCCGAAGGAGAGAGTGCATATACCAGTTTCATTCCCAATCTTCCCAACAGTCCATCAACATGTTGCAGCTCGACTACTGTTGTTCAACAATGCCTAGTCACAAGTGAACAAAGTGATGATCACCAAAGTGCACCAACAAGTACCGATGAACAACAGAGTAATCCAACCAGTGAAAGTACCAACAGTTTCAGGCAAGTTTAGGTTACACGGTTACAAGTGTATATATATGCATTCTGCTTTCAGATAATTAACAAATTGGTATGTCCTCTTATTTACAACGTTTTGCGTCATCGCATGGTGAAAGCTGTTGTGGATTTTACGAGGCACATGAGATGACGAAACTTGTGGTAAATAGGTGGACACACGGTAAACTATCATCTATTCATTGTTTACAAAGAAAAACTAAAAAATAGTGAACAAATCAGGCCAAGAAGATGAGCAAAATCGCAGGAAAAATGATTCTCGCGCGCTATCACACAACTATCACAGGTAACTCAAAAGCCTATCACAGGTTGAAAGTAAAGTCCAGTGAATGAACTCCCTATAATAGACTATATGGGGAGGCTCTGCCTGAAAGTGGTACCTTTGCAGGCTGGAGGTATATTAAAGGATAGAGATTTCGCGAAAAACTGTTATTTAATGTGGCTAAATGTAATTTAGGCTAAGTTAAACTCGAGACAATGCTGGCCAGCAGTCATCCCCCATAGAGAGATGTTATGCGGGGGGCCCAGGGGCCTGGCAGGGGCTACATGTGGTTTGTGCGTGGTCATTTCAGTCATAGCTTTCTTGCTGATCATCGCGGATCATTGGTGTTTGCTAGTCAGTGCCTTTGCTTGCTGATCGTTGCGGATCACTGCTCCCACCCTCCTCTCCCTGTGGTAAGTATTGATGGGATGGGTAAGTATTCCACTGAATCTTCAGTGTGACAGGTACCAGGGGGTGGACTGTGCCAGGGTTGCCATGGTTACCTCCTTGTTGTGCTTGGACATGCGTCGTCCGGCACTTCAACCAAAGGTACCTAACCCCAAGCTCATCTATTGGTGATGAGTTTAACGATAGGTATTTAATAGGGCCTTTCAAAATATCTCGAACAGATGCACCTAGCGGCTGATTCATCCAAGTATTTTAAGGGGTTACTCAAGTGAAAAGGTATATGAAAGGGTTTAATACCTTTTCTGTCAAAAATGGTATATAAAAGGGTAAGGGTTTGGACCTTGGGGCAGAGCCTTCACATATAAAACTTTGAACTAGCTAGTACAAGGACTGCTTACATATAATAATAATAATAATAATATTGCTTTATTTATCGAGGGTAGCACTTAATATCGTACAGATAATATACACGTGGCCCTCAACATAAAGAAAAGAAATAAATAGATGATTAATAACAGTAACAACTAAGCACTAATAAAGGCAGTTTCGAATTACAATAATCATTGGAAGCAGTGAAGTTAACCTGCATAGTATGCGTTCAACTTGAAGGAGAATGAATCTCTTGAGGCAGCTTGTTTTAGTTCAGTTGGTAGTTTGTTCCATAGAGAAGCAAGCAGCGCTAAAACTGAAAGTTTTCTTGCCAAAGGTTTGCTTAACCTTTGGAAGCATAAAGTTGTGGGCAGCGTTCCTTGTGTAAAGAGAGTGTGTGTCTTTCAGCAATTTGAATCTATTTATTACATATGCCCTAAAAGAAGTGGTCTGCTGTAATCTAATACATGTATATTCATTTTGTTAATTTCAGCTGCTTCTAACACATATCTAAGAACTTTGAGGGACAACAAGAGAAGGCAACAGAAGAGGCCAAGTGTTGACCACAACACTGTTTGCAGAAGACAGGGGAGGAAAAGAGAGGTTGGGAAATTTGCAGCATTCCTCTAAAGAGTGGGGTATAATTTATTATAGAATACCTGCATGTCGAAAGATCACTTAAATTGTGCTAAATTATCCATTATAGTACAGATATATGTAGAGTCGTTCTTTAAATGATCAAATTATAATTCTGCCTTGGAGCAATAGGGTTTTTAGAAGGTTGTATGATTTTTAGAAAATTATTAATTATCCAAATGGCAGGTATTCTATAATATTATTGCTCCAAGAGTGATAAATGAGGCAGAATTATAATGCCAGACCAGTTTGCATTGTGGCAGCAAGCTATTTTCAGTTGGAACTTCACACCAATGAAGTAGCACTATAGTTCTGAAACATTAATTTTGTGATTTTTAGCTGGTACTCTGTTCCGGCAGGAACATTTCATGTACCGTAAAGACCCGTAGATAAGCCGCACCCGAAGGAAAAAGACTTTTTGAAAAATACAAAAAATAATTGGAATATCTTTTGTCCGAGTTCATAAATGCTTTTACTTGATGCCAAACTTCTTCAAAAAAAGAATAATCTTTTGTTGGAGTTCATAAACGCTCGTACTTGAAGCAAAACTTCATCAGATTGTCATAAATACATGATCGCAACTTTAATTCGATCGAATATGTTTCAACTTGCCTGGTCATTTCTTGTGTATATTTTAACCTGCAGTCTTTAAATCACTCCAGAATTCTTCCGCTTTTATTCCCTCATTAACTAACAACAATTCCAAGGAACCGCTTTTCTTTAATCGCTAGAGCAAGAAAGGTTTTCTAGCGAAACTCTACTTGCACGAGTAGGTCTGAGGTCCGCCATCTTGGATTTTCATTAACTAGTGCCAATCTCCCACGTGTAAAATTGCAAAGAATGCCTGGTTGTTTAGATGCATGCTTTGACAAGCGCTGTGAATCAGCTAGCCTGATTTTTCAGACGGTCAAAGGTCTTCCGCTTCACTTCACACCCTCTCCCCGTCTGATAAACCTTGTCAGAATGCGTGTTCTTCTTTGTCTGATTTCCAACCAATCAGAGCGAAGCTTTTACTTTTCACAAACTCAGGTATGCAAAGAATTTGAAAGTGCTTTTCAAGATGGCGGCAGATATGGAATATGGAAGAGAGAAGAGCATCGGTGTGTGCGTCGATCTGAACTGGCTCTGGAAACACCAAACAATCTTCGCTGTTTTGGGTCACGTTTTGCTGCCAAATAGGGCGAACTGAAACTGGAGTAAGAACGGCTAAACCTGATTCAGCTTTCGTATTTTCATTCAGTATGTCTGGCGTGAACAAGGACTTCTTCGCGGGCTTTGATCTGTGATCTTCAGTGGACGTAGCCTCATGCTTCTTGATAGGTGAGAACTCTTTATATATATTTTTAGTCTTGTAAGACATTTTTTGTTGCAAATGTAATGCCGTTCAGTAAGCTGTAAATCTCCTTCGATGAGTCTCGATATTGCACCTTTAAAATCCCACTCAGACCGTCCAAATATCGATAGTCTTTCTCTTGAATTGATGCTCAGTCCACAAATCAAACAATGAATTTCTGAATGTGAAATATCTTTCGAAATTATAGCTTTTTTTGGAGTAGAATTTAACATTACACGCTTCGCGATCCCAGAGGAAGTATCTCAGAAACCCCGGTTGTTTTGACAAGTGTCGCTTGATTTCTTACAAGCGATATCATTGGCTCTTGGTAGAACAAAGATGTGTGACGTCAATAACACGCATTCTGACAAGGTTTATCAGACGGGGAGAGGGTGTGAAGTGGAGCGGAAGACCTTTGACCGTCTGAAAAATCAGGCTATGAATCAGCGTGTTTTGGAAGGTAAATAAGCTTAATCACGTTTAAGTATTCACTAAATTCTAATATACTAGGTCTAAGGTAGGTCTTAGAATAATTTTTGCTTTAATTCTTTCAAATTGAGTTTTTTTTATGCTTAAATTGCTATATTACACGATCGGATGCGATTTGAACCTGATTGTAATATTCGCACCGTTGCATAATAAAAACTTCATACTGGTTCATGATATGTAAATATATGTTAATGTTGGGTCTCCTTTCTAGGTGTTCCTGTAGATAAGCCGCATCCCCGATTTGTACCGAAAATTTTGGGTCAAAAGGTGTGGCTTATCTATGGGTCTTTACGGTACATCATGGCAATAACAACAGATACAGCAGATTAAGTGAATAACTTCTGATCTATGATTTAAAAAAAATGCCATTTAGGCAAAATGATACTCTATGTAATTATCTAACAAGTTGGTGGTGAAAGAGTTAAATAACCTTTTTATCTTGTCTTGGTCGTCGGCAGTTGGCATTGAATAATATAGAGATGCCAAGTGCCACAAGAGATAAAGTAGCTCAAGTGATTAGCTCAGAATACATGAGCTCTGATGAGTGATGAGAATGGCCAAGTAATTAGAAAGAGATTTCTAACAAAGGCTCTTCCCTGGGAAGATGAGCGACTTCGAAAGGTGAAGGAGAAGCTGGACCAGGTCCACTTTGATTCACTGCCAGTGCATGTAAGGCAATATAAAACCCCAAGGGAACAATCAGAACAGTTGTCTACAAGGGAAAGGCCAGAAAATGCTGTTCAGTGGGCAGTGAAACCAAGCATACCAACACCAAGAGCAACTAGCACCCCTCTCCATGCTCGAAATCAGTTAAGGAGGCAAGTTGCTTCCGAACGTACAAGCAATCACTTTGACTTTTGATTTGTGAACAAGGTTGTTTATTTGAAAATGTAAGTGTGCATTCTTATTTTGCTATTTTATGCAATATTTAATTTTCATTTTGCTTGAGACATTCTGGAAGGAATGTATGACATTCTGCCGAGATATTTTAATGTTCTAAATTGGTATTTGCCATTTTTTAAATTGGCCACTACCAAATTAAGCAAAGGACTGGGACGAGTTTGTAAATAATCTAATTAAGAAACTACCTCCATCATAAGAAAGAGCATTCACTGACTGGATATGTCGGAAAATGTAAAGCGCTATGAGACTGTGGTACATGGCGCTATGTAAATATGGCATATTATTATTATTTTTGCAATTTTTGAAAGCCTACTATTCAGTTTCTATTTACCAGGTAATCATGGTCAGACTTGGTATTCTTACTAATTCATAGGTGCTCTTTCTTATGGCGAGGTTTATTTGTTAATTGGATTAACTTTACAAACTTGGCCCTAGTGGTTTTTTCAATTTGGTAGTGGCCAATTGAGGAAGCTGCTTTGGCTGTTTGAGCCTGAATACGAAAACGCTAGTAAACTGAAATCATTATCAGAGATTGACGATGCTTGGACCAATATGAAGCCAATACCAAGCAGTTAACTTTCCTAAAGACGGGAAAACAGCATATTGGTTTAGGATGCTGGTCTTCTGATTTATGAAGTATTTTAATAAATTCAAACTTGGTGGTCCCTTCCTCAAATCCAAAATTGCTAATACATACAAATACAAGGGGTAAGTTAATTAGTTTTGTAAAAAACTTTTTATAGGGAACCCCTACTGTTGAAACAAGTTGCTGTTAAATTGTATTTGTACCAATAGAGGTAATTGGCTAACTCTGAAGGCGCGGATCCAGACCGGTTTAACCGGTTTATGGAAACAGGTCAAAATTTCCAGATTTCCAGTGGTTCAGTAAAATTTCCAATTTTGGAGTTTGAGTTGGCAAGTCTGAAACCGGTCAGATTTTTCTATTTTTTTTTCTTGATCTGCACCTGCTCTGTTGCCACCCAATTCAGATCATATGATGAAAACACACATTACTCTGGAGAATTGACTCTTTGAAATTTAATTATATTCAGATAGGCATGACTGCATTATTATTAGAATGAAAAAGGAATAATTACCCAGAGTAGCATCTATTTACATCACATGATTTGAATTGGGTGGCAACAGCATTATTAAATATATTATCCAATTATTTCAACATTTTTAATTTAGACCATATTGCCAACAATTTAACAGCAACTTGATAAATTTAACAGGGAGAAATCAATTTGAAATCTGAGCAAGATGCTCTGTGTAATAGATACAGAATGAGTGACCATGCTTTATGGGATTTACAAACTTGAACTGATAAGAGAAGACGGCGTGTATCCAAAAAAAATGACAACGTAGATGCTAAGTTTTTCATACTTTTCAATCGTATTTCAATTATTTTTTTATTGTAATGACAGTCAATCACCAATTTAAATTGGCCTTTTTTCGAATTGGTCTATTTGGCTATTTATTTAAAATGTATATAGATCATAATTAGGGGCAAGTATTATCTCCTCTTAGTTCTCATTTGACACGGGCTTTTATCTCCGATATAGACCGGTTGAAAAATAGAATATAATTAAACCGACACATATAAACTGCGCGGGCTTTATACGGATACAGCCCTGGGCTTTATCCATAAAGCCCGTACATTTATAATCCTTTTGTGAATTAAACCTTGCCAATGCCAAATAAGAACCAAAAAGCAAGGGTGGCTCACATCTGTGGCCCGATGTTCGCTGAATGACAAAGCCGTGGCGGTCATGTTGGTGGAAATGATAAGAGAAGCTAATGTACCGATCAATTCGAAACATCAACATTTTATTTTATTTTTTGGATTTATAGGTAATCTATTGTCAGCCTAGGCATGTTGCTAGCTTTAAGCCTGAATGCCAATGGTGATATGGCGAAATGCATTAACACTAAGTCAATCTGTTCCCACCACCTACCATATAATGACACTTCTACATTCGCACCCACATTCATCCATAATTTCAAGCCAACTCACTCCATTCTCAATGCCATCCTCAAGTCGCCTTCTTCGTGTGCTCTTCGTAACAGAGACAAGAACAATACGAAAAGACCCGTTGCTGAACGAGTGGCTGCATGTGCTGTCTGTTGTATTAAGTTTGTTATCGTTGTTAGACCGTTGCATTTTTTATGTATTTTAGTCAGTTGGATTTTTGGGAGTAAACAACTCAGTTCAGTTTCATCTTGTGGAAAGTTTTATTTAACCGACACTGCTCCATTTTGGCACCCGATAACAAAACAACCAAAATATTTTATATTTGATCTCACAGCCGAGGAAAAGATGAAAATTGATAAAGACAGGATTGCAGCAATTCTTCAAGTTGTGGAAAAAGTATAAGGTTGTACAAGTGCGACATTGGGTGGTACATTGCGGAGTTTTCTCAACTCGAGTCTGTCTGTGAAGCAATGGTGGAGGAAAATAGGAAAATAAGACAATCACAGAAAAAAAAGATTCCGCCAAAAACAACAAAAAGCAGAAAACGTTCACTAATTGTAAATGCTTCAAAACTACCCATGGTCAACAAAATCAATCCTGATGAATTAATGGCAGTAACAACTTTATCAGAGAAGATTCTTTGGGAAATGTAGCATTAAGAAATTTCTCCGAACGGACAACCTTGTTGTCGTAAAGGAGATGAAACATTCGAGTTTGTACTCACTTCTCCATGAAGCTAGAGTAATGCAGGCTGTAGCGCACCACTGTTTTCCTTTTATATTTGGAGTGCAAATGGTTCAAAAGCCGTACAGCATTGTTATGGAACTGAAGGGCCCTAAACATACTGGAGAGTCATTCACTTTACACAGAGTCATATCTGCTAAAGACATTGCATACATATTAATATAAAAATTCCACTAAAAGAATCAAGAAGTCACATACTCAATCGAAAATAAAGATTTATTGACTATCGAGTTTATCAAAAACATCTCTATAATAATACAAAAAACGGAAGTGTTGACACACCGTTTTCCGTTCAACAACCTATATTTTGTAATCAAATAAAAGCAGAAAAAAGATAGTGAGTAGATTTGATTACACTTTAATTTGTATTCATAACCTGTCACACCGATTTCGCCCCCCCCCCCCCCCCCAGTTAATTCTGGAGGCAAAATCGCTAGAGAGGGGAGAGGAGAGGGGGGAGGGGGGAGGGGGGGGGGGGGCAATTCACTTGTGTACACTGGAAGATAAAAACCATATCTAAAGTTGTAACTGTCATGTTGGATGAGCAGAGCAGAAATAACATGTGAAAATTATGGTAATTTTGAGTTAAACACAAGCGACTGCCCTGGACTGCCTTGTGTGTGACTCAATCTTGATCATCGAACCACGTGTAGGTCACTTCACCAACAGTTCCGCAATCTTTGATTTTTATGACCTAAGTATCGACTTGTCGATATACGATATACGAGGAAGCTTCAGAAGGACTTTGGTGGTTTAAGAAAACTGAAGATGACGGAATTGTCATTAAAATAAATGACAGTCGCGTGAAGACTATAAACGACAACCTTACAGAAAAGGTTGTTGGAATGACAGCCCATCCAGGGCGAGGACAAGATAGGCATCTAGTGGGCAGTACAACATTTTTACTAGCGATAGCAGTTGTGGCAAAAAAACTTTTTTGGGGTGCCTTCATGTTACCACCGACAAGACATACATTTTCGAGTTAGATATCATAAAATCTCTTTGTCTTTGTTTATCATCACTTTTATCTCGTGAGCCGAGATTTATTTAGAACAGACAATTTGGAGTCGCATATTTTATCTCCAATCCAGATTTCATTTGAAGATAGATCTTCCTCTAACGGTTTAAGCAGGATAAGCTTTAGTCTGGATGACGCCGAGGATAATACTCGGTTTGCATATGATACCGAACTGAGTAAGACGTTATCAACGAAGGAATTCTCTAAACATGGAAGAGAAGGCTCCCGGCAAGGTGAAGGCAGGGAATCAAGTGAGTAAAAAGAAGAAAAGGAAAGGTAAAAAAGAGGCTGCTGCCAAGAAGAGATCTGTAGCGGAGGAAACGATCGATTTATTATCACCATCAAAGAAATTTAAACCAAACAGTTTTGACCAGGAAATCGATGCCCACTACTTACGTGAGTTCCAGAGTGAATGATCGCACAACTGTAATATATTTAAGGTTAATGATCACTTTGGCGGGTGCCATTCAGAAGAAAAATAATCGCCCGCTTTAAATTTAAACTCCATAAAAACCGGTATCAATTTAAAGCATACATGTATATACTGAAGAACGTTATGGTAAGAGTAGGGCAGCGAAAAACGCGAAATTTGGCCACGTGTCTTTGCTGAAAAATTCGGCAAACAATTGTTTTTAGAATTTTGATTTCAGATAATGAAAGTTCCCAACGAAATGAATCGATCCATAAATGTTCTTTTAGCAAAATAGAAAATTAAGGCCGCGAAAGTGATCACGGTAACCTTTCAAATTACAAAAAAAACTGAATCATAAGATTTTAACATAACATTCGGACTAGCGCCGACGTCATTTAAAAGTCAACAGCCCTGGCTGGGTATTGCAGACATCGAGAGGGGTGATCTTGAAACGATGAAAAACTCTTGAAGGTCTGCCGAATAACGGTTATCGGGGGCAGGCACCGGCTAACAGCATATAAGAAGGTGAAAATTAGAGGTAGAAAAATATATACCATATCATCACTTATTTCTGAAATTGTATTTCGTTATACTTTATTTTCGCAATTTTGGTGAAATTGTTGAATCGAGTCGCAATGAAATTTTTTGCTATTTTCGTTTTTTGTAATTTTCGCGTTTTTCTGCATATCGCGAAATTTAGTACTCGCGAAAATAAGTGACAATAAGGTATGCATGTGGACAGGGTATACTATCCTACACTTTCATGTGACATGGAGTCGAAAGGAATCGAGAGCCGATGTTCTAATAATTAATACTTTGTAATGTTAATTATCTGTATCGTTTACTAGGTATCTCAGGTTAGCAGTGTACACAAGCGAGAGCTTGAGAAAGTTTGGATACATCTTGCTGCCATGCACAATGCGAGCAACAAAGGAAGCATGTCAACCAACTGGGTGACAAGGGTACACTCATGTAGACAATGGTTGTACACGATGGCAGGGAAGCATATTGATCTGGATGAGACTCCATATAGTTCTGAGTGGGGAAAAAACCTGCCAAAAGTTACTGGTGATAAGGTAAGGGTGTTGTGTAGAAAAATAAATATTCAGAGTAAGGCTGCCTCGCATGTTTGTAGCAGATTTGATTTTGGGAAGCCATTTGTTTGTAACTATCAGCTGCTCAATCTCGGTGTATATTGTGTTGCGTTCTTTGCAGAAAGTTTATGCAGATTTTTCGAAAAGAGTTGAGAACCAAATCAAGTCACATCAAGAAGCAGCAGCTGGTTATTGCAGCATTTCTTAACCACACCGGCGAGGAATCCTGGGAGGGCCTAAAAGCCTGGTTACACACAGGGGAAGAGAAAGTAGCCCAATTCCATGATTCCGCAATTAACAAAGTGGAAAATTTCAGAGATAAGACTATCAGTAAAATTAATGATAAATAGCTAGCTATAAAAGTACTTTTGTCAAAATATGCTAATATTGCCATTTTTGCCAAGATGCATATCTGCGGACACATTATTTTCATATTTTGTTTTTTCTTCATATTTTCTACTTGTCACTGTGCAACTCATTTACTTCAAAAAGCATTAATTAATTAATTAATGCACTAGCGGGAAAGGGGTTTGGAAGGGGGGATTCGATAGAGAGAAAAGGGGTTTTTTGAGCACCAAAATGTTTGCTAATTTCTTTGTTGTGTTTTGTAAGCCATCGAGATTTGATCGAACGCCCCTTCAATCCTCCCCAGCCCACGCCGTGGCAAACTCCTTTTCTAACAGCAACCACCAAGCTTTCTTTGGATTGGCAGGGAATTAACAGCGTGTAGCGTGCAGTCTGTGGGGAAATCTAGCAGTGATTTAACAATGTAAGCAGCAAGTAGCGGAAGAATATTGTTTTGAGCAGAAAAATGATTAATCAACTAGCGCAGAACTCTAAATTAGAATATGGTCTCGGCGATTGTAGCGATTATGAATTTTAAATGTAAACCACTCTCCAGTGACCGTAGCAGTCGCCTCATCACTGTATGCATTTCAAACTCCTCAAAACATTAATAGTATACATGATTATCCAAGGGTCCCACGGGGCAGGGGTATTTTATGTTTTTTTAACAGTAACCTGATGTTTTTTGGGCCAGGCCATTTACAATACACTGGAATTTTGATACGGCCCGGCTAAAATTTTGCAGTGTAAATGGTTTGCCGTGCCTAATTTTACCCGTGCCATACCCCAAAAATGTTACTTCTAAATAGGTAGTCCGAGCATGGGTAAAATTGGCACAGGTACGAAAAATATTGGTTTGGCTAGGATAAAATTAGTAGTGTATACAATGCGATTTTATTGTATAGCCTTATATAATCAGGCCCTAAGTCACGTGAATGGCAATAATATTAGGTATGGAAGAGACGGAAATAGTTGACAAGTTTTGCTTTGTATGTTTGTGTCCTTTGTTATTCAGCAAGAAGCAGTTCTTTACTTGCAAAACAAAAATGGCCGAGTTCAGTGAGCGAAATGCAGAAAATATTGCGTCTATATTATTTTAATAGATCTTTACCAATGGCGGAGGTTAAGAGATTGACAGCTCTACTGCAAAGGAAAGCAAGAGGAAAAGCAGTTGTAACGATAAAATAATGATGATGGATATATTTATTCCCTTTCACCACAAGCGTTTACTATTCCATTTATGTACAAAATCTCGCCTTAATCGTCAAGACAAAGTTTATTTTGTGATTTTTATTGTTTTATTACTTATTATTTCGTTACTATTATTTTATTACTCATTGTTTCATTACTATCTCAGTCTTGTTATGTTATTGGCAAAAAAATGGAATTTAAAGTTACCTCTGTTGGCAACAACGTGATCGCAGTGCAACAATAAATACAGTTTGTTATACAATCCATGTTAGTTTTTCATTAACTCAAGTTTTCATTTCCCGTAAGATCAGAAAATCTGGTGTTGGTTGCATTTTTTGATAATACGTCATGACCAACTGGCAAGAGAAGGTAATTCGTCATGACTGACCACATGCAGTCGACCGCACAACATTTGAAGCTTATCGATGTGTGATAGAGCTCTATACACATCAAAAGTAATAGTTCACTGCCCAGTGAATTAGAGTATGTTTACAAGAATTTTCAAAGCTTCTACCAAGAAACACACGATGTAGATACTCTTACCTGCACTCACTCAATGTATTTCATGAGCTCAAGGGACTAGAATTTTGGTGGTATGATCCATGCCACATTTTGGCTTCCGTCTTTTACTTTCAGTTCTACGTACTGTTAGCAGTCCGGCTATCTAAAGGTCTTGGACGTAAGAGTGATTGTTTAGCAACAAGCTAAGGCGTTTTTTGTAGCTAAGAAAAAAATATGGCGAAAGGTCAAATGTTTTGTCGAGTATCTCGTCACGCTATATCTCACTGTGGCGAGACAATCATTACTCGGGCCAGGCCTTTGGCCGCCCGAGTCAAAATTCGCAAGAGTTTTTTTATTTTTTGTGTCGTGATATTTCTCCGTTAACCAATCCGATTGCACTGTCCACGTGAATATGGCACGTGATTGTCATGCGTCAACCAATCCGATTGCACTGTTCATGTGAATTGATCGCCATGGTTCGAATTCCAGTTTAGTCCCGTTGCTCTTTCTCTGCTGGCTGACTGCGAAGCT
The DNA here is from genome assembly GCA_030867875.1 of Actinernus sp. WN-2022. Lineage (NCBI taxonomy): Eukaryota > Metazoa > Cnidaria > Anthozoa > Actiniaria > Actinernidae > Actinernus > Actinernus sp. WN-2022. The sequence goes on along the minus strand of JAOWCC010001752.1, from coordinate 1,152,631 downwards.
GGAGGGTAGGTCTTTTCTCTTCGCTTTGGACAGTGGCTTAATTGAAAGTTTACTGATGTAAACGTAAGTCGTGAATGTTTTTGGTGTCTGCGCATTGTGCTCTGACAGTACTTACACACCATACAGTCATATCGTAGCTAGTAAATGAGTACAACCGATAATCCCAAGGCCTTGCCTTGGCCTGTCATATATAAACTAGCTCAAAGCAAACTTGTAAGAATACAATCAATAACTCGCCTGTTGGCACACGCCATCTCAGCTGAGATTTAAATAACTGTGAGCAGACCATAAAGCGAAGCCCTATCATATCGAAAGTCGCAAACTCTGAAGGATGAATGAAGCTGGTGAGGTTGAAATCATTGTGCATTATATATAGGCATTTGTCTGTGGATATTTAGTATACCAAAGCAAATCTTACTCGTACTGAGTCAGTGTACTTTTTTTAGTTTTACTAGTCTAATCAGTCTAATGATGTCCAGTGTTAATATCCTTGTGATCATGATTTTATTATTCGTGAATCTCTGTTAGAAACTTCATCGCTGCACGAAAATAAATTGTTTTCAACTCAACTACAGCTAGCTTTGCTTGTGAAATACCCTTCAAAAACTCATGAATAATTAATAAAGCAAAACAAAGGGAATCAATGACTGTGAAGACATTTTAATCCTGATAAAATTGTATCCTAATTTACATAAACTTTTCGCTTGGATTTTCTCGGCCAATGTTTTTGAAGCCGTTTAAAACACTCACAGCACGTGTTTTATCAAGTCTAAAATTGATAAAACACTGCTGTTCGTGTTTTAAACACTACATAATATATTTACATGCCCACAAGAAGCATCGAAGGTCCTGTGTAACCTCTCCTCTCCATATTCGGGGGGTTTCTATGAATAATAAGGGTCTTAATCAGAAAGCACGAGGTCTGAAGTTTGACACGTCACGGCCTTGCGTTACACCATATTTCACAACAACAAAACCATACGTATCAAAAGCAGTCAAGCGTTATTCCGAGATGGATAATGAGAAGAAAAGCTCTTCAAATGCCGAAAAGATGAATAAGTGGAGGGAACAAAAGATAGAGAAAAAGAAAGAGGCAGACAAAAAGTACGATGAATGAAATCGTGAGCGCAAAATTGCCCAAGTACAAAAGCATAGAGCGGAGCATCGAAGACAAACAGGTGTGACACGGAGATCTGAGCAACTGAAAGAACTAGAAAGCGAAAACAAGAGGAAAAGGCCACAGCTGAGGAAAAGAGAGAGAAAATGCGGCAACAAACACGGGAAAGGGTAAAGCGATTGCGCGAATGCCGAAGGAAATGCGTGCAGCGACACACCTTCATCTTTCAAAAATAGGATGGCCAAGACACGTGCGCTTAAGAAAACAGTTCAAGCCCTGCCAAAAACACCGGGGGAAAAAGCGGAACTTCTGGAAACAATTTCATCCAGCCCACGGACAAGAATAATTGTAACAAAAAAAGGCATAATAAAAACTCCCGAGGAAGTAAAAGAAACTACTGCACTCCGGGCTCTCGCGGCCGATATTTCGGAAGGTGTAGAACACGTCAAAAAGAGTGCTTCTAAAGACAGTAGAGCTGCATATTCCGCTTTTAAGACTCTAGCTTTTGGTAAGAATGTTGTCAAATCTGGAGCTAAAAAGTCGCTTTCGAAATTAGTAAATGTCGGGCGTAGGAGCGTGAGTAAGGCGGTAAGTGAAAGGCAAAAAATGCTATCAGGGGAGTAAAATAGTTGGCTTTATCTAGAGAGAAAAACAAGAGGTGATGCGATCAACCAGGAGGATAAGCAGATTGTGTTTAACCACTGGACATACGAAGCCAGTAGACCAACAGGCGATAGAAAAGATATTGTAAGAAAAAGGATTGGGAAGAAGCAATACATTGAGCACGCGAAGCATGTTCTCGAAAAAACGCAAACAGAAGCGTTTTTGGAATTCAAGGCACTACATCCAGATGTAAAAATACAGCAGAGAAAGTTCGAGTCCTTGAAGCCGTTTTTCATCCGTGCTGCAAAAGAAAAAGATAGAAGATCGTGTCTCTGCAGGAAGCACGTTGAAATGCAGATCGTGTTTAAGGATTGCATGAGATTTCGGAAAGCTGTTTGCAAAAAGAATGGAAACACTGATGCTGTACCAATTCCCTCCACTCTAACAGAAGCAGCTAATATGACTTTATGCCAACAGCCCGAAGAACGCAGCTATCACACACTCAAGTGCTTGAATAGGGAGTGTGACGAGTGTGGTGTAGAAAAAACTGTTCTGCTACCAGAAGAGCTTTCCGAAGGAACTGAGGAACTTGTTATTTGGAAGCGCTATGCTTATGTAGGGACTGGCAAATTTTTGTCGAATGGCCAAGAAAAGAAAAAAATTGCTTTGATCACAAAGCAAACCCCACCAAAGGAATTGTTTTCGTATTTTCACGGTCTTCTTAAAGAATACCCCTACCATTCCTTTATGGCAAAATGGCAAAGAGATCAAATGGACAGCCTTATAGAGCACCTTCCTATCAATGAGGTATTGTGTGTGCATGATTACTCAGAGGGTTACAGCTGCCGGCAACAGGACGAGCTACAATCTGAATACTTTGATGTGGCTAAAGTCTCTCTCCACATCACCATCCTCTATCGCCATGCAGTGGAATCCATAGATGGCAAGGCAAGCACAGAAGATGACCCACAGATCATCAAGGAGCACCTGTTTGTGATCTCCGATGATGATATCCAGGACTACCACTCTGTGCACAAGGCCCAAGAGCTTGTCAAGGGTTACCTGGAAAATCAAGTCAAGATGAAAGTGAATAAACTTCATGAGTTCACAGATGGGTGTGCTGCACAATACAAGTCACAACACTGTATCGGTGATCTCTCTTGCTGTCTTGCCGACTATGGGTTTCAAGTGCAAAGAAGTTACTTTGAGACTTCACATGCTAAAGGAGAGCAAGATGCAGCTGGAGCTAACATCAAGCAGAAGGTTAGCCAGGCAGTATTAAGAAAAACAGCCTACATCTGAAGTGGAAAGGACATGAAAGATTTCCTTGATAAGAGCTTTACCACTCCGGCAGCCTCAACATTTGCTTCCAGAACCAGAGCAGTAGGTCTTGCATGACGGATTTTCTTTTATGTCCCAACCGAAGGTGATCAGGCTGTAGTAAGGAGAAGGCAGGGCAGGACCTTTAAGGAACTGAAAGGCATTAGAAAATTACACTGTGTGAAGACAACTGCTGAGCAGGGGAGAGTCTTCGTTCGTAATCGGAGTTGTTACTGCATTGATTGCATTAGTGGAGATGAAGGCAGCTGCAGTAACAAGGACTGGGTAGATGACTGGAGGTTAGTCAGGCTGGAAAGGGAGTCATCTACGGCAACAACCCGGCAAGCAGTTGAGGAAACCGAAGCAACTCTTGGTGATACTGCTGTCAGGATTGCTGACCTTGCTGCAATGGAGAGTGTAGTAGCCATTGCAGCAGCTGACGACCCTGACTATGAATACTACCTTCTCAAAGTTACAAGTAATGGTGTGGTGGAGCTTGATGAAGCAACAACAGATGATTACGGATGCACATTTCCCAAGGGATTCTATTGGGTTGAAGGGAAACTTTTTCATAAGGGAGAATATTATTGACATGACGTATAAACTTGATCTTAAGAAATTTGCATTTGTACTTGCTGGTACTTTACGTCATGTATGTGGAGACTTAAAGAAAAAGAGAAATAGCATCTATAAGATCCCTTTGGATGTCAATGAAGAAATCATTGCTTCATTATGATGTTCAGTCGTAATTTTGAAACTTCTACATAATATTTTTTTTAATTTCTTGGCATTTAAGCAGTGATATAGTCAAAATGCCACACCCGTAAAGGATTATGGGTATTCCATAAATGACCTATTAATACCTAATAAATAATCAAAACTACTTTAAAATGTTTCAGTTGTGATAACTACCTCATATCTTAGCAATAGTAGTAGTTTGAGTGTACTTAAAAATAATTCATGAAAAAGCCCGATGTTACACAAATGTACATGGTGATTGTGCTACAAGTCTTACTTTATTTCACCATTTAGAGACGTTTGGCACTTTAAGTTGTCCAATAAAAAAATGCTACAGAAACCACTATCATATGTTATGATAACCATTTTTCTCCATGGCACTTTCCTCCTTTCTATTTTTATACTTGCCTACTTTTTCAAATAATAGTAGTAGAGCGTTGGCTCCTGTATTTTTTTTCAAATAATATTAGAGCGATGGCTCCTGTGATTTTTTCAAATAATATTAGAGCGTTAGCTCCTGTATTTTTTTCAAATAATAGAGCGCTAGCTCAACTTGATGTAAATGTTCGCTCTCACTCTGCAGGGCCCCGAAATAGGGCCCCATACGACTGTAAATAATTTTAAACTTTATGTAATTATTTTTGGAATGTCATATGTAATTTATTTATTTCTTTATTTTGGAATGTTACATGTAACTTATTATTAATATTATTGAGAAACAAAGTTGTTATTACCCAAACACAAGTCTCTTTTATTGTCTCGAGATTCTTGTCTTACATATAATTGGCTGACTCCAATAAAGCCAAAAGAGTAAACACTCCAGTTTCAATATAGTCCTGGGAATTGTCTTCGTAGAGCAAAGCTTGGCATAACGCGTACCAAATTCGATTCTTTTAAGTAATGAGGGGATCTTCGCATTCTTCAAAATAATACAATTTATAATATTTGTAAATCTCAACCTCTTAATTTTTGCAGCCGTTCAAACACGGTATAAGCGAGTTGCAAACTCTGCAAAGCCGACACGCCCGTATCCCGTAGAGCCTCTAGGGTAATAGAATCCCGGCCCGCTTCCACACACGTGTTAAAGCTTTCCTCGGTAAAAGACCCTAAGCAGGAATGGTAACGTTCATCCTGTTGTCCCTGTGTACTATAAATACACCCCTCGCAATTCCGTCCACGTTGTCGCATGCATTGCCGGACACACACCATGACGTAGAGTGTTTTGTACAAAGCCCACCCGGCTTTTATGGTGTCCTTATCCCGGATGTTCGGCATGTCCCCCGAATCTGGGTCTTCTTGGCTCCCGGGCATTACACCGCTTGTCCCTGGTTGTTGTTCCAGAGTGTCAAGGACGCTGTCGGGATGTTTATAGGGGGTGGGGGTGGGGGTGGCGGGGGTCCGGCGGGTACCAGGGGGTTCCCTGTCGGGAGCGTTGTAGTCCCCAGGGGAGGTCCCTGGAGGGTCTCCGCGGGCGGAACCGTAAGAGGCGTAGTGGTGGGGGGACTGGTCCAAGCGACGGGTGGCAGACCTTGGGGGGCCTGTGATGTCCATGGCGAAGCGTAGACTTGTGTTTTCTTGGGGGGTGAGGGTCCGTCCACAATCACGACAGGTTGTGCGGGAGAGCCAGCCCACATAAATCCAAGAGGAAACGCACACTTCGGGTTGGGCGCCGGTGCCGTACACGTAAAGAACAAGCGGTTCGGATTTTTCTCACTTCGACTCACCCCTACTTTCATCCACAAATTATGGCCACACTTGGGGAACGTCGTGTACAAAGTACCGTAGGGGATAGCCGCTTTCACCAAAGGAATTTCCTGCCCCGAAAAATAAAAGCTGCACGGCAATACTTGCGGTTGCGACTTGTAATTGGCCGTTTGCCCACACTTGTACACACACTCTGGCGTCCCGGCCAATCCTTTCACGACTTTAGCGTAACACCCACAAAAGCAAGTAGGATTCATCGTTAACACTGAATTTACAAGGGAGGGTCACTTTTTTATACTCCCCGAGAGCTCCCAGGGCCACCACTCAGGAGACGGTATTTGCCCTATAACGGGGGCCAATCAGCGCCCCGTAGTTGTCCTATAATTCCGGCCAATCAGCGCCCCGTATTTGCCCTATAAAGGTTTCGGCCAATCAGCGCCCCATATTTGCCCTATAAAGGTTTCGGCGGAGGCGGGGCCTCTTGTGACGTCATCCATTTCTGTGACGTCATCGAATTTCTCTCGACCAATAATGAGCCCTTAAACTACTGATCGCTGTTAGTGTCAGTGTTTATTTCGTCCAAATCTTCTTAGCTTTGTATAAAACCAAAACATATATTAACTGAAACCGTTTCTGATCTAACAAACACTGAGGAAATCAGTGCCGTAAGAGAAACAAGAATTGCGGTACTACATATGTGTATAAACACCATCTCACTAGTTTGGTGCCTTATTTCATCTGATAAACTTTATATGCCCTTCTGTACGTGTGAAGCTCTGAGAACTTCGCGGGTATTCACCACACAGCTTCTCAACTTTTTTTTGAAAATGGAAAAGGTCCACCAAAGAAAATATTCTGGAGTTCTTTTTGTTAATATGGAATCCATTTTGAAAGGTGAGGAGGTTTGAGTCTCTCGAATTCCACGACACAGAAGTGTGAATCTTTAAACTTATTTGAATAATCAATCAGTCGGCAGTGTTTCTTTTACTTTGCGATACATGCACCAAACATTTCCTAAAGACAAATTTTCGTTTAGAAATTGAGATACTTTCAGAATCTAAAGTTTTGTTTATATCAGAATCAATTGTTTATATTCGTTTCGTGTCTGAACAATTTCGCCTGATGCCGGAAATGCTTTGAGTGAAATCGCACTGTATGCGAATGGATTTAAGACTTCTATCTATCAAGAACGTACACATGTTGATGTCCCTACGTCTACAAAGACACAACAATTAAAACCTACTATGAGGTACCGCTATTGTTACCTAAATTTACACTGAGAGGTACTAGGTGCGGTAATCTGTCAGTGCAGGTAATTATACTTTTCTTTGAGACTCTCAAATCAGCGGGTGCGGGTAATACGCTGTGCGGGTAATACGCTGTGCGGGTAATACGCTGTGCGGGTTTATAGGCCGGAAAGTCAAAGGACTTATCATTCATAACAGAAGCCTTGTCGGAGTTTTCCGCTTATGAAGGCGTTAAAATTCCTTCAACTACCAACAGCAAATGAAATGGTTCCATGATACATATCGGTAAGGCATTGAAACTTCTGCTTCCAAGAGTGTATGTATCCAAAGAAAGGTCAGGCATTGGGTTGCAAGCAGTCTACAAGAGACAATGGTAACCATTAGTTCTAAACACGACGTAATTCGTTTCAGTGATGTTGCATTGAGAAGGAGGACTCCTATTATATTGTGCATACCTTGTCAATTTCTTCGGAAGAGGGTAAAGAATTGGTGAGCACGAGTTCATGGTGCAAACACAATTTCAGAGGTCAAGTCTACATAGAGCTTGAAAACAAGATATATAGTTTGGCAAATAGTGTTTTCATTTCAAAATGGTTGCCTGTTAGAAACATTACAGGAGAAGTTACCCTGATCAAAGTCAGTGATTGACTTTCAAAACTGTCAGAAGAAAGCGAAAAGGTTCTTGTTGATTTGTTTAAAGTTGAAGTCATCGAACCTTCAGAGTATAACAGTGTTGAGGGTGCCACCAACTTTAACAGTGACGAATTTACAAAGTGGATAAGATCGTAGCCGTCTGGGTTAACAAGACTTTCCATATAGAAGAGTACAAAGTTAGATCAAAAGGATACGACTCCTGCAATGACGTGTGGCTTCCAAGTTCGGCATTTCGTGAACCTTTCCAAACAACCCCAAAAGAAAGTCAGAAGTATAAAAGCGGAAGAAATTGTATGGCAAGGACAGGGCTCGAAATTAAGAAAAAAAAGGAGGCGTAATTTTATGCCCAACTTAAACATTTTAGGCGTAATTCTCCAAATTTTTACGCCTAAGTGGAAAACGTTAGGCGTAAAACGAAAAAATCTAGGCGTATTTACGCCCGTATCGGGCGCAATTTCGAGCCCTGAAGGAGGAAGCCGAACAAGAGGCAGGAGAGGGCAAATAAAATGAAAAGACCGATCAAGCAGCAGTTGCGTTCTACAGCAAGAGCAATAGCAACACCAAGCTACTTTTCTGATCCTCGTAATTGGCAAAGAAGGGATTGGAAAATCTGTTTTGCCAAAAACTCCTTCGTGATTGGGATAACAAGAGGTTATTTCAAGCAGAAGCAAGAGTCCAATATCCTGATTTCAAGTTTGTTACGATTGACAGAGGTGGAACACTTTTTTTTCTAAAAGCTATTATTCATATGACTAGTAATTTTGATGAAAACGAGTTTGTTCATAATTTCTTCTATCGTTTGGTCTAGTCTAAATAATGATAATATAGATACAAATAAAGAACATCATCATATGTTAATCTTCATTTACCATGTAGGAAACGTTCTAAACAACAAATCAAATTAATGTCCAAACCATGGATATCCTCTATAAAAAGTTTAGAAATAAAGTTGTTAATGATATTAAACAAACTAAAATTAATTATTATAGAGAATACTTTCTCTCTAATAAATCTAATATGAAGAAACGATGGTCTGGCATTAAGTCAATTATTATTATTATTAAATATTATTAATTGAACACAATATAATGTTTTTAATAATTTCTTTGTAAATGTTGGAAAATCCACTGATAAACGCATTGCTGTAGATAAACGCAGCATTCAATCCTTTCTCAAAGGCAGTTATTAACAATCCTTTTTCTTGTTGCCCATAATTCCTCCTGAAATGATCCCAATAATTTCCTCAATGAGTAAAAGTAAATCTGTAGGTCCAAACAGTATACCTATCCCTTTATTAAAAGCCCTTAAGAATCAGATTTCCATCCCTTTATCTGAAATCATAAATTATTCTTTTTCCTGTTGAAATTTTTCCTGATAAACTAAGGGCAACTCCTGATGGTCAATGAGCTATTTTGGTATATACTAAAAATCATGTGACCAATGACGTCATCACCACTAAGTCAATCGTGGGAAAATACCATACCTGTCCAAGTTTAAACTGTCTGGCACTAGAAATGAGGGAGATATGGGCATGTACTTAAAATCACGTGACCGATGATGTCATCGTTATGACATCACCACTAAGTAATTTGTTGGAACCCAATACCATGCCTGTCCTTGTTTGAATTGCCTGGCATCTTGGACCACACCCAAAATAACAATAGAAATGTTTGGGCCAACGCCCCAAAATAGACTAACCCCCAGCTATCACCTGTAACTATTCACATGGACATGCTTTGAATGTACCATGCTGAGAGGAAGGCTTCAAAAGAAGGAGAACTGCCCTAAAGAACAGAAGAAGAGGCTTTGAGAAGAAAAAGAAACAAAAGGAGAGCAGACCTACGGTGCTGGACAGTTTGAGGTTCAATTTGTGGCCCAGACATAGCAAATTATCACAGTACAGAATGGCGTTTTGTTTGATATTACGCACGAAAACAGTGAAATGAAATTTTGAACAGCTATGTTCTGTAGTAAAATCTAGGGTTTTGGTGGCGTATTTAATCTTTTTAATTTAGCAATTGATTCTGAAATAGGGCATGGTGGTGACAAGTTTATGATTTTACTACAGAACACATGAATGTAAGCTTTCAGTCAATACCTAATATAACCAATAAATGGTGTATTATACCCAGTGTATGTTTTCTATACATTTTTGCCAAATTTGTAGAGCTTCTCATCAAGAATACAATACAATCTTCAACCTGTTATTAGGAACACCGTTGTAGTAATTATTTAGCATGTATGTCGACCGGGCCCTTTTTGCCTGTCGCAGCCCAATTGTAGTTTCAATCAATCTCTTTTAATGATTCAAGAGAGACCTTTTACATCTTTACTTTTTAAATTTACATGTAATAGAACACTGATACGTAAATGTCATTGCTCGTATCCAGATTAAATACCAGTACTAGCATTATCTACTGTCGTTTTGAGGGAAGAAGAATTACAAAATTAGAAGAAAAAATCGAGTAGATGTCGAAGGATCTCAAGAAGCTAAAAAGAAAAGTTACGTCACTTGAAAATGGTTCAGCAAATAGGAAGGAGCCTGCAGCTAAGTCAGATGAGGAAACCAAATATAATGGCTCAGCATCAAAAATTGTTAAGCACTAGTCCAATATATACCAAATAAACAATCATAAAAATGGGGAGTGAAATTGTTTTCGGTCAGTCATCTTCATCCCTGGCATAATTACATCAGCTAGACCAAAGGTGTAAGATTAAAATCAACATTCGAGACAGGTATATTTTCCGATGATTGGAAAACAGTCTCCAATATATAGAGAGCCGATGAAAGAGATATACCAGGCAATTATAGACCAATTTAATATTCTGCCAGCTATCTCGAAAGTTGCCAAGAGAATAGTCAACACAACTCCTGGCATTTTTACACAGTAAATTTGACCTTCAATTGCCTAAACCTAAAACTAACTTCCGTAAACGTTCATTTTCTTATCAAGGTACAGTACCTTGGAACCAAATCAAATACGAGAGATTGTCAACTTGGTTGCATTCAAAAATGCAATAGAAGCCTTGACACAGCTCAAGATGGCTTTTTTCTCTGTGCATGTGTGACCCAATTCGATAAATATTAAGCATAGGGTATATTTAGGTTAGTGCTATTTTAGACATAGCTTTTTATTATCACCTAGTTCACAAAAACAGAAATTCATTTGAACCCTTGTCTCAGTTAGTGATACCAGAATCGCTAAGATTTGAAATTCTATTGAAGGCCTATGATCACATAACTGGCGGACATTTAGGCACACACAAAACGTACCAAAAACGTAAACTTAGATATTGGTGGAAAGGTATGTTTAAGTACCAGCAACACTGGTGCAAGTCGTGCATAGATTGTTCAATGCGCAAAAGACATAAAACCAACCTAAGAACTCCCTTGATCCCAATACTGGTTGAATGAGCATTTGACCATGTTGCAGTAGATATACTAGAACCACTACCAATGAGTAATCATGGCAGCTTGGTATGGTTTACCATTATGGAACTGTGCCGAACAGTGCTATTGGTCGAATGCATGGATGCAGCAAAAAGTGTGTTACAAGAATCCCACACTAGACCAAAGTAACCAGCTGTTTCCAGCTCAGACGAGTTGGCCTGTCTTCGATATTGAGACCAATCCTGGACCAGCTGGTAAGTGAGTTCCCAAATATGATTGTAAGGAGTGTAATAATACACAGACCTTTGTTGCTATCATCCAAAAACTGAATTCAATAATTACTACCCGTTTGGGCTAGCTGTGGCATGACAAGTGAAACGCAAACATATATTGAAAGCTACACTGTGGCAAAACGTCACACGTGTGCAATTTCATGCCAAAAACAAAGGCAAGCGAAAGGTCTAGTTTAGGTACTGTACAAGGGGGATGTGAAAGAACCTGTTGTGTCATTTCAAAAAGAGTAGGGGTTTGTCTTCCAACACAACAGCCAGGTATTCTGAAGTCATGATTGTAAACTGCATGGCAGCACATTGTGCAACAATAGCACAATAATCTTGTGAAGCACATTAGAATATATTCATATAGAATTTGCACCATATAAATGAAAACCTTTTACCTTTAAAGAAAGGATTCAGGCTACAGAAGAGGGCAGTGCATGTAATCTTGGAATCTGACATAACAAAACGTTTGATTGGATATCATATTACGATGAAGTAAAGATCAATCCAGCATCACTCGTGTATAAAAGTTTAAATAATAACTGTCCTGGATATCTCAGGAACTTGTTAAAAAGGAACGCTGAATTGAATTCAAGAGAAACTCAATACAAGAATTTAAACTTGATTTGTCCTAAGTATTGAAGAGAATCTGAAGGGGGTCGTTCGTTTGCTGTATGTTCAACGACACTTTGGAATCAGATTCCATTGGCCATAAGAAAAAAGCCAACTGTTAAATCTTTTAACAACAATTTTCTTAAATATTTTATACTTGCATTTTTGAGCGATTGCAGTATACCCGGTTTTAAATATTTGCTGTACATATTTTAACTTTATAGATTTTAGGTAATTGTATATTGATAGTTTTATCATCATTCGTAATATTTGTATTTAATTGTTCTATTCTGAATGCTCGTTTTTATATAGCTACTAGATTTTTTATTTTCTTATTTCATCGAGGTCAACAAATTTATCAGTGTAAACTGTTAGGTGTAACCCTCGTTAAATAAAGTTGATTCTATTATATTCAAGATGGGTTCTATTTAATTTTCAATACATTCTAATGTAAAAATAAAAAGGTTAAGGTATATTTTACTTTGGTAATGCAGGAAGTATAGTTTTGTGACAAAGCATGTGCTTGCTATTCTATACCAGTGATTTTGAAGATCACGAAGAAATGAAGAACCTCCTCAGAAGAGACAACACGAAGAGGAAATAGCGACAGGCAAGTGATTGCTTTAATTCAACTAGTTACATTCAGTGGCGCGGCCAGTTTGGCACATAGTTTTTAATTTCGAGCTTTGATAGGACAGATGTTAGGGACTGTTCCTTAATTAATTTATAGCTAAGGGGAAAGGGAAGTGTGGGGTTTCGGAGAGGAGGGGTACAATTTTTAAAATCGCAATTAGCTAGCCCAATTTTTTGTGGTTAGTTAATAATTACCCCTTCAAAGTTAATTATCCAAAATTTCTTTAACAGGTGCCTGATTGAAGGATCTACCGATTGAGATACTGGTCCACATATTTCAGCATCGGACTGTTGAAGAATGTTTGTGGGGCACAGGTCTATCATTAGTTCTCATCTTATATCGCACAACGGGAATAATCTTGGATTATTATTGCGGTTAGTATTACTGGAAAGGTAGTTGTAAAACATGATAAGAGGGAAACAATAACATTCATAATTTTATTTAGAGGGTAGCAGCCACCCCCTGCTTTATATTAATGACCTTCCAAATTGCCAAGAGTTTTCAAACACCCAAATGTATGTAGACGATACTAGTATTACAATGGCAAGTAATTCCAGCACAGAGATTGAGCTAAAGCTCAACATCGACCTCAAAAACGTTTGTGAGTGGCTCAGATCTAATAGGTTAAGTTTAAACATAATTTGTACTAGTAGGCTCACGACAAAGACCCTGCCATATGACTTGCCCAACATTACAGTTTGCAAGTGAAGTCGTCCCTGGAATAGCCTCGGCTAAGTCACTAGGGGTTTATATTGATGAATCACTCACTTGGGCAAGCCATGTCAAGATGATTTCAGGTGCGACTGGCACGCTTAAATGGATAAAGCCCTTTGTCCAATGTCCTCCCTCAAAACTATTTACAAAAACGCTTATCCAACCAAATTTTGATTACTACAGCATAGCCTGGGATGGACTGGGCACTAAGCTTTCCCGAAAATTACAAAAACTTCAAAATCGAGCAGCCAGAATAATTACAAATTCAAACTTCGATGATAGTGCTGGCCCTCTTCTTGACAAATTAGCATGGGACGAACTATCTACTCACTGACAAGAGATTGATTGATAACTTTAGCCAATGCAATTAATTTCACCTTCTAGCTCTGATCACTACATGGAGACGTTGGTATTATTTTTGTTTAATGCCTTTGTTTGGATTTAAATGTGTTAATTGTCATTCTCCACTTTCAGTTTTAACTAATTGCACATTTCTTCATTTTTCAGAAAAAAATTTGGAAGATACACTATCATCTCCAATCAAGTTCCTGTAAACACTTACACCATGCAACATGCTACAAATTATCAACTTCCTCAAGAACTTAAAAAATACTACAAACATTTTCAAACAACAGAGAAACTCCGTGTTGGAGTTATCAAAAATGAAGACTTAAAGAATGCTTCAAAACTTTGAAATTTCCAAGAGGTAATGAGACAGAGTACTTCACACTAATGGGACTAATCAACAAGGGTAATATGGACATGTTAAACTCACAACATTGTTGTATCATGACAAGTTTGCTTCATTCACAGATGGATCGATGCCAAATCAATTGTAATCAACCTAATCACCTTACCCTGCTGTAGAACAAGATTACATTAGGAAATCTTAGTGGAACACATACACAACCAATTTACCCTCTCCTGTCCCAACTGCTTCGTCCAGCTACATGTACATATGTGTATATCCAATAAACGAGACCGACCACTTCCCGGACTACCCACATGAAGGATATATATATTTCTGCCTTCAATTCAACATTCTACATAAACCCTGCTGTACTGGGCCCTATTAGAAGAATGAACATGAGGGATTGGGCTCACGTCCAAGCCCAACACCAAGCTCACCCCCAAACCCATCTCTTACACATCCAACACCATTGAGTCTGATATATGAACTTCAATAAACACATAAAAACATTTCAAAATGAACATTGAACATTAATTGTTTTATTATATTATAATAGGGTGTACCGATTAAGATATGCACTAATTTAATCAAGAGAACCACAGATACTTTTAAAAGTTATAATTTTCATAGGCTAAGCATTATAACCTGGGTTGCATTAATTTGACTGACTTGCAGGGGCAGTTATTCAACTTGGTGCAATTCATGGTATAGACATAATGAGCACAATTCTCAGACAGATGGTGCTGCTATTATAAATACAACAGTACTTCCAATATATACATCTGCCATGTTTTCACAAAAGGAGCCTTAGCACCTAAGACCCCCTTTTGTGAAAACATCTCAGATATTGTGTGCCTTTAGCTTTAAAAGCCAGTCACTCTAGATATTTTATATGGGGGGAGGGGAGGCATGGGGAGGACTAGTTCAAACATTTTTCTTGGTTGTAGGGGTAAAAGACTTATTTAAAAAACCTACCAGAATCCCAGAGAGGAACCCTTGTGGAATTTGTGTCCGTTACCCAGCATGCAATTGGAGGTGGGTACAGGAGAACGTGGTGGAGAGAAATGCAGTGACAAGAATAGCACGGTTCACAGTCACTTGGTGTGTTTTGTGCCAATAAAAACCTGGTGGTTGGAAAGATTAAAAAAGGTACTGTAACGACTGAGTACTGATTGTGTGTTTACTTTCGATTTCGAGTGCGAATGGGAAGGGTGTTTTGAGCCGATTTTTAGCTTCTTAAAATTCAGTACCTGTTATCGTTGTACAGGGATAGAGAATCCATGTTTAAAGATAAAAAGACAAAGAAAAAAGCTGTGTGGGAGGAAGTGGTGGCAGAAATGGCTGCAATGGGCTACAGCGAGTATACAGGACTGCAGTGTGAAACAAAGTTTAAAAATCTTAAGCAAAATTTCACCAAAACAGTTGATCATAATAATACAACAGGCAATGATAAGAAGACCTGCCCCTTTTATGACGAGCTAGGAGAGATCTACGGTTTGACACCTTATGTGAAGCCAGTGGCTATTTCCTCAAACAGGGTAAAGGCATCAACTGCAGCTACATGCACAAGTGGAAGTGATGCTTTATCAGTGTGTGGTACAGATACTAGTTCTTCCAGTTCATTGTACCAATTGTCCTCTGATAACGAAGCTGTACCACCTCAAAATCCCAAAAAGCCCAGACTAGGTAAAAAGACACTTAGAAGAAAGGATGACCTTCTTGACGTTTTTAAAAAGTATGAAAATGAAAAGGAGGAGGAGAGAGAGAAAGATTGCATGGACATGCATAAGGAGAAAATGCATCAGTTTGACAGACTATTGGACCTCTATGAGAAAGATATTTCAAAATAATTCAGAAAGGGAATATTTAAGACATTGTTTGCTTGTCGCTTTCCTACGAGGGATGTTAATGTTTGCTATAGAAGTTGAGTTTGTGTGTTACTGAAATACCATGTGACATTGTATATATCTGTATGTACAGTATCTGCCCAAGGACGCAACCAGGTTTCAAACCAACAATTTGCCAACACGCAGTTAGTAAGACTATTCTAGGCAAGGGTAATGGTCAGTTACAATATGGCAAGAGAGGAAACTAAAGCTCAACATTTACACAGAGCTATCTGTTGTGCAAATATATTAAGAACAAAGGCAGGGATTTCACTTATCAGATATTGAAATGACAAATAAGAGATTGATCAAAATAGGAGACAATAATAATCTACATGTCTACACGTACAAATGTACATTGTAGAAGATTAGACAATTGTTAGCAGAGGCTCTTTAATGTCATTTTTTTCCCATGCAACCCTATTTGTACCTGTAATCTGACCTGGAAAATTGGGGGAGAGCCAAAAAGGGGTGGTAAAGCTAGGGTTAAGATTACTTTCAAGTGATCCCATATTACCATAGATACATACATGTAAGTTTATTTATATCTACATCCAATATACATGGTAAATGTATATCTATTTTATTATTACTCAGCATTCCAACATTTTTTGTATCATTTTCTTACATTTAATGTTTCCTTCATTATTTCAAGTATTTTCTTTTGTTTTAACATACCAGTACACCTTTAAATAGATTGTCAGAGACCAACTATTGTGCCATATTTTTTTGGTTAAGAAGTTGGCTCGAAGGGGGGAATAAACAAACAAGATGAAACATTTAGAGTAAAAGTGATGATAGTATACAGGTTAAGGATGAACTTGTTATTAGTTGTGGAATGATCAAATAGTTTTACAACTTCTATTTATCAAGAATGTGCACATGTCCAGAAATTATGATAAGCGCAAGAGAAAGCAAGGGACTATTTGCACACAAGATTTTTATGATGGGGCCTGAGGCAATTTTGTCTTCAGTAGTTAATGCTCAATTGTAGAATTATACTTTATTTGAAAATTCAAGGGTTTCTAAGACCAGTCACAGGCTTCAAAAATAATAGGAAACATATAACACATTATCAGAGAAGATGACAGAAAGTGAGGGAGTAGAAAAACTTGCAGACACTTGTGCTTTGCTGATAATGTGCAGTTTATATGTATCTGATATCTCTCAGTTAGTTGGAACTAAATAGTAATTGATTTTATATACCATATATTGCCTTGTGACATGTCAATGTGCGAGATTGTGCATGAGCACATTATACTAAGATTACATGCATGTCAGAATATAAAAGAGGTTGATTGTCACAAAGGTTTATATTTCCAGTTATATTTTAGTATTATATGTAATACTGTTAGAGTAGAGTGTACTAGAATAACAAGTTAGTTGAGACTGGAGGTGGAAAGAGATTGTAACTACACGTGTATGAAAGAACAAGAAAGTTCAATAAAGATACAGTCTCACAGTCTCTTGGGTTGAAGTGTATTTATTGGACCATCTTCCCACACAGAGTGGTCCTTCAAGCCGTATAGAATGGATACTTTCACTCAAAGAAGTATAGATAGCAAGAATTATGGCAAAGGCCTTGAAACTTAAGCAAAAATTGAGAAACAGCCGCAGGGCATATGTAAATAAGACATTGGGAGAGTCAAAGAATCTCATTGAGGAGTTTGTAGAACCTCAAGGAAGGGCTCAAACAGCAGCTTGATACTCTTAAGAAAAATTAGATGACACTGGAATACCTATAGCAAGCTCGGATGGTGTTGTTGATGATGAAATAGCAGAAGTTGTTCACGTCACGGGCAACTTGAAGGGTGATGTCTGTATTTTTTGAGTGCATGTGTGTAGTAAATGTCTTACATGTATATAGTGGAATTGTAAGGTATTGTACCAATTATAATTTAGTGTACAAAATCAGGTTCTGCTTATATAAATTATAAAAATGTTGTAAATTAAAAAAAATTCTGTAAATTACCAGACTGTAAGGCTTCTCATCACAAGGAAAAAAGAATGCATAATAGCATATGGATGAAATGCTTTAGGAGCTGTTGAATTAACCTGAACTAAGACAGGAACATTGTATGAACAGTGAGTGAAACGAGTCCCAAACCAGACCCGTGTGAGAGGAAGGAATGGGGGTGGACCGAGCTCAGCTAGCACATTATTGTAAAGGCGACCACACTCACCGTGAATGCGTGAATGTTAAATCTGTCAAAGTAAGGAAACAATTGTTCCATAAGTACAGCCAATGTTTTGTTTGTACCAGGAAGGGGCATTTTGCCCATGATTATAAATCAGGGAAAAAAGGATAGTGGTTTGAGAGGAGTATACAAGCTAAAGTGTTTCCTCTACAATGTTAAGCCTCGAACTTAACTCTGTCACCGCAGGTCCCTGGTATCTCTTAAATTAGGGTTGTAGTTCTCAATGTCAACAGAGATAAGGAGGTACATTGTACTTGACATTGACCTACTGATAGGAGCAGAGTACCTCTGGTCCTTTCAAAGGGGCAGAACAATAAGAGGGGAGAGTGATGAATCCGCTGCTGAAGAAACCAGTTTAGGTTAGGTGATATCTGGTCCATTGAAACAATTTGGCGAAGACTCACAGGGAAGTGTCAACCTTGTTGGTTAGGATACTCCCACAGATTATGCAAAAGTTCTGGAACTATGAAACATGATGCAGCTCACAAAGCCTTGAAATATGCTATTTCTTTCAATGGGGTAAGGTACATGTATGAGGTAAGTCTGCAGTGGAAAGGGCAGTGACAATTGCCAAGCAACTATAGAAACAGCTGAAGATGGTTAAGTGGCCAGATTGAAAGACGTAAAAGGGACCCTGAAGTTCTCAGCATGTATGATGCCATTATCAAGGAACAGGACAAAGATGGAACTGTCGAATGGGTACCATGATAGAAATGCCTTAGAAGGTCAATTGCCTGCCGCCAGGGATGTAGTTTTTTTTTAATACAGAGGGGATTTTGCACTTGATAGGCAGTTAAAATGAGAAACATGTATCTGTTTTAAATGCTGTACATGGATTTTCAGCCAGGAAAATCAAGCTGACAACCAGATATTTTCCCTGACTCCCCAGCTATTATCTACATCCTTGACTGCATTATGTGGTAATTCGGAAAAAGATGCCAAAACAACTAAAGGGTAGTCTATAATGTGTCAGCAAAACAAGGGAAGGAGGAGTTGTCATATAACATCCTAATGCAAAGGCGTTTCTCAGTATAAAGGTAGATACATGTAGGTGTGACAGGGATTGCTTAAGGTATATTTGGGTGGAGTTGACCATAATTATAGTCTACAGGTTTTGTCAAGTCATTTTGGAGTAAACTGCTCATCTTTTTACTCAATGCCACCCTTCAACATCTGAAGTAGACCTGGAGTTTATTAGAGCAATGAAAAGGAGCCAAGGGACAACATACTTTGGCATCGAAATGAGTCATGGGATAGCTGACCAATCATGCATTTGATCTTTCTTTCCTCACTGATGTGTGGATGTGCTAGGAGTAAGAGTCATACTCCAAACATCTAGATTCATATTAACGCTTTAGGGACCAATCATACATATATGTACAATTCTGCACGTGCTCCATTAATTATAATATCTCAGAGAAATACAATGCCCCCCCCCCCCCCCCCCAATAAGGAGACATTGGTCTTTGTAGGCGGCCATTGAATTTCTTTTCAAATTTTGAGCTTTTTTTTTAACTTTCTAAGTCTGTGTTTGTACTGGGTCTTTAAAAATGGCTGTGAGGTATTTCGATATGGATGAGGTCCTTCGAAATGTGGTTTATAGCAATGGAGACGTGATTTCGATGACGAAAGTGAACAAGATGTCTTCGGAAAGTGGAGGATTCGGAAGACGATGAAAATGATAACTCTTGCCACAGTGAAGCATATTTGCCTTCAGAATCTGATGAATCTGGTAAAAATGTTTATTTTCATCGCATTGAAGCATTTTATAATGTTTGAAGCTTTATTCCCTAAGTATTTTTTGATCTAACGAAAATATACTTTCCTTCTATTATAATTTTAGATATTGGCAACGAAAATCCTGGAGTTCAAGCACATGGAGCCGTTCGAGGTAGAGGTGCTGGCCATGGGTGTTATATGAACTTCTTTTTTTGTTTGCTACCAACACAATGTAGAATATCATATTTTATCACGTACAAGCTGCACCTCACCTAACTTCAGCCTGATAAACAGAAGCTTGCTTTTCCCAAAAGGTTTAAGGAAAAACCTCATGTATAAGCCGCACCACAAAATTCCGATTGAGCGTGATCGAGCTCCGAAGTTGAACATAAACTCGATGAGAATTATACTTTATTTGAAAATTTGAAGGCTTCCAAGACCAATTAAGGCCTTTAACAACACTAGGAACCATTCAAGGAGTTAGCAGAGAAGATGACAGGCAACTGGACAGCTAGTTTTCTTTGGAAAGCAAAGGAGGAGTTTGAGTAGAAATCTTGCTGACACTAGTGTTCTGTGAATTGAATGTGCCATTTCTATTGTTCATATGCTTTGTTTACAGTCATTGCAAAAAAAAAGTGTTCTGAAAACACTCACATATAAGCCGCACCCCCAACTTTGTGGTAGTTTTTTGTTATTTCAAAATCTGAAAGTAAAAAAAGGTGCGGCTTTTACGTGATACGGTACTTCTAAACCAATAGAACTTAGATACATGGCCATACTCCTTCCCTGATGTGCAGACAAAACAAAAACAATTGTGCACTTCATAAAATACAGCGTTTGCAATTTCTGATACCAGAATTAACTCTATCTGAAAGCCCATTTATCAAAGATAATATATATATATATAGTTTACCCTATATACCTATTATATTTAAATATCTGCAAAATAAAATGTAAAGTGCGGTAGAGCAAAAAATATCTCAAAAGTACAGTCCCGCTCAAAAACTTAGCAACCACCACTAAACGCCAAACGGCGCTAACGGATTTTAGCGGCGCTAGTGCCACTAACTTTTACCGTTAGTGCCACCAAGCGTCTAGCGCCGTCGACGGCTAGCCACCAAACGTCTAGCGCCGTCGACGGCTAGCCACCAAACGTCTAGCGCCGTCGACGGCTAGCCACCAAAAGTTCTGAGCCACCAACGGCTAGCCACCAAAACCACTGAGCCACCAACGGCTAGCCACTAAATCGTTGAGCCGCCGACGTTTCAAGAAGTTTATTTTGAAGCCTTTTATGCGCTGACTTGAAGTATTTTGCATTTTGAGAAGTTTAATTATTTTGAAATGTTCGTCAAAGCAGAGTTTTGAGAAATTTCTTTTGAAACGTTTGTTTTATTAGTCAGTTCATCGGTTTCCGTGGCAGTACTGAAGGAAGAAGTATTCAACTAAAATAAATTTACCATCTAGTGTCAGCATCCAAGTTTTGAGTAGTTAATTTTGAAACGTTTTACGTCTACTAGTCAGCCGTATAAGTTCGATTCATCAACTCTCGCAAGTCACAGAACTAACTTTACTTGTGATCTCACGGCAATTAACATTCATTTGACAACAAATTGGAAAACAGCCAAAACTTCTCACTGTTAGGCAGAGATAGACTCATTCAAAGCATTTCCCGCATCAGGTGAAACTGTTCAGACACGAAACGAAAATGAAATAAAAACTTACAAAACATTTTATTCTGAAGGTGGAAAATGTCTGGTGCGATCCAGGCGATTTTATAGCCAAATACCGACGGCCTATAAATACGATGATTATTCAAAACAGTTCGTGGAAAATGTCACGCTTCACGACCGTGTCGTAGAATTCTTGAGACCTTTGAAAAACGCATCCACATTAATAAAAGAACTCCAGAATATTTTATTGGACATCTTTTTCATTTTCCATAAAGGTTGAGTCCATGTAGTTGTGTGGTGAATTAAACTACAGTCACACTTCCCGCGAAGTTCACGGCGTGACACTCCAGTGTTGTTGACTGTTGTGTCAAAAACCAGACAATGTCCGCAGCAAAGCGGTTTAAAGCAACACGTGAAGAATGAAACAGGAAGTTAGCTGTTCGCTGTTCGAGTTTTACTGAACGATTTTGAAGTGATTTTCTTTAGTTATTCCAGGGAAAATCTGTGAAGTTCCCCCGAAAATGTCTTCGATTCTGTCAGACACGATGCGACTACAGTTATTGTTAATATGCTAATTTTCGACTTCAGTTTGTTTACATTCACTCACACCGCAGCACTGAGTGCAGTGAAAACTTTTTCAATCGTGCACTGACTAACGGCTAGCCGCCAAATGTCTTGAGCCGTTGACGGCTAGCCACCAAACGTCTAGTGGCGTCGACGGCTAGCCACCAAACGTCTAGTGGCGTCGACGGCTAGCCACCAGTTTTTACCGTTAGTGGCACCAAACCACTAACGCCCAGCTGCTAAAAAATTAGCGCCACTGGTGGCGCTGACGGTTGCAAAGTTTTTGAGCGGGACTGTATCTGCTCCTAAGCGTTAATATAATTAATATTCACTTCAATAATTATAATGGCACTAAAATATTTTTACAAAGTTTGAAACCTAAAGTTAGGTGATTTTCAAAAAATATTTACATGTAGGTAGTCATTGTTGTAATTTAAATTCAATTTGACATTATTAGCACTGTCATCAACATGAATATTGTTTTGCATTAATACAGTATCATTATCAGTACCATTTCCATTGTCACCATCACCATTGTACATGGTCAAATAACCCATATCTGGTAATTTAGGTCAATTTCCGACTAGCTACTTGTTGATAATGACCCTACATTGCAAGTCAGCTACTTTCATTATCATCATTTTAATTGCATGAATAAGCATACACTAATAACTTTATGTATCAGGAGCCCATTATGTATAAATATGATATACATGTACATTGTAGTTACATATAGTTACAGTACCAATGTTATCAGCCATCCATGCCACTTAGGGCCTGTTTACAAGGAGATAGGGTTACCCCTAGCACTGGGTCATTTCCTCTTATTTTTAGCGATGTGTTTACAGGCAGGCAGGACAACTTAACTCGGCTGCTCGGGTTAACCTGTCTGAGAGCTAGGGTGACCACTAGGGCTATGTTTTGCATGTGTAAATGGTTTGCTAGTGTAACCCACTTTCCTGGGTCAACCAGAGCCAAATTTCACATTGCAAGTTTCTGGAGTTGTCTGCCAATTGCAAAACATAACATTCTAGGACTAGACAGTAGCAATAAAGGGCACCACAGAAAGAAGAATCAACATTAATCCACCAAAACCCACCAAAACTCTACTTGTGTCCACCATTTCGTTTTCTATGCTTGAATGATTTTGGCAGCCTCATGGAAACCGAGCCTGGCTACCAAAGAATCAGTAAAATCAAAATTACTTCCACATATCTGTTTGAATTGGATAAAAATTAAAGAAAAGTGGAAGAGTAATATTAGTAGCACATGTTTTCATTCATTAGAATAACATTTTACAAGAAACAGCTTTTCAAATGAAGAATATATTTGTATGATCATTCACAAGCAAGTTTGAAGTCTCTTGTTGAGTTGACCTGGACAGTAGGATAACCCTACCTGAATCATTTTGCTTGTAAACCCAGGCTATCTTTGACCTTAGTACTTGTAAACAGGCCCTTAGTTCATTAATAGTGCATTTTCTCAAATCCTTATACAAACCTTCTAAAAATCTACCTATATATGGGGAGCCGGGGTCGTGTGGGTCTCACCTCTGTGGCCCAGATTCAATTCCCAGATGCGGCACCATTTGTGACTCGAGTTTGTTGACATCTTGCCCATGCTCCAAGGGTTTTTCTCCAGGTTCTCCAGTTTTCCTCCCTCTGCAAAAACCAACATGCTAAATTGTAATTTGATCTGTGGATTAGCCGAGACCTGGCTTAGATCAGCCCCCTTGGTTGTTTTAGGCGTCGTTAGAAATTCAGAGGATTTTTTACCTACCCCACAAAATTCAAAAAACCCTAACCATTTCCATTACAATCATTCGTTAAGAACATGTCTAAATACTTACACCTGAGCTATATAATAGAATTTTTCACAGTTTACAAGGGGTTTTCAAGTGATCTTTTGAAGTAGCACGGTATTCTGCAGTTAAGCCACAACCTCTGCTACCTGTGAGTCTGAGGGAACCTGTAACACTTAAGCAAAGTATTATTTCTGGGTTTTTTTTTACTCACTCTGGATATTTATCGAATCCCGAAGTGTGGCCTGACATCTACACTTATTTTCAAACTCAATTGCCTTCTGAGCTGTTTATTGGAAGCAAATATGTGAAAAGAATCCCTAGATCTTCTTTCCTGGCCAAACATTTGGAAAAAACAGGTGACTATTTTTAACCTGACAACTGGTGTAATTTGCCGGTTGCCAGCTTTTACCAACAACCCTGCAGTAATAGGTCAGGTAGGTACTTCATGTAGGACACACATACATGTACATGTCACCAGGTCATATCTTGGTCATCATTTACATTGATGGCCCTCATTAGCTACATGTAAACATTGATAACCATAGACAACCATTTGCATCCCTTAACACAGGTAACCCAGCAATAGATTGTTAGTTAGGTTTTGAACATTTCCAAACGTTTCCCGTAATAACACATGAACTCGTTTTAGACTCCTTCACATATTTTTGCCATGTAGTATTATCAGCACCAGACCAGGTTATTTCTAGAATTTTCTGGATGAAAATTGAACTTTTGTGAAGTAGCTGTTCATCTGGACATTTCAGATTCATCCTCTCAGGGTTGATGCAGAGTTAATATTGCTGTGTGCAAGCATGTGCCGTTGAACGAGGAGAACAATGTTAACCCTAATATCACCCCTAAACTGATATCAACCATTAGTATTGAGTGATATTAGGGTTAACAGTGTTTTCAAAACTTATATATATTACATGGCAGCGCAGAGATACACAGATTTTATCTTCGAATGTTGATATTACGACAAGATCAAATATGTATCTCTAAGCAGCCATGTAATGTTCTGTTCAAATATACGATTTTCTATGAAATACCCAGTTTTTATAAGAGTCTAGAATTTTTAAAAAGGCAGTCATATTTTCAAAAGTGATATCTTCATGCACTACTATTACCAATGGGGAAAACAAGTTATTAAAGCACTCTGTTTGCATACAAATTAGCATAAAATTATCATTAGATAGTAATGATATCTTGATCTTTGACTAACGTTTAAAGGTAAAAGGTCATGAAGGTAGGATGGTGTACATGTATACATGTAGGAGTTAATTATAAGTTATTACCATGGCATAATAATAATAATAATAATAATGGCCACATTTATATAGCGCCATATCAACCACAGTTTCATGGCGCTTTACACATGACTGACATATCCCGTCAGTGAATTATTTCGGACTGCTTCATGGCGCTAATAGCTGCCACGCAGTTTACAATGTTGAGTGTGGTTAGTGCAATGGCCAGGCTGCTGTACCGGGTGACAATCCCCTACTCTTTTTCGAGTAGTACAACAGGTTCTTTCACGTCCCCTTCAAATACTGATTAGAAGTGGAAGGAGACAAGGCCAACGGCTTATAAACGTCCCTGCCCAAGGACGCGGCCGGGATTCGAACCCCCGACCTCCCGCACTCTAGACCGTGCTCTACCAACTGAGCTAACCAGTGAGGGGTATTAATGATTAAATTGCCCCATGAGCCAAGGGAGGATTTGTACCCAATACCATGTCTGTCAAAGTTTGAGCCACCTCCCAATATTAAGCGAGATGGAAATGTACAAGGATTTTACGTCACTAACGGTGCATGAGCACACACGGTTAACACAGCTGCTCGCTCACATATAAATGTGGTAGCAGTAACATTACAGTAAGTAGTAAGGGAACCAGTGATGAGGACTTGAGCAACATTACATGTAATTCCAAAAGTGATCATCAATCTTCAATTTAATTGATGTTCCACATCGATCTTCAAATAGTAATCAAATCAATTTTTGATTATCATGTTGCATTCCAAGCATTCCATTCTGCTAACAGCTTAATGAGTGAAGGAGCACCATGATTTCCCCAACCATCAACATTTTAAAAATCATAAATATTTTGTGAGCAGAGAAAACCTACAAGCTATGGAGATGTCTGGAAACTCATAGCAAACAACTTGGAAAAAGCAGGTATACTAATCTATTGACAATGTAAACTTTATTTGTTGAATCAAAGACAGTTTCATATTGATGTTGAAAACTATTTCAAGGCTGATGTCAGTTTATAAAGTAAGATTTTCTTTCCACGTTGAGTCAGATACGATATGCAAAACAAAATGTATGTGTTCAATGACAAGACCTAAATAAAATCTGTTTGATATTGGAGAAAAATCTATGTACAGTTATATAATAAACAAATTACAAGATGGAAAGTGCTTTTGTATGATATTTACACACTTGTTTGTTTTCACAACTCACTCACTCGTACCTGGCTCGTTCGTTTTGTGAAAACACTTCCAATTAAGTAATCTCTATATAGTCCCTTATTTATATTTGTGAAACCAGTTGGTTTATCAAGCACAATTTTAAGTCCTGGTGTGAAGTGTGCCTGCAAGTAGTATTGGAAACAATGCTTTTTGGCCATTGGCAGGTTGCTATTTCGAGCCCTGTAGTTTCCATATCCTCCCAACATAATTTAATTAACAATCACTTTCTATTGATCCCCTTCATATCTCCGGTAACGATGCAAGGGCATTCATATTGAATTGATACCAGAATCTGGTATCACCTCTGATTGGTTGGATTCAATGTGTTGATTGACAGTCACCGACATAATCAGCATATATTCATACATTGTATGGGGCCCACACAATGTCTTTGTTATGACAGGGCTCGAAATTGCGACCGATACGGGCCTAAATACGCCTAGATTTTTTCGTTTTACTAGGCGTAAAATTTTGGAGAATTACGCCTAAATTTTTTAAGCTGGGCGTAAAATTACGCCTCCTTATTTTTCTTAATTTCGAGCCCTGTATGAGTATAACTGAAAGGTCAAAGTGTCATATTTGAAGGGCTGTGTACAAAAAAGGCATAAGTGCATTTAAAAACTCGAAAAACTTTGCCTTAAGAATAGGAAAAGCTGCATTCTCTTCTTGTCAGTTAAGAGAGCCTTTCAGATTAAAGAGGAATTTATGACAGCTCAAACAAGCAAGTATTCAAGACATTTCTATAGTAAAGATATTTGTTATTGTTTGTTATCTTGAGGGAGTGGGTAAAAATGCTATTTTGAAGAGCGCATGCATGCTGTTAAAGTAAAGTAAAGTGACCTTATTTAACGTCGGTAACTCGTAACAGTCTTGAAAGACTGATAAACTTGAGGCCGACAGGAGACCTACGATTAACGTCCTTATCCGAGAAGACGTGAAGGTCTAACCATTTGCAGTTCGTGAACGAGATTGTTTCACAAAGGCAGCACCTTCTACTCAGTTATTTTAAGACCCTGAGTGTTGGTCCGGCCAGGGTTCGAACCCGTGACCTCCCATACAACAGACCGGCGCTTAACCACTGAGCTAACCGGGAGGCGGGAGGCTGTTACAATGCACGTTTTAAGTTTCAGTAGGAAACTACTTTGTGTAGAAAAAATAAGGCTCAAAGAAGGATTCTTTCTCTTTCACCTTGAAAACAAGAACCTGCACGCAGCTTGAACTCCGGCATATCTTTCGTAATGCGGATGATCTCATATACCTGCGTTTGGCACGTTACAATGCACAATCAGATGCGAAAGTGCGCACACACAGTCGACCTCATAAAACTCCACACGAGTCAGAACACGAGTGAACACAAGTAGGCTAACCTAGGATAACACAGGTAGCCTAAAAATACTAGGATCCAAATACTACGATCATCTGATCTAAAACTCCACGAGTCAGGACACGAGTGCGCAGCGGTTCATAATTTAATTAACAAAAAAAATTACAATAAAAAATATTAATTGTCTTAGTCTTAGTCGTTTCGGGTTACCTGTGTACCAGTCCAGTACCAGACCAAAACTAATTGCATCCAAATAATGAGGATCTGATCTATAACTCCACACAAGTACACTAGCTCGCATTTCATCATTTACATGTACATGTAATTAACCAACATTTACAATTAAAAACAAATTCTGTTATTGTCTTAGCTGTTTTGGGTTACCTGTGTAAATGCCGTGTGAAGCTGCAAAAGCAGCCGATTACATTACTACCTGTGGACCCTGTGTGCGCCTATGAATCGTTGCAGGTGAACAATGTTTTGATTCGTCTGATAGTGGTTATTAAAAATATTTGTTTGCAGAAGTACACACGCACAGTCACATCACTTTTTTGGTAGTATGCACACAGCTAATATCTCCTAGTAGGATTTTTTTTACAACCAAAAAATTCTGAGATTACTTATTTTTGTTTTACAATTCAATTCAGTTTTTATCTTACAATTACAAATAAAGTGAGAAATGAAGCAATACTTATAGTAGAATAGTTTACAAGAAAAATAAAAGTTGAACAAGTAACAGCAGTCTAAGGAGTTGACTGCCATAAATGGTTGGATAGCAAGTAGATTTGGTTACATACATGAATAGAACTTGAGAACAATAGAGTCTGATTTCTACGAAATCTGATAGAACAAAAACAGTATGTAGAGTTACAAAGTGAATATACAAGAAAAGAAAAACACTTAATCAAAATTATTGGAATAAAATTTAATAAGTATAATAAATATATACATATAAATATATTAACACACACAGTACCGCCAAGAAACATATGTACATTTATCGCGATTTGTAGGCGAGCAGATCATGATCACTAAGTGTGATCTGCCCGCACCATGCTCGCAATCTGCTCGCAATATGTTCTCGATCACATCGCAAAATGATCGCAATCAACTGGTGCGATCGCAGTTGTGATCGTGGTCACAGGATGATTATCAACATACAAAAACCTTGTGTACATCACTAGTTGGAGTTTGTGGATCATGCCATTTAAGTGACAAACTCGAGCCATCTGAAAACTTTCAATGCTATTTAAGAAGCTAACAAATGCAAACCAAAATGAGACACAATTAAATGAAGAGTTCAATAATAAGTACAATGTAAAAGTTCTTTATTGAATTATTGCTTCTGTAGTTGCACACAATGACAAATGACAAATCTTTGTGCTGTTTAATAAAGGTTTCGGCTGAAATCATTGCAAATGTTTGAGAGGCATGTTTTCCAAATCTCCGAGCCTGAATTTACATGTGCAATCAGTCAGGAGTGAACGTGTTAGTCTGATTTTTCACAGGTTTGTCAAAAT
This sequence comes from Actinernus sp. WN-2022, assembly GCA_030867875.1. Taxonomy (NCBI): domain Eukaryota; kingdom Metazoa; phylum Cnidaria; class Anthozoa; order Actiniaria; family Actinernidae; genus Actinernus; species Actinernus sp. WN-2022. Next base: position 1,123,772 of record JAOWCC010001752.1, on the reverse strand, counting down.
CGCTGCAACTTTCTGGGAACGTGAACAGAATTTTGAAGCCACATTTGTAATGGAAGACATGTAAAAACTTCTGTACTCTTACCAGAAAACTTCTACTGGGAAAGTGGAATTGATTTTCAATTAAATGCGTTTTAATGCATTGAATAGTCTTCCCAAAACTTCAAAGGTCAACAAAAAGTGGTAATTAACATATTACGGTCGACTCAACAATAACCCCAGCCTAAAATAAACGTGGAAAGAAGTCAGATCGAACTGAAAAACGGGGGAAGCCTGGCAAAACCAAAGAAACAATTAATAAACACTACAATAAAATATTAAAATACATCTCAGTAGTTAATCAAAAAAAACTACCGAAAGGCTGTTGAAATAATTTGCTGTGCACATGACACTTGTAAATAGAACATGAATTAGTGTGCATTCGTACTTGCATTTCGTAAACTTGCGGGCTCTTGCTGGACTTCTTGCGCATGCATTATTTTTGAGCTGTACTCTAAATGTAGAAAGAATATTTTACCACGACTTTTGTTCTCAACGTTTGCTCATGATCAGCTTGTGATCACGAGCAAATCACGAGCAGGGCAAGAGCGGATCGTGAGCAAAGTGTAGGCAGATCGCGAGCAAGGTGCGAGCAGATCGCACTTCGTGATTGCCGATCTGCTCATGATCTGCTCACTATCAAATGTACATATGTTTCTTGGTGGTACTGTAGTATGTGTACATACAGTGAATATACAAGTCAAATATTAAATAGATAAATGATGAAAGCTTAAAGTTAAGTTAAAGGGATACCCGAGTGAAAAACACATTTAGGCTCAAAAGCATCTTTCAGATGTACTTTGTTCAGAAATGTATTGAAATTTGATAAAACTTTTTCAGAGTTGGCCCCGCAAAGACCTGGGTTCCGCCATCTTGTTTGCATTTACGGAAGTTACGTTTTTACGTCACTTCGTCCCACCAGAGTCTTGCGGCTAACTTGTAGAGACTTCTTTTCTTTGTAGAATTTCCACACGTTCAGAATTAGAGTAGATTTTTATCGATATGGCAGAGTGATTTCATACTAGAACAAAAATATGATGAAGCCAATATTGTGAGAAGTTCAGAAGACTGGGAGGTCGAAGAAAAGCATTTGGAAGGTGAGAATATCTGACGAACAGGTTAAGTGCTTTGCTTCTCACCATCAATCAACAACCAGTCTAAGACCCAGGCTAGAAACAAATTAACAACCGACTAACGGGTGCTATACTGGTGTTGTGCTATGATGTAAAGTGTTGCTGTGTGTTTATTGTATGGAAATACAAAAATATATGCATGGCTTGCTTAATATTCTTTGTTTATCAGCGGCTTCCCCGTGGGGTCGACCCCCGGGGTAACCATGGAGATATGTGGGGGAATACAGGAGGATTGAATGCAAACTGTGCCCCCTGGGGTCGGGGAAATGCTCGACTTTGTTTTAGGGTTGGAAAACTGGGGTTGGGGGATTTGTTCAAATTGTTTTTGTCATCAGGGAAACTAACCACGGAGATTGTTTTTTCTTGTTTATTAATACAAGAGTTAAAGTGTGATATGAGATATACCGAAACGACCAGTGTAGAATTTCGATGCTGAGTATTCTTGACTTGGGCTACCTGTCGTACCTCGAGCAGTATAAACTGGGTACTAGTGCTTCACATGCTTTTCGCAATGGTGCCATCTACAACCGGGTAAGGACGACTTTTAAAATCCAATCCTTTTGGGGTTATCTGTCACCAAGTTTGGCATAAATGAAATCATTACATATGAAGCATAACTTTTTTATGTTTAGTTTTGGCAAAATATCGAATTTTCATATTCATTAATGCTAAAACCAAATGCATGTTGCTCGCAGCAAGAATTGTCAACTTTTATATCATTGAAGTGTTAATGAAGTTACATTTTCTGTTGAAATAGAGTGTTCAGTAGTCAATTCAGCTCCATCGATCTCATTTTGTGCAAAATGACGGGGGATTGTAGGTCGTGGAAGACCTAACCAGGGGACTTTGAAAGGGACGATTCCCCTACCCCTGGGGGAAATCATCAAGATTGTTTCTGTCTTTTTACAATCCCCCTGGTTACCCCAGGGGTCGACCCCTCGGGGAAGCCGCTGATAGGTGCATTAGCAATTGGAACTGATAACTTACATACTCAATGTTGCAATCCAAAATGTTTTCTTTATCTCAGTCATTCGATAACCTGCAGTGTAAATGTACTTATCCAAACATATCCATCCCCTTGTATAAATTATAAGTCGAGACGTTCAAAACTTTTCACATTTATTATTTAAAGGCATATATATTTTGGATCAGGATATTTTACACCCACAGTAGACTCGATCTGTTATTGACTATTGTTGACAGTGTAGTCTAGATTGCTGCAGTGATGTCTCAGAAGGGTGTGTATTTGTTCAATTATTTTGTTATAACTCGGGAACAGGGAGGATTGATAATTCTGGTCTTAAAAACCATTTCGAATAATCTATGATTATCACTAGTATATACTATAATAGCGATACGACAACCCTCCGAGCGCGCGAGGTGTGATTCCCCACGGATCTCAAACGGCAGAAAATCCGGCAGAAATTCGACGTTTGAACCAAGCATTAGACCCGGTTCAAACGTCGAACTTCTCATGTGCCGAATCTAATGTTTGTATTAAGTACATGAAAAGTTTGACGTATGAATCAATTAAGTTCGACAGAATTGTATTAGATTCGACTCGTCGTTTTACGCGACTGGGCCAGTCGAATAAAACAACACAAGTTTGACGCTGATTCAAACGCCGAACTTCTCATGTGCCGAATCTAATGCATAAATTATGTAATACCCACAATTCTACACTTTCGGGCTAGATGTCATGCGCAGACGTTAACTCAGACACGGATGGCGGGAAAACAGCACGGGGAAAGTACCTCTGGATCCTGACGCAAGTGAAAATGCAAGTACACTTATTTTTAGGATGCCTCCAGTACTTCTGTGTGAAGTGTTCAGTATTCGAAATCGATGAAGACATTACTACAAACCTTATGCTGGCGACAAAACGACACGAATTCTCATGTTCGTGCAGAAACAAATCACTCCTGGGAAACTGGATCCCTCGAAGAGAAAACGTGACGAAAAGTTATTGGCAGTGGTATCATTAGTCGTTGTCTTTGAAAATAAAAGGATCCTCTGATTCACAGAATGCTCTTTCTCCGTCATATCATGAGTGACTTTGGTCGCCAACCACCGATTTCATGTAAACATTCACCAAATTAGCAATTCGACTCCATTAAATTCGACGTTTGAATCAAACGGCATTTAATTATTTGAGTCGACCCAAATAGGTATTAGATTCGGCACATGAGAAGTTCGACGTTTGAACTGGGCCTAACTCACATGAGAGGTTAGCGCTTACACTTACAGACAGATTTTGCATTTCGAAAGCTTCTCACACTAAATTTATAAAACGTGAATGGGATCAAGTGTAGTTTACGATGAATGTCCAAACATGCACTTTATAGGGGGTTAGGGAAGAAAGTTTCTTTCTCACCTTTGAAAATTATGAGACAGTCTCGTCCAGGCGATATTCGGCCATTCGCATCGAATTGTCGAGAACAAACCACATGTACACGCCAGCCTGCGGCTACGGACTCACTGCTGAGCAGGGACACCATTCTTCCGATTTCTGGAAAGGAGAGGTCAGTGATTAGAATGTATTTAGTTCAGTACTCAGTTTATTTAACAATTCAGCATAACTTTTCCCGCCGTCGAGGTTGCGAGTTCCCGCGGCGCGAGTCGACTTGCAGAATGCAGTTGAAGCTCGCCTCAAAACTAAACGTAAAATTGAAAGCAAAACGCTTTACACTATGGCATAAAACAGCAGAGACTTACCTGTGTGTAAAGGAAACGAGTATTCGGTGTAAAAATAGCGTAGAGGAAAAGCAATTTTGAAGCATTATCAACCACACAAAACCACACAAACTCGGCAGCAGCTGAGCGATCACTGGTACCCAGTCCTAAACACGTGTCAATCCACAGGGAACTCAATAAAGACTCTTCCACAGACCCCACTCGGCCGTTGCATTTTCCCTACGCAAATTGTTCCATATTCCGCTAACTGGGCGATTTGTTTTCTTACTGCCAGCTTCGCTTTCTAAATTAAATATTGTACCATTAATTTCAAAATTCTACGGTGTATCGGTCTTTGCTTCTTTATAGTTATTTTTTATTTGATAGCCGATTAGATCACTAATTTGATCCAACGTACACCAGCAGGGTTGCTTGCTTGAACAATTCGTCATTCTAAAATTAGCCAGACAAAGAACGATACAGTGGCTGAAGTCAAAACAATGTGACTGTGGGTTAGCAAGCCGGCCAAGTTGATATGTAAGCTTAATCAGTCACGTTTAGGTTTGTCTAAAAGTTTTTAAATACTCGAGTCAAATTTATTATGTATCCATATATATTAGATTTATATATATTATATTATATTTATTATGTACGTGCACGACGCAAACTTTTTTAGCGAGTCTCTTTCCTTAGCTTGCATACATTTATAACGTAAGTTAACGGTTCGAATAATAAATTTACTCGATCTTATTGAATTCACTGGGGATTTTTTTATTAGATTGTTACAAGAAACGGGTTTTCATTTCTTAGGATCGAAGCTAGCGGTATAATTTATGTTACCGAGTCGCCGTTTCGGGGTAGCTTTACCGCCTGTTTTGGGGTCAGTACTTTACGTTTCCTACATTCTTCAATCAACGTATTTCAGTGGCCTACTGCCTTGCTTAAAATCTACCGAGAACCGACTCCGGAATTTTCTCATCGGTTGAATCTTAACCTTCCTGCCTGTCTGGACCCAGCATGCCTTGGGAAAGTGCAACGGCCGAGCGGGGTCTGTGGAAGAGTCTAGGAACTCAAGCGCGCTTATACGATCCGCTGGCCGAAAAAAACGAATCGAAGGCTCAACTTCAACCTGTGCTTAGCTTTGAAGAACATGTATGTTTTTTTCGCGAACCATATCACCTTTGTTTTCCGCGTGACGTTTTGCCTGTAAGCCTGAAGCGCTGAGCGAGAATCAGTCGAACCCAAAGAAAGACTTATCAGGCTGATAATGATAAGCATGCGCAGAGTCGGCGCAAGTCCGTAATTCGCGGACTTCCGGATCGGAATCGCCCAGAAACCAATTTTTTTCCTCGAGCATGCGCAGTAAGAAATGAATGGGGTCTGGTACTTTCGACGCCATCTTTGATTAGGCGCGTAAAGACCCCTGGGAACGAGGTTGGGTACGAGATTTCGTCGCGCCACAGGTAGCCCAAACTTACGATCTGCATAATATCAGAAGTCCATATTCGGTTTTCGCATGAGAGCGAAAATGATCAAGACAGAGGTATGTCTTATCTGCCGAAGCCGAAGGCTGAGTAAGATGACACGGAACGAGGTTGTTGATCATTTTCGCTCTCATGCGAAAACCGAATTCAGCAATTGTTTTATTACTCGGGCCAGCGAAGGCTGGGCCCGAGTCAAGTTTCGCAAGTGTAAGCGGCCGAGGGACTTTTCCAAACTTCCCGCGGCTCTCGGGGCAATTTAAATCACTAATACCCCGAAATGCCATGGTATAAGTTTGTTATACCATGATCGCCGAGGAACGGAACAAATCTCTGAGAAGTTTAGTTTTCTCTGCCGAAACTAAAGACGTCGCAGTCGAGTTGCTTTCGAAAACGTTTTGTTTAATGCTTGACTGAGCGCCATTGATTAAACGACCCTGGCTTCCCCTGGGGAAAAGCGTGTTGTTTTTGAGAAGAATAACACTAAAATACAATGTAATTATGCGGTTGACTAAATATTCAAAGAGCATGAATGGATTTTAATTACGTCACGTTTATGGTTTTAAGTATCCCACATGGAAGAAGCGGATTTGAGAAATTAAGAGAAGAATATGCAGATTGAAATACGTGATCCCACATGGATTACGTTGAAGGTTATGATGAAGACAGGTCAGTTTGGATTCAGTATTTTTCATCCGGGAGCGCAGGGCTAGTTGTACCAGAGGGGAGCAGGAGTTGATGCTTTTGACCCTCTCACTTCCAGCCTGCATTCTCTTCTAATTTTCCCTCATTACGCATGCAGGGGAAATTTAGAAATATGCATTGTCTCGAAATAATGCACATTTCTAAATATCCCTGCCATCAGGGAAAATTAGTGGTTTAATGTGCCTCGGAGAACAAAAGAATCCAAGGCTACCATGGTATAACATGTTTTTTAAGATGGCGGCGAGTGGGAGTTTTGACTAAGCAAAACCTTTAATATCAGCTGTTTTTTGTGTAATACCAAGTGCAATACCAAGATTTGTGTCTTTTCTAACGGCTGAGAGGTGTTTCACGGGCTTTGGATGGGAATTTATCACATATTATGCGACATGCTTTAAGATACACTCGTGCGGAGACGCGGGGGAGACGTGACAGCCCTTTGCGATCAAGACACTAAAGCGCGATATTGCAGAATATACAGAATATACCATTGTATATTTCCATGTATATTCTGTATAAATATACACTACTGTATAGAAATAAAAATATACACTTTATATTTGTATATGTCTATTCTGTATATAGTGTAAGTAGTGGGAGAGGCATGGAATTAGCCGTTTTTGGGGGGGTGAATACATAATTAGGGGGTGAATATATAATTAGGCCTCATTAAATGAAGTGGAATCTCATTATCTATTGTTTCTGTGAATGAGGTCATCGATCTATTCGGGCATGTTTGGGCAAAGCTTGAGCGGCTATAAAACCAGAACCTGTATCTCCGAGTCAGTACAACCCAAAGTATATATAAAACCAGAAAACGCCAACAACAAGATGGCAAGGAAACCTATATCAGAAGACACTATTTGCATCGATGAAGTTGAAGTTGTCGAAAGAAACAGAGCATTTCACAGGATATCAAGTACAATACATTTGGTGTATGCTGCACTCTGTGAAAAACCATTCTATGCCGAGAAAGAAAGACAATGTGAAACAAATCACCCAATTAAGCCAAAGACAGCACGATTGCTTGATGTTATCCGAAGAGGAAGCGTGGAATTTGTTCTACAACAATGCAAAAGACGAAGTCAAACCAGAGAGAGTGTGGGAGATTGTGAACGCTGTTTGCTACATGTTGAACATAGAAATTCATCGCTCATGGAAAGTTTACCTGTCTGAACTTTACAAGTTACCCTGGACCACAGTGTATCTCTTACATCTTCAGTTCAGTAACAACGGATCTTCTATCATTGATCAAGTGCTTGAAGTAGTGAGGCGTGAAATACATCATGCACTGAATGACATTGAACAACACGGCCTAGCCTCAAGATATTCTGTGTCTGTTTCCAGAACATTTTTTTAGAAAAGATGAAGAGTTTATGGAGATTGATTGACTTTGTAATTACTTTAACTTTTAAATCAATAAAGTTCACTTGTTTTGATTGAACAGGTTTGGGCAAATCTTTGTTATGAATAACAATACACTATTGTTTTGGTAATCTGCTCTATAGTAACCCAACGAAATATTTTTATATATTATTCACAACTCACTCGTAACGTAATTCTGAGATCTGAATATTTATAAACATTTACTAATAACAGTAAATCCACTGTGACTCATAAGATCAACTGTGCTATTGTTCTTAGGGATTAGCGATAACTGAAGGGCCTATTGTTTTGAGGAAAACACTTGAGATGCAAACTGAACTATAATTACCATACGAATAAAAACAAACCAGATAAATTAAACAAAGTTTATTCAATCTCAAAAACACCAATTTACAGTTCGTTGTCCTTATCGTCGCGGAGTTGATAACTTTCTTATTTCTCAGTTCTTGGGTTGATATAATGTACCGTGTTACAAGATTACACTGATTTATGTTTCATTGATTTTGTTCTTGTTGACAAATGCTACTTACTGATTGCTTATATTAAAACGATGACAAGAGGAAGAATATTTTTAAAGACATTTATTAATAGAAATCGACTTAATAAAACTTATTTCTAAAAGGTACAAATGTATTGTTCATCACGGGAACACTGTGTTCCGGAATAGGTTGTTTTTGGAATTGTTTATTCAACAAGAATTTTCGGTGGTGTATTGCAGCCTCGATCGCTTCTCGCCATCCATAATCTTCCATGTTCATCAAGTTTTGCTTTGTTTCCAAGATTTTTCGGAAATCAGGATCTTTTCTTGAGCTGTGAATCCATTTCATATCTTCGAACAACACTTCTCTTAGGTCTTTTCTATAGGTAGGAACCAAAGCGTTACTGGCTTTGATTTCAGCAACTTCATGACTATCCCCATCGTGTTCATACTTTTGAACCAACGCTTTCCAATCTTCCTGGTGCCGTTCTTTAGCTTCGTTTCGAATTCTTTCCCAAACATCCTCTTCTCCGTCATAACTATCATCAGTGGAGTCCGTGCTCTCCTGAGAATCAGAGCTTTGATAAGAATCTTCAGTCGTTTCATCATCTGAGTTGGAACGATTAGCAGCCATCGTTTATATCTTTACTATTCAAGGATCGGGAGTATAATGTCAGACCCTAAAAAGTTTCCAACTTTATAGAAAACAAATTGGTGTGGTCACTAAGTTGAACAAATTTAGCTAAGGTCTCTCAGTTAGACCAATATTATAAGCAGGATTCCTAACCAACATATTTTCCATTATCAACAACTGGATTTACATTCCTCGACAAAAAACTTTCTTTTTGTGAAGTTTCGCTTCTTGTAAATATGGTTTACGTTCTTGAGTTGATAATCTATGGACTTGTGCCAAGTGGTTGGATAATTTAACAAGATACTTTGATCCACAATTAGGTACAGGGCAGTTTTTGAAAGTCCGATTTTCCATGTTCACTCGTTGAAAGTTAGTATCAAATAGCACAAATCTACTTGATCGTCCCTTTTATCTCCTTTCATCCCTTTTGTCGCCTTTCGTCCCTCTTTTTTTCGTTTTGAAATATAAAAAAAAGAGGGATAAAAAAAGAAAAAAGGCTGACGAGAGGCGACAAAAGGGATGAAAAGGACGAACGGAGATAGCTATATCCGAATGTGGACACGTCTCTTGTCGGTAGGCCCTTGCATCCCTTTTGTCGCCTCTTGTCCCGCCTTTTTTCGTTTGAAATTGAAAAAAGGAGGGATAAAACTTTTTTTTTTATATTTCAAAACGAAAAAAAGAGGGACGAAAGGCGACAAAAGGGATGAAAGGAGATAAAAGGGACGATCAAGTAGATTTGTGCTATTTGATACTAACTTTCAACGAGTGAACATGGAAAATCGGACTTTCAAAAACTGCCCTGTACCTAATTGTGGATCAAAGTATCTTGTTAAATTATCCAACCACTTGGCACAAGTCCATAGATTATCAACTCAAGAACGTAAACCATATTTACAAGAAGCGAAACTTCACAAAAAGAAAGTTTTTTGTCGAGGAATGTAAATCCAGTTGTTGATAATGGAAAATATGTTGGTTAGGAATCCTGCTTATAATATTGGTCTAACTGAGAGACCTTAGCTAAATTTGTTCAACTTAGTGACCACACCAATTTGTTTTCTATAAAGTTGGAAACTTTTTAGGGTCTGACATTATACTCCCGATCCTTGAAGAGTAAAGATATAAACGATGGCTGCTAATCGTTCCAACTCAGATGATGAAACGACTGAAGATTCTTATCAAAGCTCTGATTCTCAGGAGAGCACGGACTCCACTGATGATAGTTATGACGGAGAAGAGGATGTTTGGGAAAGAATTCGAAACGAAGCTAAAGAACGGCACCAGGAAGATTGGAAAGCGTTGGTTCAAAAGTATGAACACGATGGGGATAGTCATGAAGTTGCTGAAATCAAAGCCAGTAACGCTTTGGTTCCTACCTATAGAAAAGACCTAAGAGAAGTGTTGTTCGAAGATATGAAATGGATTCACAGCTCAAGAAAAGATCCTGATTTCCGAAAAATCTTGGAAACAAAGCAAAACTTGATGAACATGGAAGATTATGGATGGCGAGAAGCGATCGAGGCTGCAATACACCACCGAAAATTCTTGTTGAATAAACAATTCCAAAAACAACCTATTCCGGAACACAGTGTTCCCGTGATGAACAATACATTTGTACCTTTTAGAAATAAGTTTTATTAAGTCGATTTCTATTAATAAATGTCTTTAAAAATATTCTTCCTCTTGTCATCGTTTTAATATAAGCAATCAGTAAGTAGCATTTGTCAACAAGAACAAAATCAATGAAACATAAATCAGTGTAATCTTGTAACACGGTACATTATATCAACCCAAGAACTGAGAAATAAGAAAGTTATCAACTCCGCGACCATAAGGACAACGAACTGTAAATTGGTGTTTTTGAGATTGAATAAACTTTGTTTAATTTATCTGGTTTGTTTTTATTCGTATGGTAATTATAGTTCAGTTTGCATCTCAAGTGTTTTCCTCAAAACAATAGGCCCTTCAGTTATCGCTAATCCCTAAGAACAATAGCACAGTTGATCTTATGAGTCACAGTGGATTTACTGTTTTTAGTAAATGTTTATAAATATTCTGATCTCAGAATTACGTTACGAGTGAGTTGTGAATAACATATAAAAAAAATTTCGTTGGGTTACTATAGAGCAGATTACCAAAACAATAGTGTATTGTTATTCATAACAAAGATTTGCCCAAACCTGTTCAATCAAAACAAGTGAACTTTATTGATTTAAAAGTTAAAGTAATTACAAAGTCAATCAATCTCCATAAACTCTTCATCTTTTCTAAAAAATTGTTCTGGAACAGACACAGAATATCTTGAGGCTAGGCCGTGTTGTTCAATGTCATTTAGTGGATGTATTTCACGCCTCACTACTTCAAGCACTTGATCAATGATAGAAGATCCGTTGTTACTGAACTGAAGATGTAAGAGATACACTGTGGTCCAGGGTAACTTGTAAAGTTCAGATAGGTAAACTTTCCATGAGCGATGAATTTCTATGTTCAACATGTAGCAAACAGCGTTCACAATCTCCCACACTCTCTCTGGTTTGACTTCGTCTTTTGCATTGTTGTAGAACAAATTCCACGCTTCCTCTTCGGATAACATCAAGCAATCGTGCTGTCTTTGGCTTAGTTGGGTGATTTGTTTCACATTGTCTTTCTTTCTCGGCATAGATTGGTTTTTCACAGAGTGCAGCATACACCAAATGTATTGTACTTGATATCCTGTGAAATGCTCTGTTTCTTTCGACAACTTCAACTTCATCGATGCAAATAGTGTCTTCTGATATAGGTTTCCTTGCCATCTTGTAGTTGGCGTTTTCTGGTTTTATACTTTGGGTTGTACTGACTCGGAGATACAGGTTCTGGTTTTATAGCCGCTCAAGCTTTGCCCAAACATGCCCGAATAGATCGATGACCTCATTCACAGAAACAATAGATAATGAGATTCCACTTCATTTAATGAGGCCTAATTATATATTCACCCCCCCCCCAATTATGTATTCACCCCCCTAATTATGTATTGACCCCCAAAAAAACGGCTAATTCCATGCCTCTCCCACTACTAGTGTATATAGTGTATATAGTGTATATTCAGGTCTTTACAAGGTGATGCCTGAATATACACTATATACACTATATACACTTTATACATATACAGTGTGTATATAGTGTATATATATACACTATATACACTATATACAGAATATACTCTGTCGTTCTTTACAAGGCGATGCCTGAATATACACTATACACTATATACACTATATACATATACAGTGTGTATATAGTGTATATATATACACTATATACAGAATATACTCTGTCGTTCTTTACAAGGTGATGCCTGAATATACACTATATACACTTTATACATATACCTTGTGTATATAGTGTATATATATACACTATATACACTATATACAGAATATACTCTGTCGTTCTTTACAAGGTGATGCCTGAACGACAGAGTATATTCTGTATATAGTGTATATAGTGTATATATATACACTATATACACACTGTATATGTATAAAGTGTATATAGTGTATATTCAGGCTGAATATACACTATATACACTTTATACATATACAGTGTGTATATAGTGTATATATATACACTTAATATACACTATATACAGAATATACTCTGTCGTTCTTTACAAGGTGATGCCTGAATATACACTATATGCACTATATACACTTTATACATATACAGTGTGTATATAGTGTATATATATAACTGGGGAATATACAGAATATACTCATGTAATATAATCTGTATATGTATACAATATATACAGTATATTCTGTATATATATACACTATATACCCTATATGTATATACTGTATATTCTGCAATATCGCGCCTCACTCGATCAACACTGACTATATATAAAGACAACAGCTTGTAAATGTAAGTAGCCGCTAATCTGAACATGATAACCTTCATACCAATTGACTGTCGTTGTGTTGTTATTTATTGTTATTAACCTCTCGAAAGTGTAGTAGAAATGACCCGATTTCTCAGTTCTCTGACTGACAGGGGCCTTTTAACAGAATTACAGTCGTTTCGTCCCCCATGCACATGTATTTAAATGTTTATAAATTCGGGAACGAAAATCCAGCATGCAGTGAGTGAGTATAAACTGAGTAAGTAATCCGAAATGAAGATGTTTTCAAACGAACGATAAATGACTCTGATGTGGAAATCGCATATTTATCTGTGGTGTACGTGTTATTGACGAGGTTCACAAAAGTGCGAGGCAGCGAGGCAGCGAGGCATGATGCGAAGCAGCGAGGCATGATGCGAGGCAGCGAGGCATGATGCGAGGCAGCGAGGCATGATGTGAGGCAGCGAGGCATGATGTTAGGCAGCGAGGCATGATACGAGGCAGCGAGGCATGATGTGAGGCAGCGAGGCATGATGTTAGGCAGCGAGGTATGATGCGAGGCATGATGCGAGGCAGCGAGGCAAATTTTTTGAAATAAAAATAAAAATAAACATCATAGAGCAAATTGTACTTAACTCTGCTATTTGCACATGGAATATACGGGTTTTTTTTTGGGGGGGGGGGGGGTGTAGGGGTGTGCCGCTGAGCCCGTGAAACCTTACCCTGTTCCACAGGCAGCCCAATCTATGGGTTTGTGCATGAAAATAGAAGATATGTATGGGGTTTTATAAATCCTTTCAAATTGCCGTACAATGGAGGACAATGTACAAATAAACATACCTTTTCGCTTCCATGTTGTTTCCTTTGTGGTTTTTCTTGTCTTGGAAACATTTTAGGCTGTTTTGGGGGTAGAGGTGGTGAGCCGAGGTGGATGAAAAACTCCCCAAAACGGCCTAAAACGGTTTCAAGACAAGAAAAACTACAAAGGAAACAACATGGAAGTGAAAAGGAATGTTTATTTGTACATTGTCCTCCATTGTACGGCAATTTGAAAGGATTTATAAAACCCCATACATATCTTCTATTTTCATGCACAAACCCATATATTGGGCTGCCTGTGCCTAAATGCTAATTCTGACTACACTACCAAGAGACATTCGTATTTAGAAATAGTATATTTAGGATTGTGTCAGTCAGTCGTACTGCTGAATAATATATATGCTGGGCTCCTGACAATGTGTACGTGTGGTATAATATGATACAGCATATTATCCTAACTCAAAATATGCCATGCCAGATACGAAAAACCACTAAAAACCCACTCTTTATGTCTCTATCAATTCCAAACCCGCCCATCCCCCCCCCCTGGGCAAGATGGGGCATTTGACAACCTATCTGTCCCTAGGGTGGGGCATTTGTTTTGCGTCAACCCGGGCCCGGGGCATTTGTCCCAAAAATATCCCACCCCTCCTCTGTGTTTGATTTTGTTTTATGCTATAGATGGCCCGAGTTAAGGCCACTCAGGGCCTCTTGTTATTTTTATATATTTTTTTATTATTATTTTCTGTGTCGAGCTTAATAATAATAATAATAATAATAAGTCTTTATTAACAAATACTAGCAACAGACGTGCGAGTTTACAAATATGCTAAAAATAGTTTTAAAAAGTATATAAATTCTAATAATTAAATATAATAATAATAAAGAGAAAAATGTATAGTCTAAAGAAATGATTTAAAATGTTTTAGAAATATTTTGCGTATCCACTACAGAAATGAACATGATAAAATTAAATAAAGTTAAAAAGGCATCTATTAATGTAAGTTCGTTTAAAACGTTCAGTACGGACACGAGGTAAAATAAAATTAAAACAAGAGCCCATCTGGGCTTTCACTCGGGCCACATGAGATTGAAGATGAAATACACTTTCATTTGAAATCCTCTTAGTATCAAGTCGTGCTTTAATTCGCCAGTGAGAACGTCAAAAAAACAGACTGGTCTATTAATCGCTTTTATGGCATGACTATGATAACGCAGGATTCGAACAACAGAATACTGGCAATTCAAGTGTATAAATGCAATACAATGACATATTCAGACTTTGAATTTGATTGAAAATAGATCAAAAACTCGGGGAAATGTCCGGCTAAAACTGTATGAATAAATGTGAAATGAAACATAAATTTTATAGCAAGAAAAAAAAATGTAATTCCTATAAATGAGAAAGCTCTTCTATTAAGCCGCTTCTCATATACACAGACTTTCACAAAAAACATTTGCGCTTATCGACACAAGAATTCAGTTGACCTTTCAAATAATTTATTCTGAGGTACGCATACTCTAAATCACAGATGTTAAATAAAGCGATAATTAGAAGGAAAAGTACATTAACAGACAAACTGAGAGGAATTTTATTCAAATCAAAAAGAGTTTACTTACAGTACTTACGTAACTGAACTTTCGTTTTGGATCTTTTGGTAGTGCACCCACCTTCGTGCACATATGCACTGAATCGGAATGAAAGTCGAAGCCTACCTCGAACTTAACTTTCAGCTAACCTGTTTCCTTTCATTCCACAATGAATAATAATCTCATAAAGTAAGCCCGTAGCTTTCAATAAATTTGCCAGTGTCTGAATGAAACAGCTAGATCTTTTCCAATTTCTCTCACGAGTCACGGCAGAAGACAGTCTCAAGCTACAAAACTTGAATTTTGATCCTCTTCACAGTAACGTAATTTAACGTCTCAGATATTATATATATGCCCTATTTCAGCTAGCGCTGTGCATTTCAAATACTTTTTCCTCTCTCGTTGCTGCCAGTTCATGCTTCTTGTTCGTGTAGTTGCCGCATTTCAGTTGGCATACACTGAAAACATCTGCTTAACTAAGATTTGTAACAATCTTAGCGGATCATGTAAATATTCCGCTTGGCTCAATTGAGGGTTTCCTTGTCTCGCCTTGTCTGAGAGCTTTGAACTTTCTTATCTGAGCGCGCCTGACGAGATCTAACCTTTGATTATAATTCGATACCCCGGTTCGATACCCCGGTTCGATACCCGTTGATATCCAAACGTGTTTGGATATTGTATTTCGCTTACGTTTCTAAATGTACATTGGATCTGTCGAAACAGCGCTGATCGAATGTATTACGGCTCCTGGTTGTTCATGTATTTTTATGGTCAACAAGAGCGCCAGTTGAAATATCCTGAGCCTGTTGGAAGGCTTTCGCCCTCGCGGGTCGACCATTTTGATTTACTGTATTCACTTATGTAAATACATTAACCTGGCGATTGTTGCGTGACCAGCACAGTGCAATCTGATTGGTTTGAAGTTGACCTTTAACGCATGCGCAGAAGCCGTCTGACATCAATCTCGTTCCCAGAGCCCGCGATCTTCTGGCCAGCCGCCAAGATACAAAGCGTTTGGTCACCGCTGGCCGAAAAACGCGCGGGCTCTGGGAACGAGATTGGTCTGACATGGATTAAAAAAAAAAAAACGACTTGCATTTTAAGACTCGAGTAATAATGGCCACGGTCACGCCAGCTTTCGCGCGGTCAACCAATCACACTGCACGCGTTGACTCAACACGTGACTGGATGAACCAATCAGATTCGATATCGCTCGGGATACTTAATTTAACACAGTTAAAACAAGATCGCGGAAACCCGGGATTCGGTAGCCTCGGTAGCCTGATTTTCAGATGGTACGAGGTCGTCCGCTCTCACTTCTCTCAAATATAAACAGCTTAATGTTTTATTTAACTTCATTCGTGGGAAATATTGAAATTCATTCGTGGGAAAGCCTTCCAACAGGCTCAGGATATTGCAACTGGTGCCCTTGTCGGAGCCGACGAACACACAAGAGTCAAGAGTGTTTCTTCGATGGATTTCAGTGGCAAGATGTTGAGTTTTTCTAGAAGAACTTTGGATGGAAATTTCTCACATTTTACGAAAGGATTAGGGATAGTAGGTGGCGCTCCTGATCGCATGTGGCCTGACGTTGTGAAATATTTGTACCGAAATGTAAGTAAAACAACAAAACTTACCAGTTTACATTGTTGTTATTTAATATTCGTTTCTGTTAAAAGTAATGGCATCAAATATAGCAGTAAATGACCCGATTCCTGTTGTTCTTGGCCAGCGTCGGCATCTCGGTGATAGAAAAAACGGGGGGTTTCTCAGTGTAAGCATGTCCTGAAATTGTTAAAGCAAAAGTGCACTTGAAAACACTTGAAAACTTCGCTAAATTCTCCATTAAGTTCAGGTGTATTTAGACTCGTTCTATTAATGATTTGGGATTTAAAATGGTTAGGGTTTTTTCAAATTTGGGGGTTAGGTTTTAGAAGGTTTGTATGAAAATTCAACAAAATGAATTATTAATATGCTTACACTGAGAAAGCGCCGTATCCGCTTTGTTTTCTTATTATTTTGCTAAACTGCACAGAAGACCTTGAAATTACCGTTCAATAAATCTACCTTAATTTATCCAAAAGAAAGTTTTGATTTATATCCCCGAAGAAGGAAATTTATTTTATTTTCTCTTCTTGCTGTCAACAATAGCCCGAGGAAATGGACAATCTGAAATGAACAATCTGAAATCTACAACGTGTACCGTCTCGTTTTTCTCGGACAATGGCAATCGAGATACCGTGGCGCATGTAATCGTTTCGTGGGCAGAGGTTTCTCTCGGCGGCAGGAAAGAGGTCGGGTGGAACTTCTCGAAACGAGCGATAGTATTGGTCTACCCAACAATAGAAAACACCCTAACCTTTAGAAAGTGCAGTACAAAAACCATAGGAGTATAGTATTATATATGGGTGGCGTGCAATCAGAATAGAGGTATCGAGAGGTTCAGTGCTACCGATCGGAGGAAAGGCTCGCAGGGTAGGAGGGCCACACATTTCTCTGTGTATACTAGTTTAATAGTGTTGTCGATATTGAAATTAAAAAATATAAAATATATATAACCCTCCCTGGACAATGAGTATGAAATATTTTCACCGTTTCTCCCCTATAACCATTCCTTTTTCAGTTCCCCATGATTTATTATGACCCTCCATTTTGGGAGATTCAAAACAATTTTACCCTCCATCTCAACCCCCTCCCCCCTGCTAATTTCTGACCAGTCCCTTCAGCGACAACCCTCATGAAACCCCGATTTAATTATCAGTAAAACTTTGTAATATTAGAAGCTCCCGTAAGGGACCGTGACCACCTTTGGGGGTTGAGAATTGGAAGGTGGAAAATAGCATTTACAAAACAGGTTTTGTTAACAACACTACCGATCTCATACAAGTGCCTTTAAATATATGAATTAAGATTTGTTTGCCATCTAGTACACCCATGTGATAGCAATCATGTAAATTATCACAAGCATGAGTAGTGAATCAATTATCCTGCTCCCCTAGCACAAACCATTAGGGCACCCAACAAAGTTTTCGGTTAAAAAGCTGTTCGGGAGAGTAAGTTAGCCTAAAACTTTCGGATTTGAAAAAAATGTCCCTATCAATTTTTTTCTGAAATACTGGCTAAAAAATTTGTTTTCAATCCCTAGAAAATTATAGAAGACAAGCATACATGTGTGCAGAACTCGCACTCTGGCATGATCGAAAAGTGCTTCGATACTGTATACAAAGCTATGACAGGAGTTAAACTAGAAGTAATCATAGATTATCAAAGTGCGTTCAACATATTTTTATAAGAGAAAGGACTGGACTTCCTGTGGTAACACAAAAGGCTGAAAGATTGCTGCAATGATGTGGACAGTGTACTAAATAATCCTGATCAAAAATGCTTGTTTTTAACTAATTTTGAATGTATTGACTTACATGTATATGTAATATAAAAGGGGATGTATCTGGGTATAAAACTGTAATTATCTTTGTGTAACATTAAATCATCTGATGCGATGCTTATGTGGCTATATCTACATGTGTGTTTCATGTGGTTATCATTCATTTGAGCATTCGTAGCACATTTTGCAGTGTAGTATACAGTGTAAAGCAATAGTTGGAGTTAGTGTAGAACACAATCAACCATATAGCTAGCTACAGCTATTCAGATGTGTATAAACTGCATTCAATTAATCATTCGTGTTCACTATTTATCACTGGTCTTGTGTTGCCACATGTATATTTTCTCAAACACATGTAGCTACTGTTAATGTTACAAACATGGCTGCAATTTGCTTTCTGCTTTCCATGGAAGTTCGCATCACAGGCACCGTGTAAAATAGGATTCTTTTTACATGACTAATATAATATTCTTATTATGTGGCTTCTCTGGAGACAAAGAATCACAATTCTTCTTCAAAATAATTTATATAATTATGTAACTCTTGTAAAAAGAATCTAAAGTAATTTATTCTTCTCTCAAAGCCAGGCTAAAAATATTAGGGACTAGTCAAACATTTGCAGGGGAGATGCAAGGGGGGACGGGGGGGGGGGGGACGGGGGACGGGGGTGTGGGTAGAGAATGAAATAAAAAAATAACCATCCCTGGACAATGAGTATGAAATATTTTCACCCTTTCACCACTTTCTTCAGTTCCTATGATTTATGACCCTCCATTTTTGGGGATTCAAAAAAATCTCAACCTCCTCCCCATGCTAATTTCTGACCAGTCCCTTCAGTGACAACCCTCATGAAGCCTCAATTTAATTATCAGTAAAACTTTCTAATTAGAAGCTCCCATATGTGATTGCAATGTAAATTATCACAAGCATGAGTAGTGAAACAATTATCCTGCTCCCCTAGCACAAACCATGTATGACACAAAAATATGCTAGAACTCCATGTATTAATTAAAAGTGGCCCAAGTTAAGGTTGTATTTATTCGTTATGCTCTTTTGACATTAAGAATAATTCTTCAAATGGCACCATTTTTTTATTTCTACTACATGTTTAATAACACAATTCTCTGCTGTACAAAAATTATTAGAACATTGTATTGACAATTTCCTGTCTTAAAGTTTGGAAACGTAACACATGCATTTAATGCTAGAAACTAATTTCAAGTGCCATTTTTAATGTTTTCACAAAGTCATCAATTCTTTACATGAATTGTTTTAGAAAATTTTGCCTCCTCCCTAACTGAAAGCCCGAGTATAATGCCCAACGGGCATCTTGTTATATATTTTAAGCAAACGTTTTAGCAAAAAGAAAGCTAGCGAAATAGAAGCTGAATGAAACACCGTAAATTGTTTTGTTCAGTTTTTCGTGCTACAAATTGCTTTTATTGACACGTTTGGGAGAAAAGAAAGACTGGAAATATAGCTGAGAGCTTAAAATAGCAAAATGGCACAAAAAAGCAAAATAATTTCTCTACTCTCGCGTAAAATGGTCGTACTTTCTGGTCTGTCGAGCGGGAGGTCGCGGGTTCAATCCCCGGCTGGACCAACACTCGGGGTCTTAAAATAACTGAGTAGAAGGTGCTGCCTTGACGTTACAATATATCAACAACACCCCTCCCCCCGGGTAAATGTGCAGCATTTGGCAGTTGTAGTTCATTATCACTTATCGCAAGAGCATGAGTAGTGAACCAGTATTATTCTCTGGCTATAATAATAACATTTATTTATGACAAAAACTATGCTAAAACTCCATGGACTACATTTATTCAATGTCTCAGATATATTTTTAATAGAATTCGATTAATTTTATCTCAACAAAATTTGGCCCATCACAGAACCAGTAAGCTCAGTGGTTAAGTGTCAGTCTGTTGTGCAGGAGGTAGTCAGAGTTCAAATCCAGGTAGGACCTTAAAATAACTGGGAGAACTGGTACTGCATGCCTTTGCTCTGTCACATATGCAAATGGTTCTAAAAGCTTTGTGTCTTCTTGGATCACAATGTTAAATTGTAGGCCAACACTGAGAATGCAACCAAATCTCTGGTAGTGACCACCCTCAAGTGTAGTGGAATTATATAGTTGTATAGATATAGAGAGTAAATAAATTTGTTCCCAATTATAGCAATACCATGCTAAATACATTGACTCTCTCTTCTGTTAGTAGTACTAGTTCCCTTGGTGCCACTATATACATTTTATATATTATAAATATACAGGCTAAATCCAGTAGATTACATACTACATAAAACATAATCATGACTGCTGCCTTAAATGTTTTTTATTGTTGTTGTAAATGGTGGGTAAATAATGCATGTATCAGCAGCTTCCACCAGGGGTGGATCCATGGGAACCTTGTCAGAATTAATTGTTTGTTGCCCATTGGTGAGAGGGGGGGGGGGGGGGGGGGGGGGGTAGGGTGGGAAGCTCACTTTGGTCCATGGATTAGGAACCAAGGGGACCAACCTTGTATGAATTTTTACTATTTGTTGTGCCCTATACCAGGGGGCTTGATTGGGCATTTGGACAACTCCCCAGGGTACCTGACCCCTGGGGGAAGCCACTGATACATGCATAACATTGCTGTGGTAGCTGCCAGTAAATATGCAAAGCTACTGAATACAGTTCAAAACTGAATGCTAAATCACTGGGAGGAAGTTAAAATGAACATTGCATGTGTTATTTTAAAGACTTGTTGTTGAGGTTGTGCTTGGCCTCTTGTTGTCATTACGAGACAAGGAGATATAGATCGATGAGTCATTGTCAGAAATCTATTCCCAAAACTGTTGACAGTTTGGGTCAGGTCAACTACACAGCTAAGGCATGCTTTACGACAGAATAACCTAGCTATAGAGAGAGTCTACTGGATTAAGATACTGTTACATGTCTGTTAATATGGGGAAAACGGAAAAATCCTTCATTTAGCTTGATAACCATGTTTGGACTTGGAAGCAGAATTGAGACTACCGGTAGATGTATTTTGTGCCCGGGGGGGGGGGGGGGGGACTCCCCATATCTCGACCTATCGACCTATCTTTTAGGGGTTAAAATCGTTAGCAGTGCTATTTCTTAGGGGTCTTCCAAAGGTCTGCTATCTTTTAGGGGTCTCCGAGACCCAACATTTTTGTGGCAGAGAAAAAATAGTGCTGGATCCTCGAGCATGAGACCCCACAAGTTGAATCGGTATTTACGGCTTCGATATAGAGTTAGATCCATCTGAATATTAAAGACGAGGTTATGGGGCAGAGCTTTGTCTCTTATTTCCTTTAGTTTGCACAAATTTGTCTTTTGGAGTGCTATCTTTTAGGGGTAATTTTTTTGTGAGCCACGCCCATATTGCTATCTTTTAGGGGTGAATTTCATTTCTCACGTCGAGCACCCCCATCTATTTTTATGGGGAGTCCCCCCCCCCCCCCCCCCGGGATTTTGTGAGTCCCAAATCGCTAGTTGCCATACAGAGTGGAGAGTAACGGGAAGTGAAATCTCACTCCTCCCTATTTTTTTCCCGACATTTCTCCCTCCTCCCTAGAGAGTTGTAAAATTTATCTCCAGAGCATGTATGTAGATCCCATTTTCTCCCTCCTCCATGTATGCTAAATTCTTCCTCCCTAGTTTTTCTGGACATTTCACCCTCCTCCCTGTTCTGTTCCTCCACCCTCCATACAAGTCATACAAACACGCGTTTTTTTTGCCAACCACATTATATATGCAAATATATAAATGACGTCGTGTTTACAAACAGTAGTATCGCTATAGCAAGAACAGCACACAAATTGACATAGCTAGCTCCATCACAGGTACAAATATAAACATACATTTGAGACAATCGGAATCTGCAGTATAACAGAACAGAAGACTAAATTGTAAATGTGTGTTACTTGAATAAGTAGTGTTTAAATTAAAATGTCAACTTCTTTAATTTACATACGAGAAAAACAAATATTAAATTACATATATACTAAGGGAGCAGAGAATGAAAGTCACCGCGCTACCGGCCACTCCTAAAGACTTCTAAATTCAGCTAATAATTCTTCCCTTTGGTTATTACTAAGAGGATTTCAAATGAAAGTGTATTTCATCTTCAATCTCATGTGGCCCGAGTGGAAGCCCAGAGGGGCTCTTGTTTTAAATGATATTTGAAACAAAACTTCTTGTGCTCTGTGTTGCTAAGTGGTAGATAAAATAGTAGATTTTATTTTATCAGACGCGAATATTTAATCGTGCTTGTGAAATGAAACAATATTGGATGCACATTATTGTTATGTGATTCTGTGTTATTCTAATTTTGGAACTTGAGATGACCATGTATGTCCCATAGGAGTTCAGTACAGATCTTTATCAAAAGTCATGCACATGTAATAACTTTCATATTCATGTTTTCTTTGGTGTACTTTTTTACTTTTATCAATTTCAGATAATGAGGTAGTTAAGAATCCGAATAAAGCCGATCCAGTGAGTGTTCTCGCCCCCCTTCAGGGATTGTTTGAAAACAATACAATAGAAATAATCGCTTTATTTCAGTTATGCTCTTCCCGAGAGCTGTGTATAAAATAGATAAAAATATGAAAACTAGCCATAGGTTATCTACATGTAGTCCAAACCACTACACCACTACGGTCTTGGGTTTAGGTGGTCTCAGGTTTGAAATACTCCCTCGAGTATCAGTGGTACTGGTTAAGATGTATTAATGCTTTCAATGAGTTGTTATCATCTGATTTCAATGACATTTTCTATCAGTCCGAATGTGTCCTTTGTGTTTATTGTACTATTAGAATCCAATCGAACATCAAACATTTTAGAACGACAAACCTGAAATTCCACATAAACTTGTTATTACCTGCTAATCGGTCGAAGGAGGGCGTATTCTTCACAATATCCTGCCTGAAGCCAAAGTATAATTTCCTAGCTTCTTGTGCGGATCTAAATAATCAGTCATGCTCTTTGATGTTCTCAAAACATTAAAATTCGCACAAGCACTGAGACTTTATTCTTAACTACCTCATTATTTGAAACGATAAAGCTGAAATGAAATAAAGTAAAGTTGATTACAATAAACTATATATCATACTCTGTTAGTAAATATGCAGCAGCACTATTTAAATAATCAACATTGACTGCTGTTTATTCTCGTCAACAAAAGTTAAACTTTTGTTGACAAGAATAAACAGCAGTCAACGTTGAACATACTATTTCGTCTCCTTCGTAGTGTCTGTTATCGCTTGTAATGGCTGTAGAATAAACAGATGTCAAGATAATTAAAATGCCGATGCACCTAGCATTGATATATAGCGTTATTGATTCAGAGAAGCGACTTGGCAAAACCGCACCCAAACTATGCATGCACCAACACTGAAAATGCCTCCTCTGTTTCCATATCGCGACTAATACTGAGTTGACTAATAAAACTACTGTATTTAAGATGTCATGCCCGGCTATAGAGTTGTCATGTAAATCAAAACTGTTTAGGATGATGGGACATTCATTAACATTTCACAGTGGTAACCTAGGTGTTCTAAGTCGATATACTGAATCTCCGATATACTGAATCGCCTCATCGAGGCTAAGACTTAATTAAACAAGAGACAAACAAAGTACAAGAACAGAGCGCACTCATCTGAATTAATTAGCAAATATACTAGAAAAAGTATTCCTATATTCTTAATGAATTAGCAAAGATACTGGAGAAACTATTCCTATATTCAGACTGAGGGAGAACAACTGAAATGATCTCAGCACGAGAGTCGCAACGTCTTCTCATCGATCGAGTTATTGACAATTCATTCCCTAACTTTTACATGGTAAACTAAGTACTGAGAAAGTCAGAAAAGAATAGCTTAAACACAATTGGTTTTGAGCTATTGCTTCCAGTTTCACTGCGATTGGTATGCGATCAAGTTAAGTTTCAGATGGAATTCAAGTCAGTCTTGGATGCGTCCTTCATTAATGATATATGAAGTAAGACTACTATTTTCCTATCTTCTTAGCTCTTCTTGTGCTCTAAGTAATCATTCAACAAGCATAATAATTTTTTCAACTTGTTTGTGGAGCTTCGTCGTACTCTTTCGTGATGCTTCTTAAAACAACTACTTGGTCTGATTATGCATCATACAGTATACTCCAAACATATAAACAGCACAAATTATTTAACCACTTCGATAATTATATACCTTTTGTTTACGAACTGTTCTTCAGAGATTATGACATTCTTGCCAAATATATATATACCAATGAATGTCGAACAACGCCTTGTATTCGGTAAATTATAAAGCTAAAATGTTCGGCAATACACGTATACGACGTTTATGCTGTTTGTGATGTGTCTTCGTAAAGCCGCTCCCTTATGAAATATCTGTCAATCCAAAGGGACGGCCTTTTTATCATTTGACCAATAGGAGTGTTTCGTGTTGATAAATATTGACCTCATTTAGGAATTTGCATATATAATGTAGTTGACAAAAAGCCCGCGTGTTTGTGTGACTTGTATGGCAACCTAGCGATTTAGACCTCACAAAATACACCAAAAGTCCCCATTCCGCTCTAAATCTTAATTATCTTATAAGACTTATAAGTTAAGAGCACATAAACTTCGATGAAAGGGCTTACTTGCAGTTTGGAAGAACAAGAAGAGGAAGATTAAGTACGGTTTGTAGTAATTCGGATAAAATTCACCCAAGCTAAGCGGAATGTTTTCTTTCATTACCAAACAATTTAGAAGTCTTATGGCCTAAAACTTTCTTGTATGAGTTTGTTCAATGTATACAACTACACATTTTGCTCACAATTTGCTTTATTTGGCATGAATAAGCACCGACCTGTGATATTATGATAAGCAACTGACTGCGTTCACGCTTCGTTTCTGCCAACCACAGACTGCAAAAAATGTGGCGTGACTGGCCTCTGTGACGTCAGCGGGAACATGTTATAGATTTATTACAAAGTCAATCAAAATATTTCCGGTGATATAACATTGCCGTAAGCACATTCGATATATTTTGATGAACTAGTTGAACTATTAAAAATCTAACATATTATTTCCTTAGTGGTAAATTTTACACTAAGAAATCATTGGTTAATTGCTTCGAAAGTTAATTCTCGTTTTATCTAGGTTGAATCTGACTGAATTATAATGCCTTTGTTATCCCTCATTTCAATGAGCTATACTTATGCCGACATTTTCTGTTGCAATGCAAGTCAGTTTTGAATGTGTCCTTCAAAGATGGGTTATTTTTGTAAATTCTGAAGCTAAAGTATAATTTTCCTAGCTTCTCGTGCTAGTCGCCATACATAACTTTCATTTCTTAGCTTGTTTGTGAAGACTCGTCATGATGTGTGATCATGCTTATCAAAACAAACTCGCACAAGAACTGAGTCTTTGTTCTTAACTGTTTCATCATTTGCATCGATTAATTACATATACAATAAAGAAAAGAAGAATATAAAAGTATCTTAACCTGCAAAATATGCCATAACAGCGAACTTAAGTAAGTAATGCTCTTTTCTCTGAACTTGAAATATTTTTGTATAAAATGCGGCAACGCCACACAACCATGTATCGGAACCGCAGGAAAATACTAAAAATAATACCCCAGAAAACAATACAGTCGCCGCGGGGTTTGGATCGGTATTAATCACTCCTGCAGCTATAATAACACTTCGAAATTATTATTCAAGCACTCCCTGGTTTTCCTATTATCTGTCCTAAAATAGATCAAGAGCGGTTTTCAGTTGAGTGTAGTAAAACTAAACGCAAATTAATAATAATAATAAAAAAAAAAACTTTATTTAAGTGTTATTTAGCTTTGACAAGCTAATTGGGGACACTGTGCTATCAAACATAATCTAAAATATCTAATGTCTATCCGGTCAATTTGCTAAAACTATCAAAGTGTATAGTAAAAAGATTAAAAATAGATATGAATAAAACAGAATCTATATACTTAATTATAAATGCAGACTAAAATATATATATTGTATAACATACATAAGGCATTCCTAAAACAGTCCAGGCATTGCATAATTCATTGATTACCCACAGCCAGCCAATCATAGGAGCGAGTAATCACAAGTAACTCATAAATGGCTTCCGTGTGAGCCAATGACAAACCAAAGCAAAACCCAAACCAATTTGCGTTTGGTTTTACTTTGGATTCTGATTGGTTG
The DNA here is from genome assembly GCA_030867875.1 of Actinernus sp. WN-2022. Classification (NCBI taxonomy): domain Eukaryota; kingdom Metazoa; phylum Cnidaria; class Anthozoa; order Actiniaria; family Actinernidae; genus Actinernus; species Actinernus sp. WN-2022. Next base: position 1,097,366 of record JAOWCC010001752.1, on the reverse strand, counting down.
GTTTACTTTCTTAGCCAATAGGAGAGCTTAGTAAACGCAAAACCAAAACACTTCCGACACTCAATTGAAATCCGCTCTAACGCTATCACACACAGATATTGTTCTCTATATTCTTCAGTACAAAACTCTAGTACAAAAAAATCAACGACAGATGTCATCGACGTGGCTGCCTCGCAGTTTGATAACTCGCATTTTCAAAGGCTTTTAGTTTGCATTTTCAGATGCCTTGATTAGTTTTGTTTTCAGTAGATCAAAGAGCATGACGAAGTTTAATTGATCAGAATGAAACACTGATAATTATGTACACTGATCATAAGAATTTAAGGCAGAAGAGGCTAAGGAAATAAGGTATATCTAATTTTGCCGAGCTTTAATAAAATAAAGGACACATGTGACGTAGATTGTGTTTGAAACTTGATAATGTGACAAACGATGAAATATTATTCAACGTGCATGACAGACTTTGTAAGACATTGTTGTTGATCAAGACATGTGACGTTCGCTTTCTTGTGAAGATTTGTCATTCTCTGGGGACTGAGTACATCAGACATAAACAAATTAAAAGATAATTATTGAAGTGGTTTCATACTTTATGCTGTTTCTTTGTTAAAGTGCCCCTAAACCCTTTTGCAATTTTTATATATATGAAACTTTGAAAGGTTTTGAGTACTTATGCGAATAAATTTTTGGCTTACAGAGAATACACTATGTTCTAGGCTTGTTTGAAATGGTGAAAATGTGACCTCTCCTGACCCATTACCGTGTAAGAAAAAGCCTGGGTCGATTCCCTATCTTACGTCACCTCATTAATGCATTATTGTCCATGACGCCTTTCTATCACAACAGCATCGATATATAGAGAATATACACAGTCTGTGAGATTTTAGTAAAGAAAACAGCTATTTTAGAGAAAATGCTAAATATTTATTCAAGTTATTGCAAAGTCGAATGAATTGGATGACGTAAGATAGGGAATCGACCCAGTCTTTTTCTTACACGGTAATGCGTCAGGAGAGGTCACATTTTCACCATTTCAAACAAGCCTAGAACATAGTGTATTCTCTGTAAGCCACAAATTTCATCGCAGAAGTATTCAAAGCCTTTCAAAGTTTCAGTAGTATATAAACTGCCGGTTCTGGCGCAGCTTGAACGTTTTATTGTTGCAATCCTTGCTCGATAACTCCAGAACCGCAGCGAATTGTTCTACTTCAGCATTCGAACAATTCGCTGCGGTTCTGGAGTTATCGAACAAGGATTACAACAATATAACGTTCAAGCTGCGCCAGAACCCGGCAGTTTATATACTACTATAGACCATAGTCCACCTTCCGGATTGGAGCAGTTTGTTGTACTTTTTTCCGTTGTTTTTACGTTTAACACCCTATTAGAGAAGCGATTACTATGCAGTATATTGATCTCTTTCACTATGGATAGCATATCGTGCCTTCCCATAGAAATCTTAGTCAAGATAGTAGAGCATGCAGGCCCAGAATCATTCGCAAGCATCGCAAGGACATCGAAACACCTAAACGGTGCCACATCTCTCGTACGCTACAAAAACATAGACCAAGAGCTCCGTAAACGAGTACTCACTTTCGGTCTTAGGTCTACTCGTAATGATAACGATCGAGACAATTTGGCTAGGACTTTCGGTATTTCCGCAAACTACATCTATGATAGCTTTCCTCTTGTCTACGCCAGTGAATATGGTAATCTTAACGTTATTAAGTGGCTCATTAAGCACTTATGGTTCGATAAAATGGATGGACACACCGATTACGTTCTATGCGCTGCCTGTAAGGATGACCGTCTTGATATCATTAAGTGTCTCACTAAACACTTCCAGTTCACCAAAGAGGATAAAGCCGTCGGGTTTGCTATACTAGATGCCTGTAGGAATGCCCATCTCAATACCATTAAGTGGCTCATTCAACGCTTTCAGATAACTATGAAGCATAAATACGTTCATCATGCTCTACTATGCGCCCGTAGCAACGATCATCTTAATACCGCTAAATGTATCATTGAGTGGCTCATTAAGCGCTCCCAGCTCACCATAGAGGACGAAAACGCCCTACTAGATTACTACATAAATTCTTATGCTGCCACATAGGATCTCTCGCAACGTCCCTAGGCATTCTTGCACCTAAAGATCCAAACTTGAGCACAGCTCCGGTTTCTACCGCTTTTCCGGATTGGAGCAGTTTCGTTGTACTATTTTTTCATTATATTTTACATTTAACACCTATTAAAGGAATAATTAGTTTACAGTATATCCACCCATGGTACTAACATACATTCTCTACTTCACGATATTAACGTATGTTGTTATCTTAGTACGTATTAATACCACACAGATTAGACAACCGCGCGCGATTGAAGAACCTCAACGTAGACGTCACAACTAAGATACCAATTAGACATATAACATATATAGGTATATTGCACGATGATTGAGACGAGAACTTGTGATTGGTTGATTCGAGGAAAGACCACAAAATGTATAAGGAAGTGTTCGAAGGTGTCAGAGTATTGCTCTCAACATAACTTCCAGATAGGAAGAGGATGTGCTATATTCGTTCCATGTTTGACGTGCGGTCGAGGCTGTCGTACTAATTACGAACTTTGTGCAAAATGTGGTGCACCTCAACGCCGTACCATTCGCAATAAGAAGAACCTTGATAAGAAGCGAGCTAACGAGTCAGCGAATATCACGTGTTCAAATGTAGTAGAATCGGAGAAAGATCTAAATGTAGTGGAATCGGAAAAAGATCGAAACGTGGTGGACATTCACGATCTCGATAATGCATTGGATGACCTCTCCATCAGTGAGAAAGATCTAAATGTGGTAGGATCGGAGGATAAGTAGAAATCACGATACGAAAAGAAAAAAAAGAAAAAAATGAAGAGAAATTGTTATGCGACCTCTCTTCATTTTTTTCTCTTTTTTTTTTTAAAAACGAACGAACAATTAGACAATTGACAGGCATATGGTATACAACTAGTATGGATAACATTATTAGATTACTTGGTCCAGAAATTTGTGCAAGCCTACATATCAAACCATTGTCGCATATTGAACCATTGTCGCATATTAGCATCGGCGAATCATGTTCCGAATGTTTATGTCCGATGGAACTACAAGGAATGGAATTCATATGTCCCACTTGTGGTCTTGTTTCCGAGGTCGAATCATGTGAAGAAACAACTACCAATCTTACTACTAGGTTACACATAGTAGGGCCGGATAGCTTTCAGCGTCAACACGATCTAGACCGCACAATCCCAAAGCAAAGCGATAACAAAGAATTGCAACTACGAACGATTATACTAGAACTACGGGCATACAACACTATTTATAAACGAAATTACGCCCTCTCGTTTCCCACAAATGTATTAGTAATCGTAGCCGATGTATTCCTTCAAGTACGGAAAGTTCGTACCAAACGTAGCTATGCAAAACGAACTATTTTAGCCGCTATACTTTATCAAGCGTGTATACAATGTTGGTTCGTTAGATCTAAAGGGGATGTCGCTCGTTTTATGCAACTAAACAATAAAAGCATATGTCGTGGAGAGGGCTTTATACGTTCTCTACATGATGACGATAATATCGATATAGATTTAAATACCGATCGAATAGCTCCTCACATTACAACGACTTTTGATAAACTCGACCCCCAAGGAGCACCTAAGAACGTCCAACAAATAGTCTATGAGATTGTTCATAAGGCAATAGAAAACAATATAGGTACCAGCTCCATACTTAGAACTAAAGTCGTTGGAGCGAGTTACGAGGTACTACGCCGTTCAGGATCTCGTATATCTCTTATCGACGTTGTTAAACGGTGTGGTATACATAAGGGTGCGGTCGTGCGTTTTATCAATGAGTTGATTGCTTACAATTCCCACTTTGAGCCCATCTATACGAGACACGGTCTAACTAGCGATAGTGAAATACACAAGAAGAAAAAACCCAGATAGAGGAAGAACTGGGGAAAAACACCCGAAAAACTCATTCTGACAGTTTGCTAGCCAAGGGTACTAAGATATATACATTCCAAGTTCCCCCTAAAATTCCTGAGCGCCCCAATTTTGCTTGAACGAGTAAAACAGGGGCGCATCGGCGCGATAGGAATGTGAATAAGAAAATTCGAGATTGAAACTTTGAAATAAAAATCCACAGACAATCGCCACCCGTTGTCTCGAAATTTGCATACGAACTCGACATACAAGTTAATTTATACGAACCGCTTAGAAAAGCGTAAATATCGCCCACGCTCACTTTTCTCATATGAGATGTCAATTTTTACCCCAATTTTGCTATCATTTCTTCTAGCATTTTTTGCTTGACTTCGCCTCGAATTTGTTCCACCCTTTTTTCACTCATTCGGCTTAAATTAGCCGAAGTTTTGTGACGAATTTCGATCTTCATAGTTTCGTATTTATCTACCTCAGCGAGGATTAGGTTGTATTCGACGTCAGATATATTTTCATCGCGAAGGGCCTTTGATACTAGATCGCGAATCGTATTAATTTTCGCTTTAGCTAACATGGCGGTTTTCTCATGTTTAGATACTTTTATTCCTAATTTTTTAGCTCCAATGGTCGTAGATGCTGAAATTAATCCACATAAGCCACCAATAACACCTAATGGTAAACCAATCACTATACCAAAACCAGTTAAAGCTACTGCTAGTCCTGAACCCGATAATAATACAGACAGACCTCCTGCTACTACAGCGACACCATGGACAAGTCCTTGTGCGCGGGCGTATTTCTTACGCACACCTTCATAGTGTTTTTCTTGAGTTTCGATATCTGAAAGAGTATCTCGGACTGTTTGCAGTCTAAAATTCGATCCATTTATATCGCTAAGTTCCTTTATAGCTCCCGATGGATAGATATCTGGTGCTGTTGGAAACGGTTGAATCGAATCGCCATCCATTGTATATACGTATGATTTACTCAAGCTTCAATACGAAACCTATAGGCTGCTTGTTGAAGTCTATGAGATTGCCTTTCTCATCGCAAACTGTGAGGCGAATGTAGTTCCGTATCGTTCCTAGGGCTCGAATGGGTATGAGGGTTGGTGGAAAGTAAGTTGTTTCACCAAAAACGTGTGATGTTGTTTTTAAAGTATATAGGATTTTAGATGGCTTCCCATCAAGAAGTGAGAAATCTGAATCCACCACATCACAGTAGATAGATATATGATTAATATCTTTTGGCACCAGGATGTATTTTCCTTTATCTATAGTTGCATAATCTGTCACATCTTCATTTACTTTGATACCAAACAAATCGCAGACGTTCTTAGTGAATTTGATTGGTTTCTTGACCTTCATAAGCCAATATTTCCTAAATGGGTAGTCTATGAATTCCAAGTAACCAGCCTCAACTGCGGGATCGAAGTAGGTTATCAAAGTTTCTATCTTATAATGTCCCGGCTTAATTTCGTATGGAAACGTCAAACTATTGGGGATAATCCACTTAAAGCCCCCTTTCTCCGCTAGGTTCCACCAATTGTGACTAAGAGCGACCTCAACTAGCGAAATATTATTGATAAGAATAGGGTTATCGAAGTAGACCGTATGGTCAGACGATGTGGCGGTGACATTTAATATAACCATTATGTGTTAAAGGTATGAACTATATACATAATTAGCTTTAACATGAGGAGGCACGGAGGTAATTTCAGCTATCATTATGAGGGTGGAGATGATGAGACCCCAACACGGAATGCTAATTTACGGTCAAAGGCTGAGAGAATAGCTAGTAGAGATAGAGAGAGAATAGCTGAGGAAGATAAGAAGGTCGCATCATTGAATGCCGATCTATTAGCGAAGTTCAAGAAAAGATACCCACATGCAGATTTTCACCAGTTCTATGTATCAACGGATATAGACGGCCCTGGCAAATATTCGACTAGTATTTGGTTTCGAGATGGGAATAATGGTTATGTGGTTTATGGTGATGATATCTCCAAACTACCTGCTACTATTCAAAAAAACATCGATAAAGCGTTGTGGGGGGTGGTCGATGGTTACCCACTTGCGTTGACACTAAATAAAAGTGCGAAATATCCCATCGCAGCAGTTCCTTTTCATGAAAAAGCACAAGATATCGATTTAACTAATCTATGGATATATGTCACACCTAAGAAAAAGTTTGAAGCAGGTGTTCCGAACATATTCAAAGAGACTGTCGTAAAGCATATGACAGCAAATGAGTCCTACCATTGGTTACATGGTCCGGATTTCAAATATTGGCCTCAACAATTGAATTTCGCAACGTGGTGTGCGACTTCTGGATGTGGAGTGTCATTGTTTGATCCTATTTTCAAAACGTATCCACATATCGTTCAAGGGTTTTTACGATTTCACGTATATTTCACGATACGAAGAATTCTACATGAACTTGGTGGTGCTCATGGAGTTCCTCTACCTGGCGAATCTGCTTTCAAGCAAATGGATAACCTCTATAGCAAACCAGCTCTTGAGAAATTATGCATCGAATTTGGTATATCTCGAACACCAGATTTCCGATGGCACGGAGGTAGGAATAACGGATTAGGAGATGTATTCCTTTTGTACGGTGATGGTTTCAAAAACGTCCACGTAATCAGAGGTTACGATAAAGAAGCAGATAATTGGCCAAATCACAATAATTTATTTGCAGACCAAGGAGGTAAGAAGGATCAGGGTGATCTTGTGGCATTCATTCGGAACGATGACCATGAAGGAAAACAATATAATTGGTTTACACCACCAATCGGAAAGGGGTTAACTAATGCTGGATTAGGTAGATTGAATCGATCCGTCGAAGCTTTTGGATATTGCGTTCTAGCTGCTCAAAATGATCTTAACCATTCCATCATAGATAGTTTCAATGTCAAAGAAAAATTTAAGAGATTAGTCGAAGACGCTATTCACGAAAATAGTTTAGTGGTAAGCTATAAAAACTATCTTACAGCTATACTACACACACATAAGAGATTAAACCTATCAACAGCTATAGGGGTACGATTACTACCGGGCAACCTCGAGTACTACCTCGGTAAGAAGGATGGTTATAAAAATCCAATCCCGCTCGCCACAGAAGGTACAGTGTTAGGCGTAAACGATATTAATACAGATGTTCTCGAAACCAAGCCCCCACCGGATATGAAAGGGAAGAAACGAAAGAAACAATTACCACATCAAGTTCCACAACAATTACCACATCAAGTTCCACAACGAGTTTCACATAGTATCTTACAGAATCCTACTCCACGACATGGGATCAATCTAGCGATAGTATCTATTGCAGGAGCTGGAATTGCGTGGGTGTTATTTCGTTAACGTCGTTTGTATTGCTCTATTGCGATCACCACTATAGCTACTATGAATAACCAAACGTTCTCTGCTAATACTCCTAGAGCTTTACCGGCCATAGTAAATATGAAATTCGCAATTGATCCAATCATTCCAGGTAGTATCTGCCCAAGTTTCTTTCCAATTTCCTTTAATAAATCACCTGTAGTTTTTAATCCCTTCTTTACTGTATCTGCCACTTTGTCGATACCATCTTTTACTGGTTTCGGTACGTTTTTCGATAACTGGGAAACTATTACGCTAACGATAACACCAATAGCAGTTGTCACCGCAAGAACAGTCATTCCATACTTTCTGAAAATGTATTTAACCCTTTCACGTAGCGATATACGTTCTAGCATAGCTTCTTCTTGACGTTCAAGTAATTCTCTTGCCTTATAGAGGGATATTAACTCTTTCTTAGCTATTTCTTTCTGAGCGTCGGTCGATTCGGAGTCTTCAAGATTAGATTCGTTATTTGCTTCCCGATCGGTGAGTTGTCGTTCTGCAAATATTACTTCATTAGCAGCCTCTTCATTATTTGGACCTAAAGCATCTTTGAGAGCTTTCCTCATCTTCACTCGTAATTTCCTATCATCATCATTACCGACGAATAGACGTTTAAAGGGTTCTTTGCTTCCAAGTTCGCGAACGGTAATGTTTCCATCTACTAAGGAGATTTCTATATTATGCCGAACACCAGCATCCGGATATTGCCCCCTTACTATGCCAACCAGCATTTCTTTTGCCGAATCTGGAATTGTTTGTTCGAATGTGAATCCTCGAAGTGGGTCACCTTCTATAGCGTAGTCATGTAAATTATCCATGGTAATTGTCTCACTACCTCCAGCTTCATCTTGATTGTCACTCAATAAGTAAGCCAAGTATCTCTCATTTGCTTCTCGTTGTTGGTCTTCTTCGTCTGGTTCTCGTCGGTTTTCTTCATCTGGTTGTTGTTCTTCGTATCTGTCGGTACTATCCTCAGGTCTCACATCAACGCCGCCCCCATCTTCCATATTGAACATAACTATATATCATGATATATTCAACATGATATCGTCGAAGTTAATTCCTAAGGAAGCACTAAGAGTGCCACTCGCACTCAAAGCTCAACGAACCTTATATAGAAAGACTTTCACTCCATCATCTGCCAATCCAGGTGAGACTCTATATGTGGAAGTACCAACACTAGGAGAAGATATCGTATTAGTACCTGGTAGTTTGGCATTATTGGGTGATATCGTATTGTCTGGTGGACATGTTAATAATCGAGTCGTTGCAAATGTTGGACGTTGCTTAGTTATGCATCGAGTTTGTAAGATAGGAGCTGAAATAGTAGAAGACATTGCTCGATCGGATCTATTACAAACATATTCCGATATCTATCTATCTACACAAGAGAGAGAATCGAGAGTACAACAAGGTATCCAATCAGATAACACAAATAAGCTACGATCTCAGGCTGGTGATGCAGGTACTTCAGAGGTTGGTGAGAATGCATTGTTAGCTGCATATGGTTCAAAATATAGAATTCCGTTAGACGTTGATATTCTTACACAACATGGAGTTCTATATCCACATGCATTAGAAGACACTATTTCATTCGAATTAACTCTAGCCCACTCTATCAATATAATCGTTGGATCAGATTCGACAAAGATAGGTACGTACAAGCTTACCAACATCCAGTTAGAATACGAAGCAATCAAGAATGAAACGCTAGCTAGGAAAGCATTTCGCGCATATGAAAATGGTACTGCATTCCTATACGATCACGCAGTTCACTTTAAGACAGTACCTATTGCTAAGGCATCAGATACTTTGATATCTCAGAATATAAATGTTCCACGACGATCATTTGCTGGATTACTTCTTCTATTCGTAGATCCTCACACCGCCGGTTCACGAGATAGTGAAGCATTCGTAAATCCTGATATTTCAAAGATAGAGATAGACGTAAATGGAGTTCCAAATAGATTCTTTCCAGGAGGTATGTTAACACCAGATTTTTGGGAGTCCACAAAAGGATGGTTTGGTACATCCGATACCTCTATGACTCCTACCAAATTTTACAATAACAGATTTGCCATCCTAGTCGATTGTCGTACAGCAAAAGATTCCTCTGCTCATGGCGATGGAATGGCACAAACTGGCGGTGGAAAAGATATCGATATTCGTATACATAGAACCTTAAAAGGAAGTGGAAACGTAAACATGCATATCTATGTCCTTGCTGATGCTCAGCTCAAGATATTGAACAGATCTTTAGATAGTATTACATACTGATGGATTCCTTGGTAGAACACATCCCATTCAACTCACTCATAGTAGGTCCAACGAATTGTGGAAAGACTGCATTTCTCATAGAACAACTTCGTGGACCATTTCGTGGTAAGTTCGATTACATAGTACTGATTTGTCCTACGTATGCCCACAACAAGACATATCATGGATTTGCTAATCGAGATACGCATTTTTATGTCATATCACCATCTCAGGATGCTATCGATACCACATTAAATATTTGTGCAACCTTTTGGTCAGGTACCAATACATTATTGATTCTAGATGATTGTGCCGCATCAAAAGATGTAAAACGAAGAACTGACAAACTAGTAGATTTAGCGTTCTCTGCTCGACATATAGGACTATCTATTTGGGTACTATCCCAACAATTAACGAGTATATGTAAACCATTTCGTGAGAACGTAGCTATCGTAGTAGTATTTCATACTGCATCGGTTATAGATGGTAAAAAGATATTTGACGATTACGGAGGCTCACAAGAATGTAACGAATTACGAACGATACTTCGATCTCATAAGTTTGCTCGCATATGTTTCTGTTTGCGACATCCTTTTGCAGTAGTGTTAGAGATACCCGCACCTATAATATATTATCATGGATGAATACATTAAAGAACTGGAAGGTGAGGATTTAACAGGTCCACCACCAAAATTGGAATTTTCAACCGAATTGGAGGATATCGAAGAATGGCGGGAAGAACTTAAGACCTTAGCTGTATTAGGTAAAACGAAAGAATGCCTAGGACAGAATTTCTCCCTAACGGATATAACTAAACTATCTGAGAAGGACGTAAAACGTTTACATAGTAGATACCAGGCCGTAGTAGCAAATCAAATAACAGTACACTTAGTAGATGGTGTACTACGTCAAGTTACTCGCGCAGTCTCATGCGTAGCTACACTAGACAACCAACAAGCACTGTTTAAGGATCTACAAGAAAACCAATTAGCCCGCCATCAGATATCTATGGCGGCTGGTCGATTAGCACTTAAACACGGTCGATTTGTAGCTCTAGCTAGTGTCTTGTTCAATGTAGCTGATCACATAGTCATGCCGGGGAATGAGGAGGATGACGAAGTCGACGAATATGAAGTGGATACCCCAGAAAGAACCGTAGTACTTGAGGCATATTCATCATTAAAGAATCTTTAGTGTCACACACCTGTTGAACCTCCACATATACCTACTATATCGAAGCAAGATGGACGGACAGACGGATCATATAACTGCGGAGACTCAAAAGAGAGAGATTACATGTGAAAGTGAATTACCTAAAGAAATCAATGTAGATGGAAAGTTGGACTATAGCAGTTATTGGTATGGGCGCTGTATTGTTTGGCACATGCTATCAAATAACAGGATGCTGCTTAGTAAATGGTTGGGCGCTGCATTGTTTGGCGCATGCTATCGAATAACAGGATGTTGCTTAGTAAATGGTGCACTACGTCTAGCTACTCGCGCAGTAGCATACGTAGTTCCACTAGATGACCAACAAGCACTGGTTAAGGATCTACAAGAAGACCAACTAGTCCGCAATGAGATATACACTGCGGCTGGTCTACTAGCACTTAAAGCAGTTCTATTTGTAGCTCTAGATAGTGTCTTGTTCAATGTAGCTGATCACATAGTCGTTCCTAGTACACCTATTGAACATTCGCAAGTAACTACTATATCGAATCAAGATGGAGGAACAGACGGATCAGATAACTGCGAATCCACCAAAGACAACACCAACTAGAGTAAAAGATCCAAAGAGGGTTGCTGCTGGGAAAGCATTAGCACTAAGTAATAAACTTGCTAGAGAGGCTCAAAGGAGAGAGATTTCGCGTGAAAGCGAATTATCTAAGGAAATCAACGTAGATGAAAGTTGGATGAAAAATGTGTCTATCAATACTACTATCGCAGTTATTGGTACGGGTGCTGCATTAGTTGGCGTATACTATCAATACAGAAGATATAGAGACGACACTTCTAAGAACGTTAGTACGATACGACCCGCGAGTCCGATAAAGACTACGGTACCAGATATGGAGTAACAATTAGAGACTAGAGATATACTATATATATTAGGATGGATAAGGAATTGATGAAAACAGCGACCGATGCTGCTATGATAACTGGAATAGCTGCTGGTATTGGTTGGATCGTAAAAAAGTTTGCCAAGGAATCTATGCTTAGTGATCCTTCTATTTCTATCACAAATTACGTGAAGTGGACTGCAGTAATAGCCGGTAGCATATATGCAAAACAATATCTCGAGAAACAAAATATCGTACCATAATGGCAGTGGCGGCTATTGGAATGTCTATTTTCGGAGCAATTTTGAATGCAACGGCATTTACTGGTGGTGGAGTGCTTGCTAGGATGTTTGGTGGAAAAGATGAAACTTTTAATATAGAACGAAAGAGACATGATACGGCAATGGAAAAATTCGATAAGGATAGGGAGGCTTATATCGAAGAACGTCAAAAATTGTCCGATTGGGCGCATAAACAGGAAGTTGCTGAACACGATTCTCATAATAATCAACTCTATAGTAACCGAGCTTTCATACAATCCGATAAGTTACGTCAGACACTGAAACGACTCGAATCAATGAAAGAACCTCGTTACTCTGACTACTATCGACCATCTAACGCACAGAAAACTGGTGAGTTGATCTATGTTGGTGGTGGAATGCTAGTCACTGGATACGCTATTAGTCGATATGCCTTTTAAAAAACGAGAATTTTTACGATTGACGAGAAAAAAAAGAATAAGAACTAGTTGGTTAGATAAGTTCTTATTCCTTTTTTCTACTTGTTGAAGGTTAGAATACATAGACATATAATGGATGCTAAACTTGCGAATACCTTCTATGGTCCTATGGGCTATTGGAAAGGTTATGCTGCAATTAGTAAGTTATCGGCGGCTGCAAAGGTATCGGAAGATGTAGCTAAGGGTTGGTTAGAGAAACAAGCCGTGTGGCAAATATATCTATCACCACCACGCTATATTCCACGGCCACATTGGACCGTATCGAAACCTAATGAAGTTCATCAAGCTGATTTGATATTTCTACCTCACGATCGACCTGGACGTGGAAGGAAACTATATAAGTATGCTTTGGTGGTAATCGATGTAGCTTCTAGATATAAAGAGGCTGAACCCTTAGCATCGAAAGATAGTGGTGAAGTGTCTGCAGCATTTGATCGGATCTACAAACGTAGTCCACTAGAATGGCCAAAAACATTGCAAGTTGATCCTGGTAGAGAATTCATGGGACGTATGTCTGAAACATTAGAACTACATGGTACGAAAGTTCAACGAGGTGAAGCTGGTCATCATAGAGCACAAAGTTTTGTCGAACGAGCAAATAGAACATTAGCTGAAAGATTATTTGGATATCAATATGCAAAAGAGATGGTACTTACATCTGAAGGATCGGATGCGCGTAGTAGAGAATGGGTATTGAGGCTTCCTGATGTTATCAAGGCTATGAACAATGAAGTTACTCGACTAACAGGTAAGGAACCTTCAAATTCTATAGAGGCACAACAAGTAAACATCAAAACTCCTACGTATTCTCGAACTGTTGGATTGAGTGAAAAGCGACTACCATTCGACGTTTTAGTTCGATATCTCTATGCGCCTGGAGAATTGGAAGGTGGAGCTAAACGAGCAACTGATCCTGTGTGGAGTTTACAAACGTACGTTATTTCGCGTAGTGTGATATCTTCAAACCAACCGGTTCTGTACTATTTGGAAAAAGATGCACCAAAGCGAGGGTTCGTGCGTGAAGAGCTACAAGTCGTCCCACAAAATACTGAACTACCACCAAAAGGTATTCTAAGATAGAAGCAAGTCACGAATAAAGTCGTCCATGTCTATGTTTTTGTGTCCATAGGCTAATGTATTGATTCCGTTTGCTGAAATCCAACGTTTAGAGTCGAATGGTGAGAGAGAGATCTTATTCATATGCATACCATACATCCTATGACCTTCACTTCGAAGCATATGCATTCCATGGCGAAATACTTTCTTATCTTGTAAACACTCTTTGTATTGTTCGTGGCGAATACGATGTTTAACGACTGCCTTCTTGGTACCTTTAGCTTTCCTAATCTCGTCACCACCTACTTTCAAGATCGAGTATAGCTTCGATCGTAGTCCAACGTATTCAGCAATGGGAATACCTCCACATTCATCTTTCATTTTACCAAGTACTTTCTTGTTGGATATGTCATACAGAGGATGATCCTTGCTGTAGTTGCTAGTATCGTATAGATGCTTATTGGTGGTAATGTCTGTATAGATGTCTTCTGTTTCAATGTTAAGTAATAGACTATCAGTGTCAGTATATAGTAGATTACAACGTTGCCCATATTGCTGCTTGAGATCGTTGTAGTAGAAGTCGTACATCAGATGTTTCGAGAGATCTAGAATCGACATTCCGACATATACTGGACGGTTCAGTAGTAACTTACTTTTGTAATTGTGTACAGCAGCTAGATCGTTATCGAAGATCGTGGATCGGGCATAACTAGGCTTATTCAAGAGACGTTGTAGTTTGATTCCTTCTGAAGATCGCACTAGTTTGACATCTACGCGTTTTCGTAGATTTTCCATCGTCTTACCAAATACGCTATTGTTCATTAGTTTGTAGAGATCCTGCTCGAAGGGGCTATTCGCTTGTTTTCGTAGTTCTGTATTCATTCTTATGTATGGCTCCATCCATGGCGATTGGTTGAATCGTAGTGCTCTGTGAATCTTCGTTAAACGCATTCCGAGAGATAGATACAGTTGTAGATTGCGGTAGTGGAGCACATATCGTTCTTTGTCGTATAGGTTAGGTACGAGCTTTTCCACTTTCAAAGATCCGTTGCCTTCGTATAGTTTCTCAAATAGATCGATTTGATAATCTGATAACTGACCTTTATTTACTTGCATTCTCTCGGGAGCTAGTGGATAGTCGTTGTGTAAGTCGTGGAGCTTTCGAGGATACTCAAGATCGACTTCGAGAATGTATCCCACGTCTGAATCGATTTCGTGTTGGGTAATTCGTTCTTCCGTTGGTGTACACCACTCAAATCCTCCCGTTGGTAGATATTGGCTCATGGCCCAACCATATAGATTGTTGGCGTCGAGGTATATTATATGGCTATTTGGCTTATCTGGATCGAAGTCGGGTATGTTGGGGTTGTTTGCTTTAGCATAACGATGAGATACCATAGATATTCCGCCACGTAGACCTTTCTCGACGAATAGATGCATGTCATAGTCGGTTAATAATTCAAGTTCTACTCCGGTCTTCTTTAACAACGCATCCCACGAAAGTCCTGGACTCGTATAATAATGAGCTGGATCCAATCCATAGTTTTGCATACATGTCGCGCGGAAGTTCTCGAACACGTCTGCTAAAAGAAGTACATCGGTTCGTAGGTAAAGGTCGTGGTAGTCTCCTAACGTTTTACAACTGAATACCTCCCAAACTTTTAGTGCGTGTTCGTAGTCCTTGTCGGAGATGTCCTCTAGAGTTAGTTTACTATAGAATGCGTCTTTTGGTGGAAGAGAAGTCTCTGTAAATCTATCCCAAGAATCCATGTACTCATACGGATAAACTCCTTTGCGTAGCAGCAGCTTGGTTTTCTCTTGGTTCGATGTACATTTCATAGTTTGTAGGAACGTATCTTGTGACGAACTCGCTACCAATTTATCGAGGGATGAAAGTAGAAATTGCGCACTGTCGATGAACCGTAGGTTTCCAAGTGAGAATGAAATGTATTTCTCCATATTGTTTGGAATACAAGAGATCTTACCTGACGTCTTGGATATGGATTGCATCAATAGGTGAGAATCGTAGCCACGCAAATTGTGGAATACAACTGGGATAGTAGGAAAGATACGTAATTTGAGATTACATGCGTTGTGTGCGGCACCTCGAAACTCTCCTGTGATGTGGCAATGGTCGCGTACTCTATCTTTACCAAGAGGTTTCTGGCAGATATGACAAAGAATTGCTCTATTATAATCTCTCATGCTTTTTGGTGACATACATAGTGGTTTGGCAACTTGAGCTTTTATCTTCGCTTCTTCTTCTTGTATACATCGTAGAAAGCACTCGATAGTATCCTTACCTCGATATAATACATGTGGTTCGCTATGGCCATCAGAACGTACGACTACGTAACAAAATCCACATGGAATATGTTCTTCTGTTTTAAATGTGTTCTTCGTGGGATCTTGTCCTTCTATCTTAGTAGTTAAGGCCTCAAGATCTGCGTAGATAACGTAGGGAACTTTGAGCTGCTTGTGAACGTTCTGAAATGAGACTTTGTTATTCTCATCGGTGGGCATTTCGATTCGAATGGCTCGATTGTTAGTTCCGTTACATTCTGGGGTGTGTTTTTCGAGGAGAGCTTCGTTGGAATATCCATGTAGGCATCTCTCGCAGAAGTGCTGCCTGTGGTCATGTTTTGTCTGATCGAATAGAAGGCGGTTGAAGTTCTTGATCCAGCAATAATGTTGTATACCGCTCTCTGGGCACTCTATAAGCAAGGCGTTAACGCGCTCCGAGAAAGTCTCCTTCGAGATGTGGTGCACAATCAAACACTTATCCTTAAAATTCCAACCATATACATTGATAGAGATTTCGTTCTGCTTCTCGAAGCGTGGTATTTGTGAGATTGGAGTTGACGATTCTTCCACCCCATCGAATCCAAAACCATCGTCTTCTGGATATTTCGATGTCCTCTGTGGATCTTTCGCAACCGGAAACTTCGCGGCACGCATCATCCAACGAAAACAGCGGTTGTCGGAGTTTTTCACATTGATTACGGCTTTCTTATTCGCGATTTCTTTAGGTAGTGGTAAGTATGAACCTCCGCGTAGTGGTTGATATTTAGCAATGTTCACCCATAGAATGTTGACTTTATCTATGACCCAGTTCGATCCTCTACTGATCCACTTCTCGATGTAGTTATAAATCTGAGCATGTTCTTCTACTATTACTCCGCGGGTATCGGAACTGTTGGTCAGAACTTTTTGTGAACTACGAAATGTGGCTATCTCATATACCGGGCCCTCGGGTTTATCGAGACGGAGAGTTATATTCAAAGCTAGCTGAACCTTAATGTTATTTAAGTCTTGTAGCTCTTCATCGGTCTTTTCGATAGTCTGCTTTCGCACGCCGGATAGGAAAGCGGCTGGGTCCGCTCCTAGAGGATTGCTATCTGGAATGTCCATCTTCCATCCTCGTAAATAGCCCTTAATGCCAGGCGCTTGGACGAATGTTAGTGTATGATCGGCCATTATATATTGTATTATCCTTCCTCTAATAGAGCTTCAAGTGCGTTGAGGTGGACTATGTACTATAGTAGTAAATAATGATTATGATAGTATATGTTATAATACCTAGTAGCAACACTCCTCTAATAGGGTGTTAGAATGTAATAAATTCGTTATAAACCAAATGTTCGAATAAATGTTAATGTATGCTTAGCCCTGATATAATACCTTATGATTACGTTCCTTTAATGTATAATTTATAGTAGTATATAAACTGCCGGGTTCTGGCGCAGCTTGAACGTTATATTGTTGTAATCCTTGTTCGATAACTCCAGAACCGCAGCGAATTGTTCGAATGCTGAAGTAGAACAATTCGCTGCGGTTCTGGAGTTATCGAGCAAGGATTGCAACAATAAAACGTTCAAGCTGCGCCAGAACCGGCAGTTTATATACTACTGTTTCATATATATAAATATTGCAAAAGGGTTTAGGGGCACTTTAATGGATTATACGATACATAAACCGACTGTTAGCGCTCGTTGTCACCATTTCAATTACGAAGTTCTACTTCATTTATCTCACAACTGACCCGAACAACAGAGGCCACTAAAGAAGGTGTGTTTTATTTTGTCAGACTCAAGGAATTTTATCCATAGACTCAAAAGTTCGAACAAATCACGGAATAAATAGTGCCGAAAGAATGTACTCATCTAGACATTTCATTTGAATGGTTACACTTTGGGTTTTCATCCACAGACTCAAAAGTTAACACATCACAAATAAATAGTTCCAAGAGAATGTATACTGACTCATCAACATATCAACTTCAAACTCAATAACGGCACAATTGCTTTAATTAAATAACTCTACCAAAGCCCAATGTTTCAAAAGGTCAGCTGTTATATCTATAATCTACACTTTGCATTTGCACATTCTTGGTATTTGCGGGAAGACCTAGAACAATCAAAAGAGAGCACTGGAATGTATATTCCGTTACTGTAGGGGCGTCGCAGACGGAATATTGCTGTGTTCCTCTATGCGTTGAAGACAAAAGGAAAAATCCTGTTCTTTCGAACTCGGATGCACGTTGCGGCATCCACGATGCGGGGATAGCCTCGTTTTCGAGTAGTGAATTAGATATGCGCATTTAATATTAAGAAGAGTGAATAAGGCTGGTTCTCATATGATCGTCAGTGATCGTCAGCGATCAAATGAGAACCAGCCTATAGGATGAGAGCAAATATTGGCTGATTTTCGGTGTCACAGCGGTCATTTTTCGCCCCCACCCCACTGAATTCGCCCCTCCCGGGGCCGAGATCGCTAGTGAATTCGCCTCCTCCCTCCCCCCTCAGTGAATTCGCCACTCGTGTACTCGCCCTCAGAAAATAGAGGCAGTACATTAGCCTGAATTTCAGCCGTCAGGCTAGCAGTACATGTCAACGCACTGAATAACAAGTTTTTTTTATAAATCTAAAGTATTTTTTAAAATAAAATTAAGTGCTACTATTACTACACTGACTACAAAAATACGCGAGTCGGTAACACTCCTTTTAATTCTTCGGAAAGTCATTTCAAATTATTTCCGAATATGAGTTAATTACACTGCTAGAAAATTGCACAACTTATTCGTTTTAGCTTCTCGTTAGAGTAATAAGCTGTTTATCCAGAAAGGTCTTCCTAGTTTGAACTGATCTAATTACCGAATTAACAAGCGCCGTTAGTTCAATTGCAATAGCACAAAGCACGCGAGTCGGTAACATTCCTTTATTCGGCAAAGTTCTTTCAAAATAGATCGACGCGAGCATTACGGGTTATAAAAACGTACGTACCACGATAATTACGTCAACTTCATTATGGTTTTCATGGATGTAAAAATCATCAGGCTATTTGGCATTTGTTTCCAAATATGAGTTCCACTCGCTATAGTGTGTCTGCGAGTTCTGATCCATGTTATGTTATTCTCCAGTTTATAAGCTCAGCATTCGACTGGGATATCGGAGCGACTGACTAGCTCAGTTTACTCCCTTACAATCATTGGTTAATCGGCACGTGACGATTATTGTCATACGTCATTACGTAACAAAATGTGCCACTAATGATATAGTATTAATTTTACAAAAAAAAACATGAATAATGTGTCACTTAGTACTTAGATAGTATTTGCAATATGAAAAGTAAGGGACTGAACACTTGGTATTCAATAATTTTATAAACTTGTGAGGGCCCATGTAGACTGAAACAAGCCGACATGTATTTATAGAGGGGATGTTATCATAATAAGTTATATACATGTATGCAATCAAATTAATTGAAGAGAGAGAGAGAAAACCTAA
The DNA here is from genome assembly GCA_030867875.1 of Actinernus sp. WN-2022. Lineage (NCBI taxonomy): Eukaryota > Metazoa > Cnidaria > Anthozoa > Actiniaria > Actinernidae > Actinernus > Actinernus sp. WN-2022. Next base: position 1,078,105 of record JAOWCC010001752.1, on the reverse strand, counting down.
TACATGTATGTAACTGTAACTAATAAGAACGAAACAGCTGTCTATGGCTGCAATCTAGTCCGAGCACTTTTCATGTCAGGCCTAGCTAACCGTAGTGCTTTGTGTTGGAATTTTACGTTGTATATCAGCTTTGCTGTAGTCTTCGGACTTTTCATTCGTTATGTAACTGTAGTTTTATTTTATATTTTATTTACAACATTTGGGCGTAACGCCACAGGAAACAAACAATAGGACTCAAGGTCCCCTACGAGGCTTGTCTCCGCCATGTCAGTGGACCTACGATTTTACGTCCTTATCCGAAAAGACGTGAAGGTCTAACCATTTGCAGTTGGTTCACAAAGGCAGCACCTTCTACTCAGTTATTTTAAGACCCTGAGTGTTGGTCCGGCCGGGGTTTGAACCCGCGACCTCCCGCTCGACAGACCGGAGCTTAACCACTGAGCTAACCGGGAGACGGTTTTGATTGTTAACCTACCGTGTTGATTGTTAACTTACAGCCTTGCTATTGATTGATTGTTTTAACCTACAGTTTCAACATCCTGACTTAGGAGACGATGACAGCCAAGAAGATATCAATGATGCACAAGTGAACAGAAAACAAAGTTGTATTGACTGACTTTAGTTTAATAACACAATTTTTTTTGAAAGCCTTATACAATCTTGGACAAAATGATTCCCCACTCCCCCCCTTCAATATTGTGATAGGTGCACTTTGAGTGTGGAAATTTATTCAAGACCAACAATGAATTTGGGGGGGGGGGGGGGGGGAGGGGCTTGGGAAGCTGCAGCTGTTTTAACTTTGCATCTAGTATGTTTTATTTTCGTATAAAACATTTTTGTCCATGATTGTATATAGCTATTGATATTATTAGTCAGAGTGGTTTTCACTCGAGTGTTTAATAGTCCAATTGACTGCCATTGTGAAGGTAGCTAAGCCTTAATTTGGTGACATTAAGGCTGAAGTCGAGAAAGCTTTATAGTTAGAGGCAAGTGTATAACGTATCTAGCTACAAACCGATGCAAAACTAATGATAAAATCACAACAACGTGACGCTGCATTTCATTTTAGAATAATTTTAGGGTGGTAAATGGTCATTGTTTTCACTTCCCCCTCCCTCAGATACAATCAGTTGGTCGGGTGTGGGTTTGACGCAAAATTCTGCATCTTCACACATTGCACAAGTAGGGGGAGGGAAGGGGGACAAAAACATCAATGTTCTCATGCCTCGCGTTTTATCAAATTACACCCTAGTTCTCTCATTAGATTTTGCGTCGGATTGTAGCATGATAATCATAATCTATCCAAATTAATAGAAAGAGCTTTTGTATCAGTGCATGCAGGGTTAACTAATTACAACCTCCAGGTGAGGCTGAGGCTTGGTTACCTTTCATGAACTACAAAATGGACTATTGAGTGTCAGGTTTGCCCCTGGCAAAAGTTTCAGAAAACAGTTGGACAATTTTTAAGTTTGGGCCAGGAGTCTCATTTATTGCTTTATCCGGCATCATATTATTTTCAGTGTACTTATTAAATCAGTGTCCAGGATTTATTATCAGCTTGTGCTTGTATAATTATGTACGCTCTCTTAGAAGCTCTCTTTGATTGTTAAGAGATTACAGGGTAGCATTTCAGAGTACCTTGAAGAGAAGTTAGTAACACATTTTAATATTTCTAATAGATCCACTCGTTTTCCTAAGCTAAATCTATACTGTCCTAGGTACAAAAGAGAGACAGAAGGTGGCCGCACCTTTATAGTCAAAGCTACAAAACTATGGAATTCATTACCGGCTTCTTTAAAACAATCTCCCAGCATTCATTCGTCGCAAATACATAATTAGCCGGCATGAAGGCATTGACCATTATAGAGTAGAGTAATTTTTAATAATCTAGTTTTAAGCATTTTATATTAGAGCTATATTAGCCAAATAGTGTGGTACACATTGTATATTATATATTAGTATTAATATTAGTATTTTTTTGTTCTATACCATTGTAAATTTAGGAGGGCCACAAGTTTATCAGCCTTGGCTGTTATGTGTATTTACCCTCGTAAAATAAAGTGTATTATTATTATTAAGATAACTAGCTTCACTGGACATCAGTTTCAGAGCAAAGAAAGAATATTCAGGGTTTTTGAGTACATTATGTATTTACCTATTAATATTATGAGCTTTGTATATGTGTACATTGTAGGTATGATTTATTTCTTTGACAAAGTATATATAGCTCATATTAAACAAGTGGCAGGTCCATACCATAAGTAATGTAATGGACGTGTCCCCCTGCTTTATGGCCCAATAAGTGTGAAGCACATGGGCCATAAAAAGGGAACAAATGAGGATCCTCAAGAGATACTATAAAGAGGTTATTACACGGAAAGTTGTGTAATACGGTTGGGTTTTTTACGAGTAGGGTAGTTGGGTAGTTTTATTTTGTCGAACCTGAAAGGCGAGAAAAAATAAAATTGACGAGTAAACATTCTCAGCCGTATTACACAACTTTCCGTGTAATAAATTGTTTATTATACGACAGCTAACACGAGCAAAAAATGTTTGTTTTCGCTTACCTTACTGCTCTGTTTGACAAGAAATCTCGAGAGAAGAAACCTCAGCCTTTATAGTTGAAGTCAAATGTCGGGGGCGAAAAAGTTTTTCCCGCGCTAAAAGCTGATTCGCTGTTACTCAAACAGCCCCATTTCTTTTGGCGCGCTAAAAGCCGGTTGGCTGTTTGAGTAGCCAATCAGAGCACGCGAAAAGTGATATTCACTGGTGTAGTATATACTAAACAGTCGTATTGCATGATCGGCTCGGTTTTCTTTGTTATTAATAGGGCCGTTATTCATATAAATGCAAGGGCTTTATGTACTGTTCAATAAACGAGAGCAGTGTTTTATAAAGCCGAGAAAAGTTAAGAAACCTCTGCTAGCAGGGTAAGGGGTCTGGTCGAGACAGTTTGCGAGAGTGCAAAATAGCACACTCAACACTCCTGGATATCGGTAATTCCCCTTTGTTGAGTGAGAACTTTGAGGAAAGCTTAAAACATTAAACTGCATGGAGTCTTTGAAATGTATGTAATAGATCATTAATAGCCTTTTTGCCAAACAGACCCTGTTTCACTTTTGTGTTTTTGTGTATTGTATGTGACCAGATAACCTCGATGCATGAACTGTCAAACCCTAAAATCCTGACTCGGATCCTGACTCCAAATGCTGACTCAAAAGTCCTTAAAGTCACTTGACTCCTGGCTGTAGTTTGTGTTGATGAGTGAGCTGGTGAGTTTGGTAATTGTGAGTAATGGCCAAAGACCAACTCATCCACCCTACATATGTAGTAGGGTCTGAACTAACCTACCCAACCTCCTACCCACCCTACTAGCCTACGTCAGTTTAGCCCTTTACCCACCCTCAGTCAGGAGGGAACGTCTACGCAAAGCTGGCACTAATCGTGTTATGTAAATTTGAATAAATTATTTTTTTTAAACATGAATTATTTTGACCAATGCAGGTATAAAACGCAAACTCAATAAAGCCCTTGAGAACTGAATTTAAGAAATCGTATATTTTTATTACTTTTCACATGTAAACTGTATTTAAAAGACAGTTCAGTTATGTTTTGTTCTGTTGAACCAGACTTCGAGCTCAACTCGCGGTTTGCCGCCAATGCGCTCTCCGAAATTCTGTATTAAACTGTAAGGTGCATGACGAAGGTTTTCATTCATCTGATAAACAGACCCCTTCTATGACTATGAGTCCTACATTACAGCTACGGATTTCGGTAGCATTTGGCCTATTTTACTGATTTCAATCACAATATAAATGCTGCTCTGATCGGCGCTTGGCGCCAAAAGCTTTGTGTTGGATGATAATTTCATCCCATTGTCATTCACTCGCCTGGTAATTTCTGACCACTTTTTCGGTCGGGGAGTCTTTTTGAGCGCTTTTATTAGCACTTTTTATACAGGATATCCCGCCTTCTTTAAAGTTTTTCAAACTTTCTTTCCTGATCCTGTGACTCCTGGTCACTTTTGGTCCCGGTTGTATTAGCCTGAGAGGACAGCTACGGTTGTATGAAAGGACGGTGTAGCTACACGTTGGTTACCACCCTACAAGGTCGTTATCTATGTCTTCAAGAACTCTGCTAAACGCAGAGGTAATTCTTTTTTTTCTGCCCTTCTCTTCGCTCCGCCACAAGGGCGATCGCTCCTCTACGGGCCAGCACCTTAAACGTTATGTAATAATGGGAACAACATATTTTTGTAAGTAGCATATTTGTTACATAATGGTATAGTATTTTTTTATTTTGCAACCGGTGTACACTGCAAACCTGACCACAATACATGCATGGAATAGCTTTTTTCCAGTAAAGATTCAAATAAAGAGGTGTTTTTAAGATGTCCTTTGTCCTGTTTCAGTATGTATGACTGATCAACTTTTCAATATTAAAGTTTCATAACTGTAGAACACCTCATAATGCATAGCCTAAAACAGTTTTGTAGAGGAGTCAGCTCAGTAATACATTTGTATACATTGTACAAACACTGTACATAGTTTGTGGTCACTATGTATTACTCTTTTGGGTTAGATTAACCAGCTAGGCTGCGGCTAATCTGAGCTCGAAGCAGCAGCTGCTTTTGCAGGCATAAGGGTTGATCCTCAAGCATGTTAAAGGAGCAGTGTCACGATTAGTATTCATGCCCAAAGTTTTGAAAATGTGTCAGGCGGACAAGAAATCAAAAGATGTGACAGAAGTAGAAGTCCGTGAGTAATTCGCTTGCATCGGCGTATTTGCACGATATCTCGAGCCGAAATTGCTTTAAAACTATACTTCAGTATTATATGGTTAGGTTTGATGTTATATTTTTATAAAGCAGCATTTTATTTATTTCAATCGAAAGGGAAATTTGCAGCGGCGCGTGACATAGCGTGATTTTGCCATTGTCTATAACAACCAATCAGAATCGTGACACTGCTCCTTTAAGGCATAGTTTCAACATGAAAACGAGGCTACATCTATTTTGTTGAATAGAGTCACTTCAATTTGCTCAAATACTAGAATAATGGTGGTTATAACTAATCTCAGCGTTTTTAATCGTCCTAATATAAAATGTTGGTAAAATGTCTATCACGTGACCAACCACGTGATCACAAAAAGTTGAAAATGAAACTAAAAACGGGGTGGTACATTTTATTTTTTAAGTAACGATTTTGTATTTATCTGATTACACTTGTGGTTGACTTTAAAGATCAGTCCGGAATGGTTGACCCTGATAGACTGTTAATTCGAAAATATAGAAAACAGGTCACGTGACCTATTCTTGTAACCATTTTTCGCCATTTATATCGTCTTCAGTGATAAAAAGTCAACTATTCCGGACACAGTCTCATTTCCCATAACAAACTTAACATTTCGAACCGAAAATCTGAAACAAAACAATAACTTCCGCCACCCCATTTTGATTTCTTTGTTTTATCAGCCTTAAGGTCACGTGACCTTCAAAACACAAAAATACCGATCCTTAAATGTTAAGACACACGATTACCGTATTATTCCAAAGTTATAGGGTATTTCATACAAAAATGACAAAAATAACGAATTTGGAATGTTTTATCAGAACTGCTAAAAAACCATGCCTTAACATAATATGCTTCACTTGTCACCCACAAAGGTTTCAATACGAGTCGCTGGGTTAAGTTAAATTATTTTCTTCTCCGAAAAAGATAATAAATTTAATTCATCCCGGAGCCTCGTATTGAAAGCTTTGTGCGTGACAAGTGCAGCATATATGGAAAGTGGGCTATTAGATTTATAAAATTTACTACTAAACCTTCACTGCAGTGCTTAAAATTTAGACTTGAGACTTGCATTGATTGCTCTATATTTATCAAGATTGTATTGTATGCTGAAATGTTTGCTTCTTCCAGTCTAGATTAATTTTAAAATCTACTAATTTTATAGAGACTTAAAATTATTTGGCAGCTGGAAAAATAAACACACAGTAATAACTCTTTTTTTCAAGCTTAACCTTCTGAACAGTCACAGGAAACAATTTCCGAAGAGGGTTACAAAATTTGACTAATTTTTGTTCTTCATCATTTATTTGATAGCTCTAAGTGTACAAAACATATTTCACCTTCGGGTGCCACGTATAGTTTGCAAAATTGTCCAGCTTTCGCTTAGTTTAACATCACTTGCCCTTTTCTTTTCTTTTTTTTATGTATGCAACCTAGTAATTAATTATAAGTAATACCAGGACTAGAGGGAAATTAGTGATTAAATTTCCCCGCAAGCCGAGGGAGAGTTTGTTGAAGTCCCGAGGGACTTTTAAAAACCCCGAGGCTTGAGGGGAAATTTAATCACTAATTTCCCGAATTGTCATGGTATAACTTTGTAACACGGAACAAATCTCTGAGAAGTTTAGTTTTCTCTGCCTGAACTGAAGATGTCGTAGTTGAGTTGCTCGATTGAATGACCTTGGCTTCCCCTGGGGACAAGTGTGTTGTTTTTGAGAAGAATAGCAGTAAAACACAATGTAATTATGTGTTTGACTAAATATTTAAAGGTCATGCGTATATGGTTCTAAGTATCCCATATGGAAGAAGCGGGTTTGAGAAATAAGAGAGGAACGTGAAATATGTGAAATGTGAAATATGTGATCCCACATGGATTACGTTGAAGGTTATGATGAAGCCAGGTCAGTTTGGGTTAAAACTTTTCACCCGGGAGCGCAGGGCTATTCGTGCCAGAGGGGAGCAAGTGTTGATGCTTTTCACCCTCTCATGTCCAGCCTGTATTGTCTTCTAATTTTCCCTCATTACGATGCAAGGGAAAATTAGAAATATGCATTGTTCTTGCATATTTTGTTGAAGACAATGCATATTTCTAAATTTTCCTTGCATTTGTAATGAGCCGGGGAATTTAGAGATTAGATGTGCGTTAACAAACAAAGGAATCCGAGGCGATCATGGTATTATAATTATAAAACTACCAGAGCGGCAGAGGCTGTCATGTCAAATAAAATGATAAATTCGTAAAGTTTATTTTGCTGACTTTTTAGATGTACGTACGTACAACTCCTAGTACTAAATCTAAACTTCTTGCACGGCTACGATGTGGTTCCTAGATATTTATTATAGACTTCATTGCCGGCTCGGACTCGCACTGAACTTCAATCTTACTTTTTTCACATTGTTTTTTTTTTGGATCATAGGCCTTCGTTTGATTTTCCAGAGTGAAGGCAGCCATCTTGGATGTTCTCTTAGTTACCATGTCAACCAAGGAACCAATAAAAACTGGATAAAGCGACTGACCAATCACAGGGCTCTGATGGACTGACCGACACTTGGCTGGGAATTCTGTCTACGCATGCGCTAATGAAATTGAACTTATCCGCGCGTGTTTCCTGTGTGGTCGTGCCTAGCCTGCAGAACAGGCGCTTTTCCGATACGAGCAGAGCGAGTTCTGATACCGATCCGAGCGAAGCGAGCCGCGAGAAGAAATAAGCGCCTGCTGCCATCTTACGGAAATTTGAATTCTGCCCTTTTCCGCATGGATTAAGGTTACTGGATACCTTCAAAAGTGATTTCCGCAAAAATGCGTTTACGCGGGCGCTCGGCGAACAAAATATGGGAACCTATATATCAATGGAAAGGTTGATAACTGAAGAATACCAGTAAAAAGTTATTTTATACGGAATTACTCTAGATTTAAAACTACAGTCACTTTAACCCGATGTCGAAGACGTTTATAAACGCGAATTACCAGCGCCGGGTTTTTATACTTACGAAGTAATTACACTTGTGTCAAGTTAAGCGGACATTGATCTCCAAAAGCGTGTGTGCGATTTCTGATATCTATTTTCTATGCGAAATTATTGCAGTTTAAAGTCGAGTCATCGATTATTTTTGCCAAGCCATCACGCTTGGACCGATATCTTTAAAACTAAAAAGAAATCGGGAAAAGCACACACGCTTTTGGAGATTAGCTATCGTAGAATCACTGGACGAAATTTAAAAAAATTCCGGTAAATTCTTATATGCAATCAATTCACTTGAAGACTGCAGAAACGTTGAAAATTGTAGCCGGGAAATCGGCATTAGAAGTTCAGCAACTGATTCACACCTACTTAGAGCGGCTTTCCGGACTCGACACCCATTCTCCAATCAGAAGCGACCTCCTGGAGTCTCCCAAAATTCCGCGGGAATAACTAAAGGTAGAGTTTCAATATGTAAATACCATTACAAGCCATAGTTCTCCTTGTACTCGCTTGTTTTAATATGTGGGTTCCAGAGGATATTGTAATCTAGGAATTAGAGAAATATATATATTTGCCGAGATGAATATTGTATGTTGATTTCCGATCAAAGGTACGCGCCGTATCTATAGCCGGCTTGTTTGACTTGGAAAAAAAAAAAGACAAAAAGGTGAACCGTCAGACTTTACGTTTCCATCTTAGCTTTCTTGGAAACAAATATTCTCTTGGCTGGCTCCTATCAATTCTTCTTTATGTTCAGATGTAGATCACTCGGCACGCAAGTGAAAATACGAACCCTTGTCGGGTTTTGCGAGAACTTCTGATTTGGCTCGAAGTCGTATGCGTTGTTTTGCTTTTCGTTTTTCTTTGTTTTCCAAGCTCCTGCTTGCTTTTTGGAAGACATAAGGCCAACAACCGATGGAATTACGGAATCGTGTGTGGAAAAACGTTTCTCAATAAACGTAAACATTGGTATATGAAATGAATTTATGCGCTAGCTTTCCTCACACTTTCGATACGAGCGAGTGAGCACTTGTCATGTGTTAATTGATCTGCTGTCAATCAAACAGAACCTTTTACTTCCGGTTAAAAACTTCCTTTTGGTATTTCTCCGTCAATATTAATTTTTTTTTAACGGAGTTTTTAGTATATCAAACACTGCTACTAAAACTACATTTCGCTGCGAAAAAAAAAATTCACCCTCTTTTTCGTTTTGAAGGTATCCAGTAACCTTAACATGTTTATTTAACATGTCAATGCTTTGCAAATAGGACAATGCCGAAGCGCTAATTCCTGTCTGACTCGACTTCCACGGCAAACAGTTGGAAAATAAGGCTTTTACCTGTTGGTAAAACCGCCAAAATATCTCGCCTAGAAAGTACAAATATAGACTATTCACTGCCTGCTTTGTTCTTCTAAATACTTTCCTGGATTAACGCTCAACCGCTCGATTACTTTTCTCTTGTCGCCGGCATTTCAGTCAGTTCGCAGGAGGAATGTGCGACATTTCGTGACACATGGTAATATCCAAGTTTGATGGGACGCACGAGGACTGGTTGCGTTTCTGGAATCAGTTTTAAACTGAGGTCGATTCATCGGAAATATCACCCGTCAGCAAGTTCTCGTACCTAAAGGAACTTCTAGGGCCGAAAGTGCGGAAAGCCATAGAAGGCTTACCTTTTTCAACGGAAGGCTACAAAAGGGCAAAAACCATCTTGAAATGAACTTATGGAAGGCAAAGTCAAATCGTCAAGGTTTATGTACATAACATACATTCCTTGCCAACCGTTCACGGCTCCCAGCCAGCAAAAAATCATGACTTCTATGCCAAATTGCTGTACAACGTACAGTCTTTGGAAATTCTTGGTAAGGTGCGAGACGTAAATGGAATTGTGCAGATGACTATCGACAAACTCGAGGGCATCAGAGACAACCTTGTCAGTCACGATAAGGAATGGCAGGAATGGGACTTTACCCAACTGGTGCAAGCTTTGAAAGAATGGACAGAGAGAAACCATATCAAGCACGTAGAAAAGAGCCAAGAAAACCCGCGAGCACAAACACGCGCTCTAAGTTTTCAAGCTCAGCAACAAGAGAGCAACAAGGGGGTGTGTATACTGTGACGACTTAAACCACAAGTCAACCAACTGTCAAAAGGTTGTCACGCTAGCCGACCGGAAAATGATTCTAGGAGAAAAGCGATTGTACTTCAACTGCACAGGCGCTAAGCATAGAGCGGCAGAACGTCGAAGTCGCTCAGCGTGTATGCACTGGCAGCGAAGACATCACACTTCAATATGTGATAAACCAAGCGATCAGATGCTCATAGCGACCGGTGCAGATGGTGGAGCTGTCGTCTATCCAGTTGTAATTGTTGAGATAAACGGCGTCAAGTGTCGAGCTCTGTTAGATACAGGGGCAGGAAGTTCCTACGCCTCTTCAACGCTTTTGGATCACCTGGGAGTACGCCCACTTAGCCGGGTATCTCGCAAAATAGAAATGATGATGGTACAACTACGAGTTCACTGCAAATTTACGGGCTGAAAATCAACAGTTTGGACGGCCATTTCAACGTAGAGACTGGAGTTACCAGGGTCGATAGGAGAGAACTGTTAACCCTGAGAAATCCAAGATATCGGGAAATGTCTAAGAAATATTCTCATCTGGAAGGAATAGATTTTGCGGACGTGGAAGAGAAATAAATGCTCGCTATAAACATGGGCCTCGGTGCAAGCGAATACGCCCAAATTAAGACCAATAAATCCGCAAGGGTGGGGCGTCGGGGGAGCCGGTGGAAGAATACACATAATTTGGGTGGACGATCATCTCCCCAGGAGGGGAAGTTATTCTCGCCAAAATGTTCCTTACTCAGACATCAGTGGGGACCTATGAAGGTCTCTGCAGAATGGATGTTTTGAGGCTGCAAGAGTCTACCACCGGAGATCGAGATAATGTGTACAGTGAGTTTAAGGAGCAATTAGCCAGGAACGCGGACGGCTCGTATGAGACTGGCCTGCCGTGGAAAGGAAACCATCCTCTCTTGCCCAATAACAAGGCATGGAATTTAAGGAGGCTTGACAGTCTTGTGCGGAAGCTGGAAAGGGAAAGTATGAGAGGAGATCAAGTAAAGAGCCCCACAAAGCTGTTGTGAAGGAAACCGCTGAAACAACGAAGTTGAGTATTGTGTACGATGCATCTGCAAGGTCCAGTGAGACGGCCCCTTCACTCAACGAGTGTCTGGAAACAGGGCCATCCTTACAGAACAAGTCGTCGAGTGTTCCAGTAGCCATCGCCGGTGATCTAAAGCATGCTTTCCTCCAAGTACGGATAAAGGAGGAGGACCGTAATGCTTTGCGGTTTCACTGGTACAAAGATTTAGCCACGAAAGAAGTGGAAACCTTGCGGTTCATAATATACGCGCACCTTTTTGGATTAGCTCCTTCGCCGTTCCTGCTTGGGGCAGTTATGCAGGAGCACTTACGTGGCTGCGAGAATGCAAACTATGCTGAGGAGATTGATAGAACAGAGGGAACAACGCCCTTCCAAGTTGCGAGAGTTGATTATGCGGGTCCCATTCAGATACTGGACAAACACAAAGAAGGAAGGGATGGCGTACATTATTTTGTATGCCTGCAGCTTGACTCGAGGGTTGTACCTCGAACTACTACCGAACATAGGAACAGGCGAGTTCCTGAGCAGCCTGAAACGACTGATCGCCAGGAGGTCGACCTGCAAGATTTATTCAGATAACGCGAAAACCTTTGTGGCTGCGGCAAAGTGGCTTTGACAAGTCACTAGTGACGAGCTACTCAATAATTTCCTGGCGCAGCAGGAAATAAAGTGGCAATTTAATCTCAGTAGAGCACCCTGTTGGGGTAGACAATTTGGCAAAACAGATCTCCTTTCAACCAGTAGAAGTTGTTCTCATCCAAAGTCCAAAGATCGGAATTGTCCAAACGTTGATCAGAGGAAGAGATGGCGTGGTTCGAGCAGCCAAGTTACGAACAGGGAGGTCATACCTTGATAGGGCAGTTCAACACCTTTACTTCATGGAGCTATCCTGCCATACGACCGTGGCGGAACAGATGACCCACCTGAATGCTCATGTCCAGGAGTTCAAGCCAAAGTGGAGAACAGCAACGATTGCGAGAGAACGCATTCGAGAGAACAGCTAACAATATGAACTTTGAGCAATAGGATCTGTATTCCGAGTCAAGCATCAGAATATTTGTGTCATTCTTAACAAATATGGAGAGCGTGTCGGGTAATAATAACTGAACCAGATGTAATCATAGGTCAAATCATTGTAGCGAGTGGCGTGACGAAGAGCGAGTGAGGAATGAGTGCGGTGAGTAATGTGAACACGAACGGAAGCGAGTGTCATGAGCATTATAATTAGTTTAGCAGACGGAAATCAAGTAGTGATAATGGACAATGTGTAGCGATCAGACTATAAAGCGTCTCTGAGCGGAAGAGTTAAGTGTGATAAAGCCAATTAGACATTAAGTAAATATTCAGGGGTGTGCGACGGGAGTGAGGGGAATATCGATTAGTTTGTTATTCAGAGTTCAAGTGAACATTTAGAGAACGAGAGCAGTAGAGCACAAACGGAGAGAAGTAAACAGTGAGTAAAATAAACGAAGAAACAAACAAACCAGTGACTGTGTGGGCTGAGCTGGGTCTCTAACGGCCTATTCCCAACACAAGTGGCACCCCCGACGGGACCGTGAGATATAGAATGGACATATTTATTATTTAAAAGTTTACAATAAAAACAAGCCCAAACTCGGCTAATATCGGCACTACCTGTTATCACTTACAACTCATTCAATGAACGTAAATTCTCTAATCACTAGAGATTAACTTCTTGACAATATCTAAACAAGTAATCAGCCTTGATTAACTAAATTAAACTGCAAAATATATGCTAAGCAGAATTCCAAAATCTTACTGAGGCGTGCCAGGGAGGCCAGGAAAAAAACCTTTTTTAAGGAAACCTGGGTTGGGGCCAAGACACGTTCTCCTCTCCCCCAGCGAAAGTGTTTAAACTTGCAGCAGAGCGTCTTTGGAGTACTAATGGTGCGCTTCTCCACTCTGCGTGCTTGTCCAATCACAGTCAATTGCTCTGCAACCGGGATTGTAATTCACTAATGTCGTCTACAAATATTCAGATATTTCTTGTCTGATAGTTGCGCATGTATAACTGATGCCATTATTAGATCTAGCGACCAGAAACGTATGCCCTCTCTATATTGATCTTTCTTTTGAGGATAAAAACCGACAGTATGATCGCTAGAACCTAAAATATCCGTTTTCCTCAAGTTTAATATTACATCTATACGAAAAAAGCCTACATAGCCAACAAGGAGGATAAATAAAAAGCGAATAACTGCCAGTGACTTGCTATTGCAATAAACGTGCGTTACTTTCTGTACTGTCTCATAAGCCAGCGGCTGTTTCGGCTTCAGCGGCAAACATAATATATAGCCTTCAGTTCGCAATAGGTGTAACTTCGTCCAATATCATCCGCTGTTCACACACCGCTAATTGTAGCGCAATATCCGCCGAACGCTAAATCACTTGCATCGTAAATTATAACTATAAATGAATTAATGGCGGTCGAATAGGATACCCATTGAAACAGTCAATGTTACTATACCAAAACTGGAGCTCCTCTAGCAACGAGAAATCGGACCCACTGCCAGTGCGCAGGATATAACCTGCAATCTAACCGCCAGTACTAGTTCGATTCTTGATATTATTAAAACCAATGTTCCGGATCTTTTTGTTAATACTTCAACTTTGAGTCCGCCATACAATTGTGACCTTTCTGTCATTTTAGGTAAACTAAGTAATTTTGCCTTCACTTCGTTTCAAAACACTCAACCAGTTCAGGAGAACTCCTGTTTATTTTGGATTTGTCGCCAGCGCCCCTCGTGCAGTGAGTGCTTGACTGGTGAGAAAATTGTTCGTATTGCGAACTATTCATTGCAAGTGTTTGGTTAATTCCAATTGCTTCGAAATGTCGTCTAAACTGTACATATCTTTAGATGTTGATGTTCTCCATCTGCCATGTTTCTGAATAATGTGATCATCTACACCAGAGTTTGCAGCTAGTGTGGCCCCACCTGATCTAAGCGAATGTGTACTATACGCAGAAGTATCGTCCACTATTGAAGCCAAATTGGCCTTCAGTCCTTCTCTAAAAGTAGAGTAGCTAATATGACGATCAGTATCAACTAAACGATGAGTAGATTTATGCTTAGTTAAAGGTCTGAAAATAAACTTATTATTATCCGAAGATATATCAAAGCTAGATAAATACAATTTAAGTAATTTGACCGGTGAAGATGGAGATGGCGAATCGATGATGGGAATTATATTCCCTTCCCTCAATTGATCATTCTTGCTCTTTTCTATCTCAATTGTCATATAACTTGGGTAAAACTTGATATTGTTTCTTCTAATGCAGATAAGATCGTCCGCACGTAAAAGGGCGGAAAAAGCAAGTGAATACATGCACATATTCCTGAGATCTAATAAATTATAAAGGTTTGCATTTGAAATCATTTTCTTCAAATGATCTAAGCTCAGGGGTTCTTTCCTCTTAACTTTCCTAGTACTCGTTTCGCCCCTTCTCTCATCATATTAACAATAACGTAATTTGTAGGCGAGGTTGTACCAGCGATATTATGAGCCCATTTGATTGCGTAGAAAGCGGAATCTAGAGAATGATGAGATTCGGTTGATTCAATTAAATGCTGTAAATACAATGATACATTAGTTGCTTGAGCTGGGAAATAACTGAGGCTCGGATGATCTTTGGTAAACTTCTTCCATCTCCTCAAACTTCTAAGGTATGCAGTAACGGTACCCGAAGCTCTGGATTCTCGGAGTGTCTTTCATTCTTTCTGCAAGAGATTGTAACTAGTCCTCATCACTAGACTTTGAGAGCCCTTGCCAGAAGCCCTCTTCAAATATATCTGTAAGTGAAAACAAGACAGAACTGAGGATATTGAAAATTTTAAACTTGTTTTATTATAACAGTTATTTATGAATGATAATTAAATTGAACAAATATTAAACGCCTGTTATTTTCATTCTTAATTACATAACATATTACAGTCACTGAGCTCTTGTTTGTGCTTACCAGAGAGTACAATAGACTCACGGTTGAACAAGCTCGTATCTCAATTACAATAGACTCTCAGTTAAACAAACTCATGTCTTGAGTACAATAGGCTCTCAGTTACATAAACAATACCAGAGTACCAATAGACTCTCAACTATCTGTCAATATCGAGTCATTCATGTGAATAAGGTCACGTTCAGAATATTTCACTGACTGCACATATTACATACTCCAAGAACACTAGTGCAGAAACCTTTCATGCAAGTGCGTGGTTTCACAGTGAATGAAATTCTGAGTGCAATCATCCGAAAACTATTATTTTGTCTGCCAAACAAAGTGTTTTTAGCTTTGCCCGAACAATAATACTATCATTGTTATCGAGAAACTTCCAGTCGCGAATTGATCCATCCCAGTGGACACCATCTGGGCAAAGTTTTAACCAGAACGCTGCTGATTTCCAAAAGGGAACTATTAATGTGCCTTTCGAAGTACAAGTTATTAAATGGCTCAAAACTTTGGAAATGAGAACTGGCGGTGGAAATAGCCAGTTGTTCTCCAAACCCCAATCTTCTGTGAACGCATCTACACCTTCTGTGCCAGGTTTAAAAAAATATCTAGAATTAAATCGTGGAACTTTGTTATTATAACAACAGGTAAAACGATCTATAGTGTGAGGCCCCCAAAGTGAATCTAATTCAGCAAAGACATTATCTTTAATCATATAGTCGTCAAAATCAATAATCTTACTTAACACATCTGCTTCGCAATTGAATTCTCTCGGAGTCCACTTGATTTCAAGTGCTACTCACGTGCCGTCAAAATAAACAGACTAGGGATTTAAAACCAGTATATCAGAAAAAAAATTGTAGGGACAATTTTTCAAATCCGAAAGTTTTAGGCTAACTTACTCTCCCGAAAAGCTTTTTAACCGAAAACTTTGTTGGGTGCCCTTGCTATGTCTTTTGACGTATTCTAGAAAGCTATTAGGTGTTCGGATTTTCTAGGTGGAAATCGCGTCAACCGAAAATACTATGGCAAAATATTCCCGGCCTACGAATCAGTTGTTAGTAGTCTAGAACATAACAAGAATTTTCTAGCCCAAGTAACTTCATGTTGCGAAGGTTTGTGGAGGTACGAATTTTTTTGGGATTCTTTTTTCCTGTTCTGACTCTATTGATCAGACGAATTGGGACGTACGAATATTTTAGGGAAAACCTTTTAGTCTCCCTTTTCTTCTATAATTTTCTAGGGATTGAAAACAAATTTTCTAGCCAGTATTTCAGAAAACAATTTTCTAGGGACAATTTTTTCAAATCCGAAAGTTTTAGGCTAAATTACTCTCCCAAACAGCTTTTTAACTGAAAATTTCGTTGGGTGCCCTTGAAAGTTGTGTAATACGGCTGGGTATTTTTACGAGTCAGTTATATTTTTTCGAGCCTGAAAGGTGAGAAAAAATAAAATTGACGAGTAAAAATTCCCAGTCGTATTACACAACTTTCCGTGTAATAAATGGTTTATTATACGACAGCTAACACGAACAAAAAAGGTTTGTTTTCGCTTACCTTACTGCTCTGTTTGACAAGAAATCTCGAGAGAAGAAACTCAGCCTTTATAGTTGAAGTCAAATGTCGGGGGCGGGCGCGCATTGAAAACGTTTTTCCCGCGCTAAAAGCTGATTGGCTGTTACTCAAACAGCCCCATTTCAAAACCTTTTAAGTGATGAATAAACCTGTGCAAACCTGTTCGCGACCCGTGTAATACGGTGTCATATTTGCACTCGTTTTAGCCCGTATTTGCACTCGAAAACGCCAAGTCGTATAATAAAGAGCGGTATTTCACGGCTAGATCAAGGCCAATCAAAATGCAGGAAATTTCGAAATAAGAATTCACCATTTTGAATACATAATTAGTTTGCAGACGCGCGCGGCCGCCACTCGAAATTTGTGTTTTCCGGGCGAGAAAATTCGCAGTCTGTCGTCCGGTAAGTTACTTTGTATTCGTAATAAATCTTTACGTAAATTTGTTATTTATAGGATAATATGGTTATTTCATGGTTTTCTATGGAATACTGGCGAAAATTTCACTCGAAATTCATATTATTTTCATATTATTGGCCTATTATTATAATAGAGCGCCATCTCATAACAAGGGGACGCATTAATTTAGTAAAGCAAAAACAAGCACTACTTAAGCCAAAAGGCAACAAGCTGAAATATCTAATCACGTTATTAAAAGGTCCAAGAAAATATTTCTGGTGCTCGGAACAACTTTAGAATACCCGGCCCGGAGTAATTATAGAATACCCGGCAACTGGGATCATTAATAATTCATTTTCTCGAATTTTCATACAAACTCCTGGGAAAAAAAAAACCTAACCATTTTCGACCAAAAGTCATTAAATAGAACGACACTACATACATCTGTACTAAAATGGAGAATTTGGCACAGTTTTGGAACAGTTTTTATAATGTGATTGCGGGTATTCTATAATTGTACCATGCATGAACCAGTTTCATTTTGTAAATGATCAATGCATCATACATCATGGTTCTTGCTAGCAATAACTTTGGAAAATATCTGGGACCAATATCTGAAGTGACCCATTTCTAAATATTGAATAAATTCTGATTTTAAAATACCTGTTCAGTTTCCAACTATACGAACGCTGTGATGACTGATGTAGCTACGAAACAGAAAAGTCGCCTTCGGAACTCGTTGATGCACTGCGTTCTTTACGAATTCCCTAAGAGCATGACAAAATAACTCCGAATATCGAAAGGCATGGAAATGAGTCCATCCATGTATTCTCATGTTGTATTCCAAGCCTTTGAAGTTTAGAGGATGACATTATTAAAGGTGCTGCACAGATGATAAAGACTCACATGGCAGAGAACCTTAACACTGCCGGATTCTTGAATAATAATCTAAACCGTTACAATATACCTTCAGCTAGTCTCTTTGTGTCCGCGCTTGTGTAGCTTGACCATTGTGTAATTTGGCCATACTCACACTTGGATTGAACATAGTTAATAGAGTGGAATGGTTATGAAACCCGGCAAACTTCAAAGGGGCTACCAAAGGCGCTGCGATTTATGTTGGAAGGGGGCAAGACAAAAGATTGTGCAGGGTCATAGTTCATTAGCGTCCCCTGAACGACTGAACTCACACGTTTCTATTGGCTGATTGATTAACACATTGGAATTTCTATTGTGTTTTGTGCAGGGTCATGGTTGAAAAAAGCTAACAAAGAAGGTCGCTGGGTTTCATAACCATTCCACTCTATTAACTATGGATTGAGCGAGGAACACACACCTGGCATGCTTGTGTTTTACGAGCCAAGTAGCCACGTAGCCATCTCTACATCATACACATGCAGCATCATACACATGCAGCTACGACTACCAAGTTTTAGTGGCCGGATATTCTAAAGTTGTACCAACTCCGCTATTCGTCGTCTGTAGCAGATGCTATAGTTCGTCCGAGAGGTATTTGTTCACCATGGCCCAACCAAACTCGCTCTCAGTTATACGCCAGCTTATGGCCTTAACCCGATTGAGGCGAGCTCGGAGCTTTCGTCCACTGCACGCTTGGCTTTGTCGTAATACCTCGTTTTCAGAAACGTAGAAGTATCCTGCAATTTCGCCAGCACTTGAAGGCAATGGCTGGTGGTGGTTTCCTTTTCGTTTGCAGACAAACATTTCGCGTTTTACCTTGAGCATCTCTTTGTCCACGTGTGAAATATTTTCTTCAGAGAATGTTTGCGCAAAAGAACTTGGCTTATCGTCGATGCCTCTAGATAAAGTAGAAGTACTCCATTGTTACATCGATAGCGGACTGAGTAGCTGTGTGCAAGACGTCAGCTTCAGGAGCCTGCCTCCCCATCTTCTTTAAAACTAAAACTAGGTAAATTTCGCCTTTGTAGCTCGCGTTCAGTGCAGTTAACCGTTCACAGTGTAGCGAAAATTATCAAGAACTCGGTTTCTGTTATCAGCCTCATCCTTCGGCTTCGGCAGATAACACAGAGTTATGTCTTCTGTCTTGATAATTTTCGCTATCACGCGAAAACCGAATTCAATAATTACTATCTGTTTGGGCTACCTGTGGCGCGACTAGTGAAACGCGAACATATATATAAAGCTACATCGCGACAAAACGTCACACCTGTGCGATTTCACGCCGAAAACATAGGTAAGCGAAAGGTCTAATTTTAGGTACGATTGAGAAATGGTTCGCGAAAAACAACAAAACTGCCTGTTGAAGTTGAGCCTTCGGCCAGCGGATCACATAAGCGCTCTTGAGCCACACAGCGGTCAAACGTCTGCGCATGCGTCGAAAGTCTTGCAACAACAACATATTCCAAAACAACAACCTCGTTCCCAGGGGTCTTTACGCGACTAATCAAAGATGGCGTCGAAAGTACCTCTGGTACAGGCTGGTCATGTGACCCAAAAATATGCCCAATATGTGGGCATATTTTGAGGAGCATCTGCCATCTTGGATTCATCATCGCTGAAAAACGGTTAGCGGTTGAAGTGTGATCCCAATGAATTCCAACCGTACATTATTCTACTTGTACTCAGTTGCGAAGTGAGTATAATAAAAGGCAAAAACGTTAATGAATTTGTAGTTGTTTTCAACGAATTTTGAACGCGCAATGCGAGAGACGACATCACCAGTTTATTTTTCAAAGCAAAAATGCACGCGCTATAGACTTCGTTCCCACTTTTGTAGAACTAGACTCAAACAATTTTGCATTAAATATCAAGGCCCGCAACTTTGGAACTCATTAAACGATGAGTTGACAAATTCTTCTAGCTTAAAAAACTTTAAATCAAACTTAAAAATATTCTTATTAACGTCATATTGACAACTTAATTACTGCCATTTAGAATACAGCTTCCTTGTCTATATACTCTCTTGCTGTAATGTATGTACAGAGCTCCCTTGTTTATCTTAGCTTTAATATATGTAACCGCCATCTCCTGTAATGTTTATTTAATTACTTGTAATCTCGTATGTAAGGGGAAGCCTGAACTTCCATAAGCCTTACGGTTTCTCGTTTAGGCTTCCTCGTCACTGTTTTCCCCCCACAAATTATTCTGTTTATGTTATTGTACACTGTGGCAAACAAATAATAAAATACTTAGATGATGATTTGAAATTCTCCAATCAGCGCGCGCTTAACGTCCAGCCAATCAGTGGCCGAATCCAACCAGCCTGTACCAGGGGTACTTTCGACGCCATCTTTGATTAGGCGCGTAAAGACCCTTGGGAACGAGGTTGCCAAAACAAATTCAAAGCGATCGAGCCGGCGGCCGTCACTGTTCACACACCCGTTTTCAAACCTTGAGAACTTTTTTGGTAAATTACGAAAAAAATTGGTAAACTCACAGTTTGAAGTTTGTTCAATTTCTCGTTGACTGTGAAATAAAAAGCTTAACTTTCACGTATTTTTCTTAACTTTTGGTGATAGAAGTTCACTGTAATATGTTTTAAGGTGAAACAAGAGCCCATCTGGGCTTTCACTCGGGCCACATGAGATTGAAGATGAAATACACTTTCATTTGAAATCCTCTTAGTATCAAGTCGTGCTTTAATTCGCCAGTGAGAACGTCAAAAAAACAGACTGGTCTATTAATCGCTTTTATGGCATGACTATGATAACGCAGGATTCGAACAACAGAATACTGGCAATTCAAGTGTATAAATGCAATACAATGACATATTCAGACTTTGAATTTGATTGAAAATAGATCAAAAACTCGGGGAAATGTCCGGCTAAAACTGTATGAATAAATGTGAAATGAAACATAAATTTCATAGCAAGAAAAACAATTGTAATTCCTATAAATGAGAAAGCTCTTCTATTAAGCCGCTTCTCATATACACACTGGTATGTAATCAACTAAAGTCGATTGAGGTATGCTAACCGCCGTGGAAAGCGAGTAGCAGCTGACGTTTCGAGCGCTAGCCCTTCGTCAGAGCAAAAGAGGTTATTGTGGTTGGGGAAACGGTTAATATAGTGTCGAGTACATGCTTACCGCTGAGGAAACATGTACTCGGATCAATTGGGATAAAAGGAAATTGCGCCAATGCATGATTAATCTCGGATCAATTGTGATCAAAGAAAAATGCGCCAACAATAGAAATGCTAATTGTTGTAACAGCAAGTGTTGATGAGTAAACTAAGGAAACATGCTGATCTAAGTGTGAGTGAATACGTGAATTCTGAAATTAAATGAACGAAAACCGTTCATTAATACCGTGAGGTGACAAAGTTCCTAATTTGAAAATAAAGTTCTGTTCTTTGCGTTTACGAGTGTCGGTAGTACCTTGATGCAGAGAAATGCCGCATACAGTGATGTGATTAGTGCAATGACCAGGAAGGTTAAAGTGACGAGCTACAGGTTTGGCGAGATCCTTGCTGTTAGTTCTAACATCTAGCAAGTGTTCGCGGAATCGATCTCCTAATCTTCGCCCTGTTTCTCCGATGTAGAGTTTGTTACAAAGTGTGCAGGTGATACAATAAATGACATTACTGGAAGTACAATCAAAATGGTCACTGACTTTAAGAGAGCTTTTAGGTCCTGAAATAGATGTCGTAGGTTTAGTGTAAGCACAGGTATTACATCGTGTCCTAGAACATTTAAAAGTGCCTGGTTGAAGATCAGGTTGTAGTGATCCTTTGACTAGGGAATCACGGAGATTCTTGTCACGTTTGAAAGAAATGAGAGGAGGCTGAGGGAAAATAGAGGCGGTCTCTGGATCACTCTGTAAAATCTTAAAGTTCCTCTGGATAATTTTCTTGATAGACAGATTAGACGGATGGTACGTCAATGGAAACGGAATCCTATCTTGAGTTTTAGGTTTGGACGGTAGCAGAGCCGTTCTTCTGTCGATGACACGGACGCGGTCCAATGCAGTTGTCACAACAGCGTTAGGATAACCGCGCTCGACAAAGAACTGGTGCATCTCCTCGGACTTCGAATTGAAGTCGGATTCATCGCTACACAAACGGCGAAGCCTAAGGAATTGAGAATACGGGATAGAGGTTTTAACATGTGTAGGATGAGAAGATGAAAACAATAAATAACTGTGTGAATCAGTTGGCTTGTAATGAACAGTAGTGGTTAGACTATTGCCGCTAACAGAAACATTGACATCCAAAAAAGTGATAGAAACATCTGAAATCTCCCATGTGAAGTCGAGAGCCGGATGAAAGTTGTTAACAAAATCAATAAACCGTTCTAGATCCCGTTTACTAGAAGAAGTTGCACCGATGCAGTCATCGATGTAACGACCGAAAAAATCAGGCGTAGGACCGTCGTACTGATCAAAAATTTGTTCCTCTACATAACCAACAAAAAGGTTAGCATAACTGGGGCCCATTTTAGTGCCCATAGCTACGCCGTTAGTCTGCTTGTAAAATTCACCAGAAAATGAAAAGCAATTGAGAGTAAGAACGAGCTCGGCTAAACGAATTAGAGTTTCGGTGCTGGGCTCCAGGTTAGTTCGGTGGTCAAAGAAGTGTTTAAGTGCTTTAAGTCCCTCGTCATTGGGTATGACAGTGTACAGAGACTTAACGTCCATTGTGAATAGGAACTTATTGTCGGTATGAAATGTAAACTTGTCAAAAATCTGGAGTGCATGGTTAGTGTCCTTAATGTAGGAAGGTAAAGATTGTACGAAAGGAGCCATCTGCTTATCCAGGTAACTAGAAATTAATTCAGTAGGGCAACTACAAGCAGAAACAATAGGGCGTCCCGGATTGTTAGCTTTATGGATCTTAGGCAAAAAGTATATGTGTGAAGTTCTAGGAGTAGTAACGATAAGGTTACTAGCAGTATGCGGGAGTTCCTGTGCAGAAATTAAACCATTAATGGTCTCCTTGACGAGCTTTTGATTAGCCAGAGTGAGATCTTTTTTGACTTTAGTGTAAAAGTTAGTGTCGGCGAGTTGCCGAAAAGCTTCCTGCTTGTAAAGATCGGTGCGCCAAACAACTACGGCACCGCCTTTGTCGGCTGATTTGATTACCACATCTTTACGATTGCGAAGAGTTTTAAGTGATAGGCGTTCCTCTGTAGTTAAGTTGGAAAACTTAATGTTCTGATTAAAATTAAGGTTTTGAATGTCCCGACGACATTTTCTAACGAAAAGGTCTACTGAAGCGAATTGGCCTTCAGGAGGTATCCAATAAGATTTACGAGTATTGAGCGATTCGAATTCGTCTCTGTCAGGTAGGCTGGAACTATCTTGCTGGTCGTGAAAAAAAGCCTTAAGTTGAACGCGACGGAGAAACCTCTCAGAATCCTGTTTAGCAGCAAATTCGTCGGGTTTTTTAGCGATAGGTACAAAGTTTAAGCCCTTGCTGAGAATCGATTTCTCAGCATCAGAAAGAGGTAAATTGTCAGGAATAGTGACAACTGTGTTACGTGGAACTTCTGGTTGCACAGTAACGGATGCAGGGCCGACAAGTTGATTGAGTTTCTGAGGCTTCGCCGTTTGTGTAGCGATGAATCCGACTTCAATTCGAAGTCCGAGGAGATGCACCAGTTCTTTGTCGAGCGCGGTTATCCTAACGCTGTTGTGACAACTGCATTGGACCGCGTCCGTGTCATCGACAGAAGAACGGCTCTGCTACCGTCCAAACCTAAAACTCAAGATAGGATTCCGTTTCCATTGACGTACCATCCGTCTAATCTGTCTATCAAGAAAATTATCCAGAGGAACTTTAAGATTTTACAGAGTGATCCAGAGACCGCCTCTATTTTCCCTCAGCCTCCTCTCATTTCTTTCAAACGTGACAAGAATCTCCGTGATTCCCTAGTCAAAGGATCACTACAACCTGATCTTCAACCAGGCACTTTTAAATGTTCTAGGACACGATGTAATACCTGTGCTTACACTAAACCTACGACATCTATTTCAGGACCTAAAAGCTCTCTTAAAGTCAGTGACCATTTTGATTGTAATTCCAGTAATGTCATTTATTGTATCACCTGCACACTTTGTAACAAACTCTACATCGGAGAAACAGGGCGAAGATTAGGAGATCGATTCCGCGAACACTTGCTAGATGTTAGAACTAACAGCAAGGATCTCGCCAAACCTGTAGCTCGTCACTTTAACCTTCCTGGTCATTGCACTAATCACATCACTGTATGCGGCATTTCTCTGCATCAAGGTACTACCGACACTCGTAAACGCAAAGAACAGAACTTTATTTTCAAATTAGGAACTTTGTCACCTCACGGTATTAATGAACGGTTTTCGTTCATTTAATTTCAGAATTCACGTATTCACTCACACTTAGATCAGCATGTTTTCTTAGTTTACTCATCAACACTTGCTGTTACAACAATTAGCATTTCTATTGTTGGCGCATTTTTCTTTGATCACAATTGATCCGAGATTAATCATGCATTGGCGCAATTTCCTTTTATCCCAATTGATCCGAGTACATGTTTCCTCAGCGGTAAGCATGTACTCGACACTATATTAACCGTTTCCCCAACCACAATAATCTCTTTTGCTCTGACGAAGGGCTAGCGCTCGAAACGTCAGCTGCTACTCGCTTTCCACGGCGGTTAGCATACCTCAATCGACTTTAGTTGATTACATACCAGTGTTTATCTTCCCCGCCGACGCAGACCAAAACTAGTTTTTACAGGAACTAGTTGCCTCTCATATACACAGACTGTTTCACAAAAAACATTTGCGCTTATCGACACAAGAATTCAGTTGACCTTTCAAATAATTTATTCTGAGGTACGCATACTCTAAATCACAGATGTTAAATAAAGCGATAATTAGAAGGAAAAGTACATTAACAGACAAACTGAGAGGAATTTTATTCAAATCAAAAAGAGTTTACTTACAGTACTTACGTAACTGAACTTTCGTTTTGGATCTTTTGGTAGTGCACCCACCTTCGTGCACATATGCACTGAATCGGAATGAAAGTCGAAGCCTACTTCGAACTTAACTTTCAGCTAACCTGTTTCCTTTCATTCCACAATGAATAATAATCTCATAAAGTAAGCCCGTAGCTTTCAATAAATTTGCCAGTGTCTGAATGAAACAGCTAGATCTTTTCTAATTTCTCTCACGAGTCACGGCAGAAGACAGTCTCAAGCTACAAAACTTGAATTTTGATCCTCTTCACAGTAACGTAATTTAACGTCTCAGATATTATATATATGCCCTATTTCAGCTAGCGCTGTGCATTTCAAATACTTTTTCCTCTCTCGTTGCTGGCAGTTCATGCTTCTTGTTCGTGTAGTTGCCGCATTTCAGTTGGCATACACTGAAAACATCTGCTTAACTAAGATTTGTAACAATCTTAGCGGATCATGTAAATATTCCGCTTGGCTCAATTGAGGGTTTCCTTGTCTCGCCTTGTCTGAGAGCTTTGAACTTTCTTATCTGAGCGCGCCTGACGAGATCTAACCTTTGATTATAATTAGATACCCGTTGATATCCAAACGTGTTTGGATATTGTATTTCGCTTACGTTTCTAAATGTACATTGGATCTGTCCAAACAGCGCTGATCGAATGTATTACGGCTCCTGGTTGTTCATGTATTTGTATGGTCAACAAGAGCGCCAGTTGAAATATCCTGAGCCTGTTGGAAGGCTTTCGCCCTCGCGGGTCGACCATTTTGATTTACTGTATTCACTTATGTAAATACATTAACCTGGCGATTGTTGCGTGACCAGCACAGTGCAATCTGATTGGTTTGAAGTTGACCTTTAACGCATGCGCAGAAGCCGTCTGACATGGATTAAAATAAATAAATAACGACTTGCATTTTAAGACTCGGTGCTGCCACAGGCAGCCCGAGTAATTAGCGCGGCCGCCCACTAGACTGACCGTAATACGCACGCGCAGACTATTGACCGATACGTGTTTAGGACTGGGTACCAATGGTCGCTCAGTTGTGTGGTTGAGTTGTCGAAATGCTTCAAAATCCGTTATTTCCACACCGAATACTCGTTTCCTTTACACACAGGTAAGTCTGTGCTGTTTTATGCCATAGTGTAAAGCGTTTGGCTTTCAATTTTAAGTTTAGTTTTGAGGCGAGCTTGCAAGTCGACTCGCAACCTAGCTCGGCGCGTACGGCGGAAATTATTCGCCTTACTACTGACACTGAGTACTGAACTAAATTAGTAAATATTCTAATGACTGACCTCTCCTTTTCAGAAATCAGAAGAATGGTTTCCCTGTCCAGCAGTGAGTCCGTAGGCTGTCGTGTACATGTGGTTTGTTGTCGACAATTCGATGCCAATATCGCCTTGACGTGCGGGACTGTCACATAATTTTCAAAGGTGAGAAAGAAAAACCCATAATTTTGTATCTTTACTCCCTCAGGCTCAGACAATATGATAAAAATCGCAGTCACCCCCAGAAAATCACTTGAAAATTGTGAAACCCTCAAGAAAACTAGGTATAATAACTTATTTCTAATTGTCCCTTTTCCCTACTGCCTTACTGGACGTTCCCAGAAATCTTAGAGCATTTTCTTGTGACATTGCCGTGGTGACTTCATATTATTGTCATTTGCATGTTTTTGTAAATTTAGTGTGACAAAATCTGTCTTTTGGGGAGGTGGTGTGGTGCAGTGGTTAAGTGCCTCTCACCTCTAGGGCCCAGGTTTCATTCCTGGATGTGACACCATATGTAAGTTGAGTTCCTTGCGCTAAGTGTTTTTCTTCAGTATCTCCGGTTTTCTTCCCCCGCAAAAACCAGCATTAGGGAGGTCAGACCTAGGGCGTAAGCGTTTGGACGCGCGCCTTATCGGTACGCAAATTCGGCAAAATCGATAATTGAATGGGCCATGAAATTATAATTATTAAAGCTATATTCCTAGAATTCTAGATAATTACAGACAAGATGGTTACCTGCAATCACTCCAGGTTTTGGAATCTCACAAAGAGTTTTCGCGGAGATAGGGAGCTTCGAACTTGGTCGGGCGCACAGATTACGCATTCCAAGATGGCGGCGGCACCAGATTTTTTACTCACCCCTCCCTGAAAAAAGCTTATTTTGCATGTGAGCCTCACCCCTGAGGGGATTTCTGAAGCACCTCTGAAAAAGCCCGGGAAACGAGCTTCAACAACGTTTTATTCGCTGGCTCCATCGCTCCGAGGAAGGTAAGTTGTTTTTAAAGTTAAAACTTTATCGATGAATTATTCACTGAAAGTCGTAATTTGATGCAAAGCGAACATGATGATCGGACAGTGAGATCGTTTTAGATTGTTTTGATAGTGTTTTCGAATACATTTTCGCCGTGGCTCACATGCAAAATATTTTTTTTCTTGCAGGTTGTGTGATCGATGATGGCAGAAGGAAACGCGCGCGCTTGTGAGGAGGATTCGTTGGAAAGTTTGAATGGGGATTTGGAGTTGACGGGGATTTTGGCGGTTGGTGATTTTAGTTATGGTTTTTTTAAGGCTTTGTTTGAATTTTATGATCGTGGTTTTGTTTGTGGTTTGAACCTTCAGGAGTTTATTGTGGATTGTGTTTTAAATGTGGTGAATGGGGGATCTGAAAGTGAAAGTTTTTGTACGGTTGAGGTTTTATTGGACAGGTATTCGGTTTTAAAGAAGGTGGCAAATTTGCGGAGAAAAGTGTTCAACAAGCTGGAAAAGGAAGGTGAATGTGTTTTTGGTGATGTTGTTGATTGTTTTGTTGGTAGTCCAGGTAATTATGTTGGGGAAATGTGCAGTAGAATTGGTTTGTCAGGTAGTTTGTTGAAAGGGTTGGTTGATGGGAAGGAGAGTAGTCAGTCATCAATGGGGGGGTTGCCAAGGGAGGGGTTGTCTATAGGAGTTATTTGGGAAATGGACGTGTACAGGAGGAGGAATGGTTTTACGCTGGAGGACTTCACTCGCTGGATTTTTGTTTTATTTCATAAAGAGGTAAGTACGGATTATTTAAGATATATTATTTCTGGGATTCGGGAGGCTAAGCTTAGAGCAGGGAGGAGGGCAAAGGATATTAGTATAATTAATGGTATGGATCCATTTTCCTGCAGAGTTGACGGTACAAGGGAAGGGAGTAGTAGCACTAGTAGTAGTTCAAGGAGTGAGATAGAGAGAATTGTTAGTGTTGTGAGTGCTAGATATGAGGAGAGTTTGTCTGAGCTGGAGAGTCTTGTACGAGAGCAGAACAGAGAGATAGTGTGCTTGAGCGAGGAGCTGGAGAGGACGTATGGAGAGATGAATGTAGCTATGGAGCAGTGTGGAAGTAAGGAAGTACTGGACAGAGAGATGGTTGAGCTAAAAAAGAAGTATGAGAGTCAAAGTGCGAAGTTAGAGAAAGCTATGGAGAGACTTGGAAAGCTGAGTGTTAGGAATGTTGGAAAGAGAGAGAGGAGGAAAGATACGAAAATAGATGAGTTGAAAAGAGAGCTGAAGAGTAGAGAGAAAGAGTTGAGTGATGCCAATGAAAGCCTGGAGTTGAGAAATGAGCAGATAGGAGGAGTTGAAGAGAGAATGAATGAAGCACTGCAGAAAATGAAGAGAGCTAAGAGGGTTGTAAGTTATTATCGTGTGAAGCAGAGAAAGCAAGAAGAATGTAGTGGAAATGTTACAGAGCTGAGGAGTCATGTGAGTGAACTTGAGCGAGATGTGAGAGATCTGGAGAATAGAAATGTAGAGTTAGAAGATCGAGTGAGTGAGTTTATGTCTGAGAGGAGTGTTACTTTTTTTCAGGGTGGGAGGTTTAGTAATGAAATCCGTTCGGTTTACATGGACTTGCTATCAATGAATGTAGGCTCTGCAAATGTTGAAAAGGTAATCCGTTCTGTGTTAAGTAAGCTCAGCGGACTTAACCCTGACCGATTACCTGGACAAACATTTGCAAAGTACATGTTCATTGAAGCAAGGGCACTGGCTCAGATCCAGGTTGCCGAAGTCCTTTCTGATAAATTTGGAAAGGATGAATGCACCTTGCATTCAGACGGTACAAGTAAAGGAGGATTTCATTACGGGGCATTTGAAGTAGCAACTGGGGAGGGGGAGGTTTTCACATTGGGTGTAAGGGAAATGGGGGGAGGGAGTGCTGAGGCATATATTAAGGTTTTGGATGAAATTTTAGATGATATTGCTGGGGTGGCTGGTGGGGATGGGGCACAATCTAGGAAGCATAGGATTATTGGGGCTGTTAGGAACACAATGTCGGACAGGGCAAGTACACAGAAGAAATTCAACACACTACTAAATGACTATCGGGGGAGGGTAATTCCGGAACTTGTAGAGGGTTGGGAAGAGCTTAGTACTGAGGAGAGGGAGGGATTTCTGGGAATGAATAATTTTTTTTGTGGTCTTCATTTTGTTGTTGGGTTGGCTACTCAAGCAGAAAGTGCACTCAAGGTTTGGGAGGATCTTCTTTTTCAAGGGCAACGGGTGGGTAGTGCAGCATCGGGATCGGGTTGGCAGGGAAAGGGGGAGGCAGGGACTGTCAGACTGCTGAGAACCACTTGCAAATGTGTCCAGGCAAGGGGCTCCGAGCAGTCTGGCAAAATGGTGGAGTTTCTGTCTTTTGTTCAGGGTAAGGGGTTGGGGCGGGTTCCACTTGTTCCTTTTAAGGGTAGTAGATTCAATGTCATTTTTCAGAATGGGGCAGGAGTTTATTTCTTAGAGGATATTTTAAAGGAGTTTTTTTCATTATATGGGGGGGATAATCGTCTTACTAGTGCCGTCAACTCTGACCTTAAGGTAGTCCCCTTCGTGCTTGGTGCCAGGGCATTGGGCATGATCTCCAAGATCATCACAGTTCCTTTGTGGCGCGTGCTTGAGAGTAAGAATGTGTCAATTTTGTCCATGAATGAGAAGTATGAGTGTATGTTGTCTTGTTTTGAGAAGTGGGCAGAGGATGCGAGTAGTTTCATGTCAGGTGAGGAGTTTCTGTTTGGAGAGGAGTCAGTAAGTAAAGATGATGTGTTTCAGTGTTTGTTTAGTCCACGTGTTGTAGAAGGAGAGAACCGCGCCACAAAGGAACTGCTTGAACTTATATTTGCAAGTTTTGTTGTTGTGTCAAAGCGAATGTTAGTGGATCATCTCCCTGGTGGTAAGTTTCATGTTGTAACTAATGAGTTGAAGAGACAGACTGTCAGTGTTGTAAATACTAATGTTGTGTCAGAGAGAGATTTCGGATTTGTAGACAGAGTAATGAGAGAGAAAGCGAGAGCAACTACTATTGTGATTGAGGGAATGTTAATGTATCGTAAGAATGGAACAAGCAAGTGGCGAGATGAGTTGACAGAAGAGAAGGCAGAGGAGTATATGAGGAATGCAAGAAGAGCGAAGGAGAGGCAGTTTGAACTGTACAGAGAAAGAAGAGTTGTAATTCAGAGAGAAAGAGAGGAGAAGAGAGAAAAAAAGAGAGATGAGGCTGCCAAGAAAGAAAAAAGAGAAGTGGATAAGAAAAAAGACCTGTGTCAGAAAGTGCAAGAGATGAGTGGAATGTGGGCATCTGTGGAGCAAGCGAGAGTGTGTGTTTGTAATGTAGAGCGTGAGAGCAAGAAGAAGGAGATGATCCACACTCAATTATCTTTCTATAAGTTTGTGTTAGGAGTGAAGGGGAAGAAAGAGTATTTCCAATTTTCAAAGGGAGGGAAGCAGCTTGATTCAAATCAACTGCTTAATAATTTCAACAATGTGTTAATTGCAAGTAACAGGGGTGGGGAAATGAGTGAAGGGGAAGACAGTGAATGTGAAACGTGTTGTACTGTCCCTGTTGTGTCTTCAGAGGCTTTGACAGCAACAAAACTGATGATCTTGGAGAAAGCAGGGGAAAAGGGTGGGCCAGGGAGGAAACGAAAACATGGGGATAGGCCAGGGGACTCTTCTGGGAGGGCAAGTAAGAGGACACGGGTAGATGAGGGTTGGGAAGAGTATTGTTCACCTGGGATTTTAGATGGGGAGGAGCTTGTGGGGAAAAGGGTAGTTCATAATCTTAATCATAATGGGAGGGATCAGTGGTTTAAGGGGACTATAACATCTTTGACAGGTTGGGATAGGGAGGGTACTAATGTCTTTAATATTTCTTATGATGGGTGGGAAGATGAATATACCTTCCCATTGATGACTGACTTGAAGAATGGTGATCTGAAGTTGATTTCTGTTTGTGGTGATGATTTTGTTGGGAAGAGGATAAGCCAGGCTTGGGAAGATGGAGGTGAGGTTGGGTGGTGGAAGGGGACAGTGCTTTGTGAGTGTGATGATGGTATGTTTTTAGTTGAGTTTGATGATGTTTGGGATGGGGAGGAAGACTTGAGCGATGGGAGCCAGTACGAAGTGGAACTTGTAAACGATTACTACAACAACGAGGTACGATTTCTCTCTTCTTTTTGATTATGTAATTTCTTAATATTTCTGAACATTTCCATTCTTTAACTTTGTCATCATTGAATAATTCAATTTCATGTATTTGTACATTTGTAACATTTTTCAAATTTTTAATTACAAATTTGTATATAAATTATATAGTACATCTTTCAAGAGTAATATTTTATTGTAAATAGTATTTATGACATTATTGTAAATAAGAAATCAATTATTTAATAGTCATGGACATTTATCAGTTATTTATTGAACATATTTGGACATTTTTGTACAATAATTTATTTAATATTATTAATTAAAGTACTTGGAATATTCTCTCTTTGATTGATTCACAGGAAAATGAATGTTATATGTGTCATTGCAAATGCCACTGTAGATCTCACTGTTGCTTGTGTTTTAAAGAATTGATAGATGGATTGATATGACATTATTTTTATTCAGGTGTGCCAATTTCTTGAAATAATTCTTATTTTGACAAGTAGACTTGCTCTAATGGGCTGCATGGTATTCTTGGGTTTCTACCTGATGTGCAATAGCTGACTAGCTCTAAAAATATTAGGTCTTCTGTGTTAATTGTCTAGGCTAATGCCCAGATTACTCATTGCTGAGCACAGTACATAGACCAGTGAGAAAAACCTGCTTCAATCGCTGTGAGCCTTTGTCATGGTCTCTACCAAGTCGACTTACTGCTGAAAGTTGCAAAAGATGTGACTCATTGTTGAGCACATAAATAACTGTGTACATGTTGATTGTATACAAAGAGAGCAATATAGTCAGTGAATGACGGTACATCTGATGAATAGAGGTGGGGATATTGTGCAGTCCTTTAGGCTCTGGATATTTGCAAAGTAATATTTTATATCAGACTTTGGCATACTTGTTTTGAAATGTTTCTTGTTTCAATCCAATATCATTCACAAAATACATCAACTGCTGGATTTATTTTGTCACTTTGCTGTGCCATTTATTTCATTCTTTTCCTGAAGGTCTATCAAAGTTTGAATGTTCTTTGTACTTTCTTTTGGTTGAAATTTCTATCAACCTTAAAAAAAAAAAAAAAAAAAAAAAAAGGATTGCAATGCATCTCCACCTCCACGTGGTGCAATCTGGAAACTGTATGAAAAAGATACAGGCTAAGAGAGATGGCACAGCACAGTGATTAAATAATAATGTACATAAACAAACCCAATTAAGGTGGCTCATTATATATTGAAGTGCATACAAAGTTGATTGACATTCACTACACTCTACAGAACCAAAAAGCATAATGATAATGATTCTCATGATCTGCCATTGTTTTCTTTTGTTGATCTGTAAAGGGTGAAATAATATGTTATAATCCCTGTTACCATGGCAACAGCATCTCTCCGTAAATATAAAACACAAATGGTTATAAATTTAATACACATGTGTAATATGTAACAATCATTACATGTTTGATTGAAGCAAAACTCAAAAAGTGTTTTATTTACAAGGCAAGGTAATCGATTCTGTGTTGCCATGGCAACAAAAATATATGGTAATTACCTTTATTGACTTGTGTGCCATGAAAGTGTCATCGTCAACTTGTGCAATTATGTTTATATGGAAAAAACAGTTTTTATACCAATTGCTGTGTTGCTATGGCAACCGATGATGTCATAATCTCGTAACTTGTAATTGATGGTTCAGCATCTTTATATCTTGTGAGATACGATAAATAAAGTCATCAAAGCATTTGTTCACCCTTAATTCATAAAAAATATCACATTTTTAGCATTAATTAGTGTGTTGCTATGGTAACCAATGACGTCATCATCTCATTAGTGTTGTTATGATGTGCGGCTTCATGAGACCTGTCACCAGTCCAAATTTGGTTAAGATTAGTTAATGAACTAATTTTATGACACAATTGGTGTTACAATCAACATTTGACTTGAATCCTGTTTGGTGCCATCCAGATCAGCCTTGTCTAAATGGTTTTATTGCAGGCCTTTGTCCAAATAATACCCCAAAATCTGAATATTCAAAAATTCATAACTTCGCCAATTCTTGACCGATCTTGAAAATTTTACCACCAAAATGCTCATTACAGTGAGACCTATTCATTTATACTGTTTGTTTTGTGTTTTTAGTGAGTGCAAATTTTGGTCTGACCTCCCTACCAGCATGCTAAATTCCAATTCAATCTGTGGATTAGCCGGGTCCTGACTTTGATCAGCCCCCATGATTGTTTCAGGTCTCGTCAGAAATTATTATTTTTTAGATACAATGTTACTCAAAAGTTATTTTCAAATTGACAAATGTTTCAAAATGCCCTTTACAGAGATCTATAATAATTATTATTGTTTGAGTGTTTAAAGAAGGGATATCCTGTATAAAAAGTGCTAATAAAAGCACTTAAAAAGTCTCCCCAACCGAAAAAGTGGTCAGAAATCACCAGACGAGTGAATAACAATGGAATGAAATTATCATCCAACACAAAGCTTTTGGTACCAAGCGCTAATCAGAGCAGCATTTGTATTGTGACTGAAATCAGTAAAATAGGCCAAATGCTACCAAAATCCATAGCTGTAAAGTAGGACACACAGAAGGAGTCTGTTTATCAGATGAATGAAAACTTTCATCATGCACCTAATTGTTTAATACAGAATTTCGGAGAGCGCATTGGCGGCAAACCATGCTGGGCTCGAAGTCTGGTTCAACAGAACAAAACATAACCAAACTGTCTTTTAAATTCAGTTTACGTGTACATGTGAAAAGTAATAAAGTAAAATGATTTCTTAAATTCAGTTTTCAAGGGCTTTTATTATTGAGTTTGGGTTTTATACCTGCATTGGTCAAAATAATTCATGTTTAAAAAAATAATTTATTCAAATCTACATAACACGATTAGTGGAAGCTTTGCGTAGACATTCCCTCCCGACTGAGGGTGGGTAAAGGGCTACACTGACGTACAGTGTAGGGTGGGTAGGTGATTGGGTAGGTTATTTCAGACCCTACTACGTATGTAGGGTGGGTGGGTTGGCCTTTGACCACAATTAACAAACTCACCAGCTCACTCGTCAACACAAACTACAGCCAGGGGTTGAGTGACTTTAAGGACTTTTGAGTCAGCATTTGGAGTCAGGATCCGAGTCAGGATTTTAGGGTTAATTAAGTTAGAATAGAATAGATAGTTCATGCATTGAGGTTATCTGGTCACATACAATACACAAAAACACAAAAGTGAAACAGGGACTGATTGGCAAAAAGGCTATTAATGATCTATTGCATAAATTTGAAAGGCTCCAGTTCAACTTTTTAAGCTTTCCTCAAAGTTCTCACTCAACAAAGGGGAATTACCAACATCCGGGAGTGTTGAGTGTGCTATTTTGCCCTTTTGCAAGCTGTCTGGACCAGACTCCTTACCCTGCTAGCAGAAGTTTCTTAACTTTTCTTGGCTTTATATACATGCATTTCCCCAGGCTCTTCCTTGTTTAACTTTTGTTATGGACTTGTTTAAATACGATTTGAGATTTAAGTAGTTTTGCACTTTTCCACCTAGTTAAATGGCTCGGTCAAAATGAC
Source organism: Actinernus sp. WN-2022 (assembly GCA_030867875.1). Taxonomy (NCBI): domain Eukaryota; kingdom Metazoa; phylum Cnidaria; class Anthozoa; order Actiniaria; family Actinernidae; genus Actinernus; species Actinernus sp. WN-2022. Next base: position 1,043,324 of record JAOWCC010001752.1, on the reverse strand, counting down.
CATAACATTTCCCCCACCATTTTCTGTTTTTAGATTTTAAAGGCACTGTTAACCCCAAATGATAAACGTTTTCATGGTAAAAGACAAAAATAAGTACTCAGATTACAATGTAGCAGAGTATCCTGTCCAGGTACTGGAGAAAATTGCTGCTCTTTAAATTCACCACAAAGCTTCTGAACTTTGCTGGCAAATGATATAAACATCTACATGTACTAAACAGAACATTCTGGAGTCCTTTTTATTTAATGTTGATCCGTTTTCAAAGGTAATGAGGTCCGAGCCTTGAATTCCGTGACTCAGAAGTGTGACATTTTCCGCGAACTGATTTGAATAATCAATGACTCTGCAGTGTTTGTTTTGTTTTGAGATTGTACCAAATATTCTCTACAGATAAAATTCTCTTTTAGAAATCTATTGCAAGATGCTAACAGAACAAACGTTTTGAAAGTTTTTACTTCATTTAATGTTAAGCGTGAGATCGCACGAACCACATCGAACTTTTGCAGTGTATTAGTGAGCGGAGTCCAAGAAGTTAAAGGTTTTATTTAATGTTGGCAGGAGTCGATCATTGTCGCAAAATTTTATTTCATCTCCCTCAGCTGAGTGCCAAAGCATTGGGCAAAAAATAAATTAATCATTGCTCAGTTGTTAGACTTTGTGTTACGACCGCGGCTTTCGACCACGGTAAGTTAATTAGCCGCAACTTTACCACAGTAAAACCTCGGTCATACCGCGGTCGTACCGTGGTCAATGGATGCAGTTTGACTGCGTCCCTATGCGTCAATAATTTCAGGTGGTACTGTAGAGTGTTATTTTTGTAGTTCTTTGTTTTTTAAGGGAGAATTTAGAACATGATTAAGAGTCACTTATGCCCTTTTTGTACACAGCCTGTCGATTAATTGACAGCATTGATATTGATAATTTTGAATGTTTTAATTTGCCATGTTTCTGTTTCACTGTCATTTATGGTTTTGTTTATTTGACGAGCCCCCTTTCTGGGTAGCACCGACTCTGAATCCTGACTCGAAATCCTGGCTTGAATCCTGAATCAAAATGCTGACTGGAGCTTATCTCACATTTGACTCTATTCACTGCATTGCTAAACTCATTTTATGAAAAATAGAAATCTTGTAAGCACAGCGAAATGAGCAACAACAGTGTAAACAATGAAAATCTTTTATCCAGTTTAACTGTCATACATTTGTATGTCTGAATAACTAATTTTGAAAATGCTCAAAATGATTTGAAACAACAATATTGTTACAAAAATAGACCAGTACCCACCAGTGAAGAAAACAACGTGCAATAATACCACAGGTTCACTTCCCCCTACTTTTCCTCGTTTTGAAGGCTGCTACTTGACCATTTCTCATTCCTTGTTATAAGAAAATAATTTACCATGGTACTGTACATGTATGTCCTCTTTACCACTTTGTCATGTTATGGTCAAAATTACTATGCATTCAGTTAGCTACATGTAAGAGATAAATACAGAGAACCGAGCCACTGTTTCTAGTTTTAAGTACAATGTACATGTATACATATTTATGTGAAATGTTTCGTGAAAAACAAGGAAACTATACATAAAACTTAGCTAAGCCTTTCACAGGTTGAAGGTTTCTTAATTAATTGTAATTCACAGTGAGTTTACTAAGTGATAAAATTACTTACTAAAATAGTTCCAAAGCCTTTGTTCTTTTGGCCAGCGGAGCACAACGTTTTGACTATAATTATTATCTGTAAGGTACATGTACAAATGTAGCACTCGATGATAAGTAAACTAGTAAGTAAGTGACTTTATTTAAGACAAGGTCCTGTATACATATCAAATCTTTTTAAACCTAGAGTCACTAGCTATAACTTAAGAGGTAGCGGTAATAACGTAGTTCAGCCATCCTATAACAGCCTTTTCAAGCATAATTCTTTTTCATACACAGTATCTCACATTTGGAACCAGCTACCATCGGCAGCTAAAACTACAACTTCTTTAACACAGTTTCGGCAATATCTTAATAAGTCTGACTTTATTGGATGCCAGTGTAAAAACTGCCTCTAACTAGCTCCTGCACACATGCACCTATATATTAATTGATCTACTTAGTTTACATTGATATCTTTAAATTTTGGCACCTTTAACTTAGAGTTTGTGTATATATCGTATGGTATTAGTATAGCTAGACTTGCTTACTTATTATTGTATATATGTAAATAGTTTGAACTAGAGTTCTCTTAGCCTTTATCCATATTGTTATGTTTCGGTACTAACAATATTACTATATATATGTAAATAGTTGAAACTAGAGTTATCTTAGCTTCCATTCGTGTTATAATGTCATGCCCTAGCTTTATTGTCCTACTACAAATTTTATATTTTGTTACTATTAATTTGTCGAGCGCTTATATCATGAGCCCCTGGCTCGGGAGATTGGGCAACCACTTCCTGCGTTACCGACGGTAAATAAATTATTATTATTATTATTATTATTATTAAGTGTTACAGTTGTACATAACCGTATTTAGCTAATTTGCACCTAATTGGGGACACTAGTCCTATAATAATAATAATTGATTGTATTTGTAAGAAAAGCTAAATTTTTACATGAAAATGAATAAAGGAAAGTCGAAGCCAGAGGCTTGTATATGGCAAAGGGTCAGGTTGCTATTATGTATAAATATAGATAATTAAAGAGTATTAAAAGATGGACACGCAGTTTTAAGTGTTACAGTGGTACAATGTACATGTAGGTAAATACAAAAGTACTTTAGTTATTTTACATGTACATGTACGTCCTTATCCGAGAAGATGTGGAGGTCTAATCATTTACTGTATTATGTAAAGGCAGCACCTTTATGTAAAGCCATTAAGCCATATACATCCTGAGGGCCAAGGTATTTATCTACGGCTCGAGTGATGTATATGACTTAATGCCGAAGTTCATGGTATTTATCTGACTTATTTCATGATCGGCAAGGTTTTCTCGCCAAAGCTATTCCTATGAGAAAGCAATTCTTTGACCTTCAGAAAAAGTAAACAATACCCTTGACAGATTTGTAAATTAAACAAAGCACTGAATGATACCATAGTATAATTATTTCGGCGTTAAGGTTACGTCACTAACATGTGCAGTTGGAGTATGGTGAAAAAAAAATCATGTCCCATAATGATTAGTAAAGAGGGCGTGAGTGAAAGTGTCGTACTTGAGCTCTCACATTGGGTCATTGAACTGACTGTCAGCTTGAGAGCACAACCCTTGCATTGGTCATTATAAATGTAAGGGCTTTATCTGTATATTGACCCAGGTCAATAATATACAGATAAAGCCTTTGCATTTATGGTGAGCAATAATTTGCCTTGCAAATTAATTAAACTGCTGAACTAAATATTCTAATCACTGACATCTCTTTTTCAGAAATCAGAAGAATGGTTTCCCTGCCCAGCAGTGAGTCTGTAGGCTGGCATGTACGTGTGGTTTGTTCTCGATGCGAATATCGTCTGGACAAGACTGTCGCATAATTTCCAAAGATAAAGGTGAGAACCTGGTCTACCCACAGGAAACCAAAGCTCTAATTGTGTGTATTTATAAAGGCTTTGTATGGGAACTACTAAATGGAGAAAATCGAGAATTTTACCACTATTGATACATGTAGGGAGCAATTACAGAATGCAGGGCCATTATTGAAGCTCCATATATTTTTCTCATTGGCTCGGTGGCTCGGTAGTCGATGATCTTAATCCATCCACCGGTGGCTCGGAAGTTGCATTTACTTACATGTATGTATGAATATGCCTAGTATCTGCCTCTTTAAAGAACGAAGCATCTCCATATGAATATTCAATGTATCTTGGGGGTCTATTTTTTAGTGGCTCGGTAGTTGCATTCACTTATGAATATGCAATGAAGTGATGTGTATATGTTCAGTGGCTTGGTGGCTCGTAAGTCACTGCCAAGCCACCGAGCCAGTGGCTCTTCAGGACATATTGAGAAATGGCCCTGTTTTCTGTAATTTAGCCACATGTACACTGTAGGTCAAAATCAACTGAAATAAACATACATGTACATTTGCTGCATCTGTTGTCCTTTGTCGTTTATTAGCGATTTGGGCTTCTTTTCCTTTTTGGATCTCCTCTCCCCAATAAACGATAAAGGACAACAGATGCAGCAAATGTACGTTTATTTCAGTTGATTTTGACCTATCAATAGTGGAATAATTCGTGATTTTCCCCGTTTAGTAGTTCCCATAGTGATACAAAGCCTTTATATTATAAATGTATACTGACAAATACACACAATTAGAGCTTGAGTTGCCTGTGCTCTACCCCCATTTTTAGCTTTACTCCCTCAGAAAATATGATCAAAATCGCAGTCACTCCCAGAAAATCACTTGAAAATAGTGAAACCCCCAAGAAAACTACAGTAGATTAAATAACCTATTTATATTTGTCCTTTTCCCTACTGGATATCCTCGGAAATGTTAGAGCATTTTCTTGTGACATTGCCATGGTGACTTCAACTCTTAATATTTTTGTCATTTGCATGTTTGGACATTCATGTTTTGTAAATTTAGTGTGACAAGCTTTCGAAATGCAAAATCTGTCTTTCAGGGAGCCAGGGTAGTGCAGTGGTTTGATTCCCTGATGTGGCACCATACATGTATGTGAGTAGAATTCCTTGCTCCAAGTGTTTTTCTCCGTCCTCCCCTCACAATACAATACAATAACCTTTATTTCAACTTGAATTGAAGAGTAGAAAATACATGCTAAATTAAGGTAATTACATTATTTGATTCAATAATAAAAAGTATGTTACATAATAAATGTATGTACAGTCGAAGCTCTATGAGCAACCACTCTCCTAAGCGACCAGCTCCGATAACGACCAAGATTTTGAATTCCCGTTTGAATTGTCACTCAAACTCTGTAATGAAAAGCTCTCGTAAGCGACCAAGTCTCAGAAGCGACCAGTTCCGTTAGCGACCAATTTTGGAGATTATCAAACGTGATTTTCCTTTGTTTTGAAGCTCTCGTAAGCGACCAGTCTGAAATGCGTCTTCAAAACATCAGTCAACACCTGATAAAACTTACAATGTACATTCCGCGGCATTAACTAGCAAGAGTAAACCTTTTGACATGAGAATACACTACAATTAGCATCCTATTTTATAACTACATGTAGTGGCACGTGTCAAGTGTCCTGTCGGCAGTAACAAGAAACAATAAAGAAATAAAAATGATAAAATAATATACCTTTAGTGGTCACTACAGTTAACTATTTTCTTTAATGTAAAAAGCTCTCGTAAGCGACCAACATCTATTGTTCGCATGCGTGGTCGCCTATGAGAGCGCATTCTCGTGAGCAACCAGCTCCGTTAACGACCAAAAATTTTGATTCCCGAGGTGGTCGCTTACGAGAGCTTCGACTGTATAAGCTAAATATAACCTACTATATGTATAATCATTTACAAAAATATTATATTGAATTATTTACAAAACGAGCAGCAGTCAGTAGTGAAATCAAGTTTAACAATGGCAGATTTAAAGGCTTTGACAGTGGATGATGATTTAATGAGGTCAGAGAGGGAGTTCCAGAGTTTACTTCCATTATAAGAAAATGAGTGCAGACTACGAGTATCTAGTGGTTCTAGCACTAGGAATTTTAAGGGAGTGAAGACCACATAAGTTAATTGTACAAGTTCTCTGAGTTATAAGGTCACTGATGTACATGTACATTGTGTACATGTAGTTGGGAGCCATGCCATGTATAGATAAGTCTAGAGCCTGAACTTGGGATAACAACTTGTTTATTCGATTCCAATATGGCGGACCCAACAACTACAATACAGGGGGCCCAATACATATATTGGTGCGGGCGACCGCTGACCAACATGACCAACAGATTTATATACTAGAGTTAAGATGTCATAAATTCTCCTATTATGTAATGAAAGTTGACCCATTTGTTTCAGTAAGTATTCATAAGTGCTATTAAAATCATTATACATGTATACAAAGCGTACATGTACATGTAAGCTTCTCTTAAGTTTTTCTAATTTCTTAGAATTTCGCTGACCACAGTAGTACCAGACTACAGAACAGTAATTAAGTTGTGGCAAGCATTATATAACTTAGCCTTGGTGTCAGTGTCAATCAATCTCTTATGTCTGTTAATGACTTGAAGTTGACAACTGACTTTACGTGCAATATCAGCTACATGTTTATTGAAATTAAGATCTTTATCAATGGTCACACCAAGTAATTTTATCTCATCAACCATGCTGATCTCACCACTTCCTAGATGGTAGGCAGGGTTGTACATGGTATTACCCAGCCACATGGTAAGACATTTATCTGAGTTTACTAATAGACCATTGGAACCGTGTACAGACGGTAATGAGATCAGCATGCATACATAATGTACTTTGATAAATCAGAGCAGAATCGTTGCCGACAGAAAAAAGTTGTGTATCATCGGCATAAACACTGATCTTAGAATTGAGCTGGATAAAAAGAAGGTCATTTAGAAAAATATTAAAGAGTAGAGGACCAAATACTGATCTATGAGGTATACCTTGAGATAGTGGACTCCAATCGGAGAATTGGTCACCTAATTTAACTCTCTGGAAGCAATAGGTGAGATAATTCTGTATGAGTGAACAGCTACTACTGGTAACGCTGTATGCCTTGAGCTTGGCTAATAGTAGATAATGCAGTATACTGTCGAATGCTTTAGAGAAGTCAAGACCAATAATACATGCTAGCTCCTGCTTATCAAGAGCCTGTCTGAACTCTTCAAGTATACAAACTAATGTAGTCTCACAACTATAATATTTATGATAGGCTGACAGAAATTGAGATAATTTGTCAATAAAAAACGTATTAAGTTGAGAGGCAAGGAGGCATTCAAATGTTATTGAAAGCTACTAGGACTGTGATAGGTCTGTAATTGGTCTTAGAGTACCGTAAACACCCTTCAAGTCCTCATTAATTATTCACGAGGTATTCAGCCAATCCAATGGTCTGATTTTAATCCCTTGAGGACACTGGATACCTGGTCTAGTCCTCCTAGCAGTAACTGGAAAAGTTTCTAGTTACTGGAACAAGTTGTTCCAAATATCTTTTTAGGGAAGCAACAATCTGATACAGAGTTTTTGCCGGGTATCTCTCTCCTTTCTTGTTGCACACCTCTTGGAGAAATTTGGAAATCCAAAAATTAAGTGACGGCACACTCATTTTTTCCCATGGCTTAATATCCAAGTTTTCAACTTCCTCGTGAGGTACAAATGTTGACTGACTTTTGGGTTCAAAAGTGGCCATCTTGTTTTCTCTATTATCACGCCATTCAGTAAAGATGTTCACTGCCCAGTTATTCTTGTATAATGTTGCTTTTGGGATAGCATTTTTCAATTTTAAATCTTGTTCCTTCGGCGCTAGAGGTTTTCTGAACCGCTTTAGTGGAGGCTCAAACTCGTCAGAGGAATCGGTTGCTCTTGACGCCATGCTGGATTTGCACTGAACTGAACCGGAAAACTGTAACTCGCAACGCAGGCTTGATTTAGCATATCCCGAGAGACTATGCCTTTAGAAAACATCATTACTTGAAAGCAATATGTACGAATGGCATGAATAGCACTGATTATTATTATGATTGCTCAATAAAGTTTTGTTCAATTAACACTGAACTAGCTTAATTGAAACCAGTAACTGTAACAGGTAATGCAGCTAACATATCCCGAGAGACTATGCTTTAAAAAATATTTGATTGCATTATGAACAAAAGGCAATTGAATAGCACTGATTGTTCAATTAACTTTGCTCTTCATAATAACAGTGATTAAAAGAATTTGTAGCCCTATTTTCTCGATATTTTTTAGTTTTCCTTGCAAAATACTAAACTACCAGCAACTTTTATTTGTCTTTGATTCCTCCCGAATAATTAATGAGGAGTTGAAGTCGTTCAAAGTCCTCCAATTTCGGACTGGACGGGGATTTCAAGTCCTTGCAATTAGTTCCAGTCCTCGGCTGCGCCTCGGACTGGAACAAATTGCGCGGACTTGAAATCCCCGTCCAGTCCTCATTGTCGGACTTTAAACATTACATAGATAAGCAGCACCTTTTCACCCAAAATTTTCCTTCAAAATCGGGGGTGCGGCTTATCTACGGGAACACCTAGAAAGGAGACCCAACATTAACATATATTTACATATCATGAACCTGTATGAAGCTATTATTATGCGACAGTGCGTACATGTATATTACAATCAGGTTCAAATTGCATCCGATCGTGTAATATAGCAATTTAAGCATAATCATTGAAATAAAATACGCAGTTTGAAAGAATTAAAGCAAAAACTCTTCTAAGACCTACCTTAGACCTAATATATTAGAATTTCGTGAATATTTAAACGTGATTAAGCTTATTTACCTTCCAAAACACGCTGTCAACCATATTTGTTCGAATTAAAGTTGCGATTATGTATTTATGACAATCTGATGAAGTTTTGCTTCAAGTACGAGCATTTATGAACTCCAACAAAAGATTATTCTTTTTTTTTGGAAGAAGTTTGGCATCATGTACAAGCGTTTATGCACTCGGACAAAATATTTTCTAATTATTTTTTGGTATTTAAAAAAAAAGTTTTTTCCCTAAATCTTGGGGTGCGGCTTATACATGGGTGTTTACGGTATTCAATGCCTCAATTAAATGCAGGTGTAACCTGCCCAAATTTTCAATACTTAGGAAAGTAATTGGATGAAATAGAATAGTTGCTGCCGCAGCGAGCGAGCCTGAAGCGAGCGAGCAAGGCAGCAGTTCTAATCTGTAAGCGGGTCCAAATCTTTCTTTTTTTACCACAATGCATCACTTCTATTGTCTTTTTTTTTACCACACTGCTTTGCAGGCATCTGATCGTCACGCGACATTAAACGAGGTGAATGTGCATTGTTTGAGCTAACTCTTTAACCCTTTAGTGCCCAGAGTCAAAATCATAGGGGTGGGGTCTATGCCCAAGCCAAAATGGCAGCTGCTTACAAAATCGCCAATGTGACTATTCCACACTAGGTTTAAGAAAACACTACTGAATCAATGAAGAAGGAAAAAAATACAGAATACCACAGATGTTTACTCTACCAATTCATCATATTTACAAGAACAATACTTCACTGTATAATACAAGAAAAATCTTGAAACTTTCAGTTCATAATAAAAATCACTCAAATATTTGGTCGAGACATGAAAGAATGGCTGATTCTCCAAATTTTAGAATGATAGGACAACATCATATATTATCTAGAATGATATATTACATAAAATACTAATGTATATCAAAAATAGTGTATAAATTCAGTTATTTAAGTATGAAATCAATGATATTTACTAGAATAAGTTCAGTTCTTTGGTTTGCTTTGAGTGTTCAAATTCAAATTTGGCGCCAGCCATGTTGTCGAGTCACAACGAATCACTGTTGTTGTACATGGAATGGCTCAAAACAGGCTACGCACAGTGTTACATCGCACAAGCTGCAGCCCCAACTTGAGAGACGTCTCTCTCTCCTTATTGCACAGTACATGCACCGATTTAGAGCAACTTTCACAGGAAAATGCGATCTTCCGTCCCTCACTTCGATCGCTCGAGCGGCTCGTTTTCTTGAGCTGTAGTTACCCAGCAAGTCCTTGATAAGTTTGAGGCTAAATTTCAGGTGGGTTGTGCTGGCATGATTCGGCGATAACTGCCTCAAAATAAAGGCATTCACGGCAGCAGTTTCAATAAAAAAGAAAACAAGATACCGGTACCATCGGTGAGATTTGATGGGGATTTTGTAGTCAGCTCTCTTTTGATCTGCATAGTCCACGCCGCCCATAAACTTGTTGTAAGAAGCGACGCATGGCGGTGCGTTTACTTGCGTTGTTGTGCCATTTCTTTGCCTTCTTTGCACGGTTTCTTGCCCAGTCGGTTGGCAATTGGTTGTCAAGAAGTTTACCTTTCTCTGCAAGGTTTTTGATTCACCTTGGCGAAGCTTCACTTGTTTCAATGGCAGCGGGAACTCTTTACGGTTGGGTCTGGTGGTCGCTGTGGCATAAATCCCATCGTCAAGGAGTGATTTCATGAGATGATAACTTGAAAAAAAATTGTCAAAATAAAGATGATAATGTCCATCAACTAATTCTCTGGATAGATCCTTCACAACTCGCTCCCCAAGGCCATGTTCTGCTCCACCTCGTGGACGACCAGTGTAAACTTGAAACTGGCAGACAAAATGGCTGACTGAGTGAATTACGGTTTATTCGATCCACAGTTCTTTCGATCCAGTTCTTTCGATCCATCTATGAGTCAGTTCGATCCATCGTCGAGTTCATTCGATTCAACTTGAATTCATTGCCGTTCATAACTTCATTGAGGAATTTATAACGTTTTATTTTATTTACCTTTGAATTTGGTTTGACTTTAGTAATTCTATGTGAAGACGCGTTGGCGGTAGCCTGGTTCTTTCAATCCACCTATGAGTCAGTTCGATCCATCGTCGAGTTCATTCGTTCCAACCTGAATTCATTGCCGTTTATAACTTCATTGAGGAATTTATAACCTTTTATTTTATTTACCTTTGAATTTGGTTTGACTTTAGTAATTCTATGTGAAGACGCGTTGGCGGTAGCCTGGTTCTTTCGATCCACCTATGAGTCAGTTCGATCCATCGTCGAGTTCATTCGTTCCAACCTGAATTCATTGCCGTTTATAACTTCATTGAGGAATTTATAACCTTTTATTTTATTTACCTTTGAATTTGGTTTGACTTTAGTAATTCTATGTGAAGACGCGTTGGCGGTAGCCTGGTTCTTTCGATCCACCTATGAGTCAGTTCGATCCATCGTCGAGTTCATTCGTTCCAACCTGAATTCATTGCCGTTTATAACTTCATTGAGGAATTTATAACCTTTTATTTTATTTACCTTTGTATTTGGTTTGACTTTAATAATTCTATGTGAAGACGCGTATGGCGGTAGCCTGGTTCTTTCATTCCACCTAGTACATGTATGAGTCAGTTCGATCCATCGTCGAGTTCATTTGTTCCAACCTGAATTCATTGCCGTTTATAACTTCATTGAGGAATTTATAACCTTTTATTTTATGTACCTTTGAATTTGGTTTGACTTTAGTAATTCTATGTGAAGACGCGCCATTTATAACTTCATTGAGGATCACCGAAGCGGCTGCCATATATTGGTCCAGCGTAATTGAGACCTGGGATTGAATGACACATGGAGGGGTATAGGGGTAGGGGAAAACTATTGATTTCCGAGTAGCGCCGCCTACTCTATTTCTGAGTAGCCGTAAAGATTATCTTTCCAAAGCAACTATTCTAAAGTTCGTGAGAAGACCTTAGATCGAATTTGAGAGTCCACCAATGATTTTTGAGGGCAGATAATGGATAACTAAACCCTCTCAATGATAATTATTTGCTTATATCTGGTAGAAACTGAAAAATGTTAGGTAATGTATCTTGGGAAAGCGATCTTTTAGACATAAGTACAGATGAAACCATACAGATGATTTTTTTTTTTGCGATTACATGCAATTTTACAGTCAAGAACATGCAAGAAAATACGATGCAAACGTAACATTTGAAGGTTTATTGTAATTCTGTTTCACAATTGAATATATAATATCTATTGAAACCTATCTATTTACTGTCGTAATTTGATGCCTAGTGTTCTTTTTATCTTGGTCCAGCGCATATACACATCCCAGCGTTCACATAGCTTTCCTTGTAAGTCCCTGTACTTCTTTCTTTGTATCCTGGTCAGCTTTCTCTCAGATACCAACTGCATCTGTAGGGTTGCAAGCATGGCCTTGCGGTGTAGCAGATTTACCATAAGATAGAATGGTAGTTGGCATCTTCCTGAGGCGCGCCGGTTTAGGGCATTATGCCAGCCTTCCACGTCATTGTTTGTGCATATGGCCTTTTTGTAGACAGACCACGTGGATGGAGGCCATGCATTACTTTCAATCCACATGTCTTTTACGTATTCTACCAGATCTTGTAGGGCAGGAGTAGCTTCAGCGTGCAGCCTTCTGAATTGAATTGGTATTTCATCAGCAGGGAGGTAGTGTAGAGCCAATAATTTGCCAATGTACTGGTAAGTCCCGTTGTCTTCTTGATATTGCATCTGAAGCCCACAAGCTTGAACCTTTGAAGAACAAAATAAAAAATGTTATTTTAAAAAAGCTTCATATATAACATTTTTTTATCAATGTGAAAATTGAACTGATTAAAAAAGTTTTATACATAACATTTTGTTATTTAATTGATGTGAAAGGAGTTATAAAAATCTTAATATATAAACCTTTCTCCACAAAGCTTGAGTCCAGTGGAAAGCACAACCCATCAACTTGACTTGGGCCAGTACTTCCTTAAGGACATTCCACATAGCACACTCAAAGTCAAGGGTAACCTGTTGGACTCTCGGCTCTGTGGGCAGGAGTTCAAGGATCTTCTTTAGGACCTGAAAAAGAGTAGACAAGCAGACAAACTAATCAGTTCAATTTCCAAACTACGTTATTTTATGTATTATGTAATATTTATCACGTAGTTCGGCTTCGGCGTCATAACAACTGAGGCGCCATTCCGAGTTGAAGTAAATTATTCTCTGATTTTAGGTGCTCTCTTGAAAACGCAACAGTATAATGTTTTAAAACTGACATCAGCTTTGAAATAGTTTTCAACATCAGGTAAGGTTTACAAGTTTATATCGTCAATAGATTAGTATACCTGCTTTTGTCCAAGTTGTTTGCTACGAGTTTTCAGACATCTCCACGGCTTGTAGGTTTTCTCTGCTCACAGAATATTTACGACTTTTCAAATGTCGATGGTCTATGGAAGTTGAAATCACTCGACGAATGAGGATTGAAAGCTCGTAATCTAAGCTGTATTTTCTTTTGATACTAAGAATGATTTCACATAGATTATCGCAATATCTGTTGAGTTCTTTCGGTAGAATTTCGCTTCTTCTTCTTACTCTTGTTCCAGCTCGTCCGGCTATGTCGGTAGCGTATCTGTTGACTGCTCTACCGGCACGACCGGCTACATCGGTAGCATATCTATGACCCACTCTGAATGCATACCGACCAGCTTCGTGGGATAAACCGGAGGTTGCTATTGCACCATAACGAATATGATGTCTTCGTACGTGAGTTTCGAGGGCTTGACCGGTCATAGTAAAGACTGGATGCAAATGAGAACGAATATATTTATTCAGAGACTGCTATAGAATTCTGTGACATGATTGTGTCTGAGATTCCTTAGGTGGAGATGGCCAATAGCTAGTGTCCTTTAAAGTATCGTAATCCGCTTGGGATTCGAAATACGCTAACTCATTGTCTACGTACGCCTCTTGATCGGGCGTGCTTAAACGGGGACTGTCCTAGTCCTCTGTGACGTCATCGTCAAAACGAACTCTCTTTACAACAGGTGTCGGCAAATCTGCCTTACGCTTATACTTATCAGGCGTGACTGGCATTAAATAAACTACTTGATCGGAATCATCGGAGTTACATGGACTCTCCTCCTCCTTGGCAATGATCCTCTCTAACCTATACTTCCACAATGCTGGGTTTAACTTCTTATTCACCTGCACTAGCCAGGGAAGGCATTTCAGACCTTTGAAGCACATACACCGGTTAGAGTAAATGACCTCGTTCCCCACATAACACCACGGTAGGTAGTTACATGTGATTATAACCGGTGTACGTTCTACTAAGGCTGGCGCTTTATTTTTAACCTGGACCATACAGTCCTCTCCGCCTAATAGTAATTTAAATAACTCGGTTTGGTCATCCCCAATCACTGCTTCTTCAATCTTTATGATGCTCACATTTTCAGCATCCATGAAGGAGAAGGTGGTAGAACTTGCGTTGGTGATGAGGGCCACTGCTTGAAAGGCATCGCTAATGGAGTTCATCAAAATAGTCTTGCCAGCATTGGAATTCCCTTGTAGGAGTAGTGTGTTAATCTTTGTCTTGCGCATGTCAATCACATCATGACACTGTTGGGTGAACTCCCATGGATCAATGTCGTTTTCCTTCATTATTCGGTCCACGATGTGCATGCTCTTCTTCACGGAGTAATACTTGTCGTTCTCACGGTTGAAGTCACACCACTCGTCTATAGAGTCTATCCAAGATCTACCCACGGATTTCATCTTCATGATTTCCTTGGCCAACTTGACTTTTAGATCGAACTGTGCGATTCCTTTGCACATATGGTGGTCGAAGAGAATTCATCCTCTCTGCAATACTTGATAAGTTGGGCCTTGGTTCTGCACTTTCCCTCTTCCATCAATTCGATAATCATTCGAATGTCATCCCCCTGTTTGGTTTGCTTTGGGGACTTGTTGAAAAGGGCTGGTCGGTCCAGTGGGGCTTCGCCGGTGAGATCAATACTGTCAGGAATATCGTCGGCCGGTGGTAATCCCGCTTTCCTCCAAATCTCTCGTAGGGCTTCGCTGCAGTAAATGAGATTCCTTGGGAGAGTTCTGAGGTAGTCTATGAAGTCGGTAAGACTTCCGTAGGTAGGTCTTGAGGCAATGCTGATCCCATGGTTACGGCAGTAATTGTAGAACCTTCCACGGGTGAACCTCTGATCATTTCCATCACTGTCGGTTTCATGACCTTGGATACATAGGTGATAGTGATCACCATGGAGCGTGCAGTGACTCACCAAAATGTTGTACAAGGATGTACGGTAACGACACCAACTCCCCACAATCTCTGGGATATTGTAGTGGCCTTCTGCACTCACCACGACTGAAGTGTAAAAAGGCATTGTTTCTGATGATTGTTGCTTTGACTAGAAATTGGGTCAAGTACTTATGTTTAACCTCATCTCGCATCCATGTGGGACAAGATGTACTTACAGTCTCCTACTGAGAGCATTCACTACCTGTTAGGTATACTAGTTGAATAAATTAGATAGGGGTCTAGCAATAGTACTAATACTATCCTTGATAAGCCGCATAGGGATATTGTTGTGGCCCATTGCCTTAGATGTGGACAATGAGAGGACAACATCCAAAACAAAAGCATTGTTAATAGGCTTAAAAGTGAAAACATTGTAACTACAATTAGACACAAAGTCATTATTTTATACTAAGAATACTGGGGTGATCAGAATATTTAACCCCATATTGGGTTTCATCTGGTACAGGGAGATCCTTAGCAATATTTATAATGTAATCATTAACATATGAGTCACATTTTAGGATTTGGTTTTTCGTGTAGTGTTTCTGTAGTGCACTACAAAATGCTACAAAATGAGTGTACCACAGAATGTTACACAGGACACTGCAAGCCAACTCGATGATATGTTCAGCCTCACTTTCATGTAAAGGAGACTTCCAGGATAAGGAGACTTTCAACTACATTCTACCTAAGTGTAAACAATAAGAGAAAAGAATGCTTCAAGCACTACAGAGCACTATACAGAACGCTTCAAACACTACAAGCACTACAGAGCGCTACAAGTACAAGCACTACAGAGCACTATACAGAACGCTTCAAGCAGTACAGAGCACTATAAGCACTACAGAATGCTACAGAGCACAACAGAGCACTACAAGCAGCACAGAGCACTACAAGCAGTACAGAGCACTACAGAATGCTACAAGCACTACAGAACGCTACAGAGCACTACAGAGCACTACAGAACGCTACAAGTACTACAGAATTCTACAAGCACTACAGAACGCTACAAGCATGCACTCCAGAACGCTACAAGCATGCACTTACAGCACGCTCCCCCTCCTTTTTCCCTCTTCTGTCCCTCCCCCCCTTCCTAGGGCCGCTACACAGGCGAGCAAGCAAGTTAAAATGACAGGTATTTGGTGATGCTACGACCTGGCTCATCAGTTACCTGGTGCATTCATGGTATCAATTATGCCTTTTTCTTTGTAATTGCGTTAAGCACTCTGAATGATGAAATGGATATTGTATACAACAAAGGGACAACAATTGGATAGTTTGGTTTATTGGTTTAACTCGCTTTAATAATTGTACTCTTAGCTATTTTACAGCTGGTTGGGTTTTGATGCCTCCTAACTTTAAGATGTAGACACAACACTCATTATAATATAGATTATAAAATAGTACACATGCTCTGATTGCATGGGCTGTTACCCGTATTTGCATGAGGAAATCAAACAACAGACAATTGACTTTCAGGGAGCTTTTCACTTTTTCCCGTCTCTATAGGATTCACCAAGAGGTTCGTGCTCCCAGACTACTCTTTTAAACTGTTTTCTATTTATTTAAATTTTAACTAAAGGATATTGGTCAAGGTGGCATTGTCATCCAATAGCATGCATACTAAATGAAACAAGGTGCTGGTTTTGGTGTAAGAGTAAGGTATAATTGCAATATTTACAACACCAACATTTCCATTTGTAATCTGTATGACATACATTGTAGAATGCCCTGAATGTCTGATACAATGGAGAAAAAACTGAATTGTGTGTTTGTGGGTCTGATAATTACACTTTATACATTATTTATAAGCCTATTAAACAGTAACAATGTAAACTGCGCATGTCTGTGGCGTACCTTGAAATGCAGTCAAGTCCCTCATTGTCAGCCTTTAAACAGTACGTCCAGGTATTAAATCAGTCCCATTTCTAATCCAGGGATGGCATAATTTTGAGATGGGTGTAAAAAGAAAAATACCCCCTGTATATCCTCATTCGCTTATAAACAATTGCAGCACTTAAACGTAGGCGCTAGCTTTTTGGCATTATTGTAACTCATTCCTACACATGAACAATGTTGCCACTGTTTGCACAGTGCATAAAATCATTGTTCCTCCTTTATTTGACTTCTTCGTAGCTGGGCAAATGTTACATCTGTCCTTCTTTATAACACTTGTTCCTGCAACCAGCTTTGCCTTCTTAGCAACTGGTGTTAACGAAGCCATTAATACTTGTAGGGTAGACCTGGAAAATTCCAGAGAAAAGTAAATTGGTGAATTAATTAATCACTCATTATGTAGTGGTAGTTGTTCATTGTTCAATCTGATCAATGTTAATTTGAAACAGATGTATATATTTGCAAGTCACACACACAAGGCTGAACATAGGGCGTTTATTTATAGTCACACAATTGATAAGATCATATAGATCAGATTATGTTCAAAACAATTCATATTTATAAACCAAAAAAGACAATTATTTTGCTTCTTACATTCGTAATTTCAAAACATGAATGAAATAAAAGTTCAGAATTTAAGTAAAATATTAATGAATGACATACAGGCTCAAAATTGCAACCAATGCATTCATTCATTCATTTCATTTTATTTGCATTCTCAAATTATATGTCTCAAATACAACAAAATTATAGTACTGGTGTTTGTGACAACTTATCCAGCAGGCACACAAAAATGCAATTTTAAGCCCTGGTATACTTTAAACTCCCTCTAAGGCCGTAGCCACTGAAGGAAATTACCATGGCCTCCAGATCTTTGTTGTGTTTCATCTGCTAGTGCAGCACTTGTGCTTGCAGTATTACTTGCATTGCCTGTAAATTATCAGGAAGGGGAGGTATGGATATTTTCTGGAACGACACAATGCAACCCAGCTCTTTTCACAACCGAGCAACAGAACACTAATTTGAATCACCAGTCTTAGACTGCATATTATACTGTCTAGTACATTTTCTGTGACATAATTAAGTGCCATATCATGTATGGTAATAGATTTTTGGCTGATCTTGCATCACTCGACTTTAATCTCAAATTTATTTGAAAAATATTTGAGCAAATGAGGGATTGTATATATATATATATATACATGTATATATAGATAATACATACTGATTTCATATAGACTTTAAGTAATAGATAAATAATGAGTAGCCATGCTTTATCTGATTTACAAACTCGAGCGGAAGGCAAGTAAATCAGATAATGCAGGGCTCGAAATTAAGAAAAAAAGGAGGCGTAATTTTACGCACAGCATAAAATTTTTAGGCGTAATTATCCAAAATGTTACGCCTAAGTGGAAAACTTTAGGCGTAAAACGAAAAAATGTAGGCGTATTTACGACCGTATTGGGCACAATTTCGAGCCCTGTAATGCATGGACACAAATTCTTTATCTGGCTTATCAAACTTCTAGATGAAAAGAGTCCTGTTTTCAGTTATTTTGGAGAACAACTTATTTTGGCCTAGAAAATTTAAGCAAAAGTTTATGTAAATCAGGACGAATTGTGTATCAGATTTAAAGATCACTTATCGCTCCATTGTTTTCGCTTCATGCATTATTAATAATTTGATAAAAATATATAATTAAATGGCACATCATTCAAGGAAACTTTTTGTGCATATAGGCCAATTAATTAAAATGACCACTGGGCAATACATTTACATTGTACTGGGAGATATATGGTTAGACTCATATGATGCAAATATAGAAGATATTTAGATTAATAATTAACACACCTTGTGATTCCTGAATTTTGTGTTGATTAAGCTCCTTTATCTTTTTCTCTAATTCTTCAACCCTTTCTTTCAAACTGTCTCTTTGACTCTCTGCTCCCTTCAACCTGTCCTTGTAGTATTTCCACTTCTCGCTCTCTTGTCTTTCAAATGCATCCAACATCTCGTTATCTTCTTTTACTCTTTCCTCCTTCTTTGTTCCTCAATTTCTTCAATTCCTGCCCTTTTACATTGATGGCAATCTTCTGTCCTGCTATTTCCATATTTAAACTTGTTATAACTTCATCTCTCTCATTCACTTCTCTTGCACTTACCGTAATTTCTGGACTATTACCTGCACCCACTGATTTACAAATGTAAAAAAAATTTACATGTGCACATTCTTGACAAATAGAAGTCGTAAAACTATTGGATCATTCCACAACTAATAACGGGTTCATCCTTAAATTATATACTACATGTACATGTATCAGCACTTTTACTCTAAATGTTTCATCTTGTTTGTTTATTCCCCCATTCGAGCCAATTTCTTAACCAAAAACATGCCACAAAAGTTGTTCTCTGACAATCCATTTCAAGGTTTACTGGTATGTTAAAACAAAATAAAATATTTGAAATAATGAAGGGAACGATAATGTAAGAGAATATACAATTTTTTTTGGAATGCTGATGAAGAATAATAAATAGATAAACATTTACAATGTATATTGGAATGCATGCGAAGATATAAATAAACTTATTTATCTATGGTAAATTATGGGATCACTTGAAAGTAATCTTAACTTACTTTCGACATTTTTCTTATCCTCTTGTGTGAGAAAGCGAAATTAGAAAAAGAAATAGCAATATCAAAAAAAAAAAAGCCTTTGAAAACAAATGGTGTCCACTGATGTATCATATCTTATTATCACTGTATACATGTATTGTATTATATTGTAATTGTGTATAAATTAATAAATAAATATATATATATATATATATATATATATAAAAGTAATCTTAACCCTAGCTTCACCACCCTTTTTTGGGGTCTTCCCCCAACTTGTCGGGTCAGATTACAGGTACAAATAGGGTTTTGTTGAAAAAATTGCATTAAAGAGCATCAGCAAACAATTGTCTAATCTTCTACAAACCTACGTGAAGACATTATTATTGTCTGCTATTTTGATCAATCTGTTATTTGTCATTTCAATATCTGATAAATGAAATCCCTGCCTTTTCCTCTTTTCTTAATATATTTGCACAACAGATGGATCTGTGTAAATGTTGAGCTTTAATTTCCTCTCACCATATTGTAACTACATGTACCTTTACCCTTGCCAAGAATAGTCTTACTAACTGCGTGTTGGTAAATTATTAGTTTGAATCCCGGTCCCATCCTTGGGCAGGAACATAAACCATTGGCCTTGTCTCCTCTCTCTTCTAATCTAAATGGAACCTGTTGTGTTATTTCGAGAAAGACTAGGGGATTGTCTGCTGACATAAGAGCCTGGTATTCTGAGGTACTAACAATCACTCATGATTGTGAACTGCACAGCAACACATTGCACCACAATAGCAGTCTTCAGGGGGGGGGGGGGGGGGGGGTACTCTGCTAAAGTTTGGGTAGAGGGGTGCCGCTGAGACTTAAACCCTGAGCCTGTTTAAGACAAGAAATTTGGAAGGAAAATTCGATACCCTATCTAAGACTGAATAATCTAAACGTATACTTCATTGAACTGGTGTTACAAGTCATACTGTGTGTAATGATAGAATATGTCAAGTTCCGGTAAAAGTGTTTAAATCAGTACCATATTCAAGATTTCTAAATGATGTATAATAGTTTATTCTTATTTTGATAACCTCTTTCAGTCACAATATTATTGTTCAAAAGATGATAGCTGTATGCCTCTGGTGTTGTTTCTTCATATTCGTTGCTATGACCTATTTGGCTCCATACACACACAGCAAAAGATTCCTCCTAATTTGACCTTCAGTTCTTGATCACTGTTGCATCAAGGCATTGTATTCTGGCAGTTGTATTTTTGCTTTGCAAACTAAGCCATATAAACTGCACATTATCAACAAAGCACCAGTTTACTACTGAAGCTACTCTCCCTCACTTCTCAAAGAGAAAACTATCATCTTCTCTGATAATATGTTACATGTATATGTTGCCTAGTATTTTTAAAGCCTGTAACTAACCTTTACCCCTGCCTAGAA
This sequence comes from Actinernus sp. WN-2022, assembly GCA_030867875.1. NCBI lineage: Eukaryota > Metazoa > Cnidaria > Anthozoa > Actiniaria > Actinernidae > Actinernus > Actinernus sp. WN-2022. Next base: position 1,022,649 of record JAOWCC010001752.1, on the reverse strand, counting down.
TAGTCTTACTAACATGTTAGTAAATTAATGTAATTCTATTTGTATGTTTATAAATAAAGTCAAAGTTAATATACAATAAAAATAAAGTCAAAATGTTTCACAAATCTTAAGTACAATACATGTCCATCATTTTAATCTTTATAAATTTCTCTTTCAGTCACAAAAGATGATAGCTGTCAATCAAAATTGTATTGCTTGAAAATATCAAGTCACATTTTCCACCCAATCCTGATACAATTATTTTATTACATTATTTCCAATTTTACTCCTCAGGGATTGACATCACATAAAGGAAAATGCACTAAGAAACTGTCATTGGTAAAAAACGACAAATTATTTATTTTAACTTGCAATTATAAATTTGAGCTTCCACATTGAGAGGAAGTAATTACTTTCATACTGTTGCACAGTTTTAACTGTCGAGCAAGTTATGATATATGAATTGCAGTATGCAGGGTAAAACAAATACAAATTGTAGCTAAAAATAGTTAATAAAGTCAACTGATTTCTTTGTAGTGTGATCAAGTTGATCATAACAATTCATGTGAACCCCAACATTACACCCCTGCACTACTGCGGTTGGAACACACCAAGCTGAACAATTCTGTGTTCATGTGCGTGGGTTGGGCATCCGTCTTTCTGACAGTTTTTTCCAATATTTATGGACACGTTGTTCACCAGCATAGTGATGAACCTTTTCATGTAAGAGATCAGCCCTACCCATATGGTGGTTATACTAGGGAACTACATGTGGGAGTGGCTTGGTGGTGCTGCTGTTGACTTTCCTGTGTTTGACCATTTTGACAGGAACACCTGTCGATAGCATTGCGCATGGTTTCTTTTGAGATAATTTCTCCTTCCATAACAGCACTAGCAATGGCTCTTTTCTTACATGGAGGCATTCTTGCACCTTTGGTTTAGCTGATGTAATTATGCCAGGGACCCCTTCCTGTTTGCTTGCAAGCTTCCTGTCAGCATCACTCCATTGTCATGAACGTGCTGTAGGGCTTGTATAAATGTTATCTACAAATAGGTGATACCCTTTGTTTTTCAAACTTGCTTCTCTCAGAAGTTCCATTACAACACGCATGAATTTCCATTCTCTGATTATGGCGCTTTTCAGATCGTAATGTTCGAACAATAACGACAGTTCACTCATTGGTTTAGATTTCTAAGCCTTTGTTGACGATCCAATCAGATATTATGCAAGGCTACTCCTGGTCTATATACACTGATCCCATATGCTCTTTACAGTCAAACTTGCTCTCAACTACATGAGCAACCAGAATATGCTACACGCAACTGATGAAGGAAACCAATTTAAGTTTACAAAACCAGTCTTGCTAATTTAGCACTGTAAAACAGTTCTTTTCAGAACACTGCAATAAATCAGCATAAGCTTGGTAGGATCTTTTAGATCCAACTATCGTCTCTCATAAACAAAGACCCCATTAATAGACTCTTTAGTCTTCAACCGGGTTCAGATTCATCCATGAGACTTAACAAACCAGCACTCAAGAAACGATGTAGAGTAGAAGGTGTGGCGGTGGCAATACCCACAAATCTTCATTTTTTATGAGGCCCATATTTCTGATATGTAAGTCCGATGAACGTCTAGGTGGGCAATACCAAACTTCATCCTTCTCCACTTTGAGTCATGACTGTTTGGTGACAAGACTCTGCAAGATAATACCTCCTCTGCATATCTTTTCGTTTGCAGAACGATCTTCCGAAGAATCTCAACTGTGATAAGAGTGAAAAGTAAGCGATTGGAGTAGAGTTCAAGGTGGCATGGTCCTAGGTGCTTGGTTTCTCACTATGCTGGGTTTCTCCTAGTGAGAAACCCAGGACCCCACTACAATATGTAGTTTTGGGAGATTCCTCTTCTGACTGAAGCCGATTACATGTGGGGTTCCACAAGGCCCCTTTCTAGGCCCCTTACTGTTTTTAATCTACATAAATGACTTAAATAATTGCTCCAAACTGCTACATTTTTATATTATTGCTGATGACACGTTAAAACTACTGTCAATGAACAAGTACATTTTGTGGGAAACTGTCTCTCAATATTGGCAAAACAAACTTTGTCATCTTCCATTATCAAAAAGACTCCCATCAATTAGTCTAAAATAAATAAAAATAGGTACCCAGTGGGTATATGTGTCTACTGCATCGGTATAAAGCTGAGCATAAGATAAAAGTGTTTTGGTTTTAGAGTGCAACTACTAGAACTAAAAATAAATTGCAGAGTGAAAATAAAGCATTCAAACTTACAAATCCTAGCATAATATGCACATGCTTTTCTTCATTAAAAAAATTGAAACTGGTCCAACATTAAATTTGCTTAATTTACCAGATTGAAGCTTGAGCAAGTATATTGTAATGTTGTCTTGTAAGTGGCCCCAGTTACCATACTTCCACAGTTAAGGCTCAAATAAATCAGAATGAGTTACAATTGTATGTAGAGGAAAACATTAACCTCTCCATAGTTAGCCAACGTAAAGCAAACCCTGCAATTGCCAACTTTGCGTGCTCCTCTATCAGTCCTTTCAGATACAAACATATGTCAATGTCAGAAAGCGTGTCGTTATTGTCAATGGCGCTCTCGAAGGTGTCCCAAAATTCTTGCCATTCATGCACCTTTATGGTAAACGTTCTCACCTCCAGTTTCGGCAGTCCAGCCCTAACCCTAACCTCCCTGACACTACTGGTTGCTTCTGGACTTGGGGACTCGCCGGCTGCGTAGCAAGCACCACTGGTGTCAAAATCCCTTCGACCATTGCTATCACGGTTTTGATATCCACTCAAAGTACAGCTCTTCTCAATCTCCTTAGCGATTTCTTTGTCTGTTCCATCATTATCCTAATCATTATCATTATCCAAATCCTAACCATTCACTGGTAAGGAGCTGTCCCATGTAAGGAACCTGGGTTAACCTCTTTCTGAGCTTCTTCTTATTCAGCTTCAGATTCACTTCTCGAGCTCGGTCAAGTAACTGTAGCAAGTTCTTGTCATGATCTACTAGTGCCTGATCCATGGTTTCACCACATCCATAGCACAAAATGTCGTCTGCAATGATCTCAATACCATCAAGTCCAACAAGAACTTAATTCTGACGACGTTGATATTGCTCTGGGGCACTCTCTTCGTCCAGTTTAACTTGGAAGAATCCATCTTTAGTGTCTAAGACTGTAAACACTCTTACTTGTGCGAGCTTGGGTAACATTTCTTCCGCTGTTGGAATTTGATATTTTGGTCTTCTTATTGCCTTGTTAAGATTTCTGGGATCAATACATATTCTCAGCTTATCAGGTTTCTGCACTGCTACAAGGCTGCTTATCCATTCAATTGGGTTTGTCTACTTTGGCGATTATGCCTTTCCTTTCCATGTCCTCAATCTTTGCCTTCAGTTTTTCTTTGAGTGCTACTGGGACTCGGCGGGGAGCATGTTGTGTGGGTCTTACACTTGGGTCAATTTCAATATGATATTCCCCAAGAAGGAGACCATGGCCACTGAAAACATCACTGTATTCATTCATGATCTTTTCACTGGTTTTGTTGTCACTTATTGCCCCAACACGGAGCACAATAAAGACTGAATCATCCGAGTTCAGTAGCGACTGAAAAATATTCCCCATCTGATCTGTATGTTTTCCGATACATACATATACTGTTCATCCCCAGTAACATTCATCGATTTCTTTAAATCATCGGGAATCTGTTTCCAATATTTAATTGCCATGGAAGAGAGTTTGTTTACCAATGTTTGTTCAAGCACAAGTTTTATATAAGTTTTGTTTGGCAGCATATCTAGTGTTATGGGAATGTACATCACTGGCATATTGGAAATAGTTATCAAATACATTTGGTAACGGTTTCCTATGCCATATATTGGTAAATTTGAGAGCTTGCAGTGTATAAACATTATTCATTGTTAGAATGTCTGTATAAAGCTACATGTAGCTAAGAGTCTTACTTCAGCTTCGACGCAGAGGAACTTCAGCTGGCTGTATTGTAAGGTCGTTGAGGTTTCCGTAAGAGGTATGACCTGTTGGCAACTCTTTGTGATCTTTCTTTATCTTGCTGTGCAGGATATTCTAAGAACTTCAAAGAACTTTAGGATTCTTCGACTTTGTCACACATTCTTTGACCATTTCTTCTGAAGCAAACACGTGTGCGGCTGAACTTTCAGACTGCTTTTAGTATATCTTTCCATTGTTCGTCCAGATGAATTTCCATTTCATTCTTTTCTTGAGCTTGTTTATCCGACCGAACAGCTTTTTCTTCTGTGGCATAAGAGATTCAGTAATATACACGGTATTGGAAACCAATCGCAGGTGTGGCAGATCTTTTACCTTCTTCCCCACTAGTTTTTCGGTTCCTGTAGAATGTATATCTTACGTCCCACATGTGCCACATGTGGTTACCGCATACAGTAAAATGTATTCCATCACTTACGGTAAAAGCCAACTGGTGAATCACCATACGGTAAAGTACATGCGGTGCCTAAACTACATACGGCAAAAGCCATGTGGTGCCTCGACTACATACCTGTATGGTAAACGCCATGTGGTGGCTCGACTTCATATGGTAAACAGCCATACAGTGCCTCGATTATACTGTACGGAAAAATGCATTCGGCACTTCAACTACATATCGTATACATGTAGTGAAAAAATAAATGCCTCAAATGCTTGATACTACGCATTATTTTGGTCTCACCTACGTACAGTATAGTGAATTCCATATGGCGGGGATTTGACATTTTCAAGAGAATTTTTTTCAAATGTCCTACCCACGGGCAAATATTTCAGTCAAATGTACTAAAATCCCATGCCCTAGGCAGCATGTGGTCAATGTCCCCTGGCTGGGCCCGAGACAGACACAAGAAAAATACTTGGATGGACTAAATGCAACAAGGTAATATTTATTTAAAATTAAAGTAAAGAGTTCAATACAATAACCACAATCTAATAGTTTTAGGAATATCTTTGTAAATACAATTCTGAAAACTCTATTGCTTGTAATACTTGCTAATAGTTTTTAATTTCATTAATCTATATCCTTTCAGCCTTTTGCAATTGTAAGGAATGAGCTTTGTTTATAAATCATTTATTCTATCTATGCATTTAGATTTATTTTCCGTCATTTGTTATCTATTTCATCACTTATTAACATTAATTTAGTCAACATAATTTGCGGTAAACTGGATTTTTCTTCCTGGCATTTAACAGCAACATAAACAGGATATCTAGAAAGAGGAAACCAAGAAAGCGTTTGTATTATTATCGCATACTAATTCGGCAAGTGGGCTACCTGTGGTTGAATGATGGAAGCCGTGCTGCAAACACATGTTCGTATGTTTCTGGTCTCCTTTATGCATAAATTAACTCGTGGCCACTACGCGCGATCAGACTTGTGGGTACTCTCTCTTTCACCCCGTGCTTCATACGGTAAACAGCCATACAGTGCCTCGATTATACTGTACAGAAAGATGCGAAGTTTGCTGTAGTTAAAGCCAATGACGACGAGCAGTACTGTGATTTGTTGGTATTGAAGAGACGGAGAGGGAAAACTGTGCTGATTTAATTGTAGAGTTTTGTGGTTAACTTATCTGTGGAAGAGATTGACCGGATACACCGTGTTGGTAAGAGGGAATCAGGAAAAACAAGGGCTATAATCGTGAAATTCAGAATAGATGCTTTCCGACGTAACAACGTGTAGTGTCTTCGTTTTGGCGCGTAGCTATTTTGTCACTTAAAGTGACAACTCATTAGTCTTCCTTTATATTTCTAGCATTGAATATGCATACCTTATTGTCTGCCTCTCGCTTGTTGGACAGCACATAGTAATCCAAACTTAAGCTTTTGTTTTGGCTTTAGCCCTCGGAGCCTTGTACGATTGCATTCGATCGAGGAGTACGTATCCAGAAGTTTTTCCACGTAGCAAGACGTGGTTTTATGATGGTTTTTCGTACTGGGCAACGTACACAATTTTCTTTAGACATTGTTGTATTACTTTTGAGATTTTAGCATGAGAACTTCTTATTCTCAGGTGATTATGTCATTGGCTGTTCAACCATCTTTTAGGATGGATTATGTGGTTTTTGGGATGTTTACTGCATTCCTTCATGTCATGTTAAATATTGTTATGATTTTGTAATAGTAGGTTTAAGTATAATTTAATGATTAGTATCTAACGAAGTTAATTAAAGAAACCGTTTGCTGCTGGTCCACCATCCGGCACTGTCACACTCCACGGAGTCTTTGCGTGTTTTATATATTATGTGTTTTACGGTTTTTTGTGTGCCGACATTTGCGGAGTATAGAAATGAAAGAAACTAAAGGGAAGTGATTTCTTTATTTATTATTATTATTTATTCATATGTATTTAAATTAAAATTATAATGAAGATCTGACGCAACTCAATTTGAAGCTGTTCTGATGCAAGCCGTGTAAAATCTGCCTGGTCTACTGACGGTAAAATCCTTGTACGTAGCGGGGACGGGGATTTTTAGAGTTAGGAATATGATGGACTTTAATCGTTTTAATTTAGTGTAATTCAATTAGAGGCCCTTAGCCTAATATCTCACTACTACTAGCTGACTTAGTACTTTGTTAGGATGGCTTTTGAACTGTTTCGTATTCTTATTTTCTAATCTGGAGCAGCAGCAGGTGTGTAGTTTTCTGTACTCTCCTCGGTTCTATATAGATGGGGGTTAGTCTAGAAATCTACAGGGCAGCAATCTGTTTCCTATTCCTGGCTATTGTCCTGTTATTCAGTTGGACAGATCCGATGGTAGGCGTGCTGGAGGTGCCTGTTTATGTCACATAAACCATTGCGGTCAAACGTAGGAACGAGTCTAGCGATTTTTAATTGTTGTGGGTCGAACTCAAATTAAGTTCTCATAATTTTGTGGAATTTGTGGAATTTGCTACAGACCACGTGGTTTTTAGAAAATTTACAAATTCGTTTGGATAAAATTTACATGAATACCGATATTCTTGTTGGCGATTTAAATGCACATTACGATTCTTCAAATCCATCTTAATGTAGTGATTTTGGTTGTCTTTTGTATTGCTGGATGGAATGTAATAACCTATTTCAAGTGATCAGTGAACCGACGCGTATTACGCAAAATGGTGCAACTCTGTTAGATCTCATTATCACATTGTCCCCCAGCTAACTGCGATCATTGTTTGATTATCGCGAGAATGATTATAACTTTGTTAAAATAAAAGTGCTACAGGCGCACTGTTTGGGACTTAGTAATGTTAATGAAGCTGAATTGTGCGATGCTTTAGTGAAGGTTGATTGGGGGAGCCAATTGTTTGATTTTAATGATATTAATATGATTTATCAAAATTGGTTTGCACGTTTTCGTAATGTAATTGAGGCACACATCCCTCATAAAACTGTTACTATACATCCTGACGATAAGCCTTGGATGAACACTAGTGTCAAAATATCTTTAAGACAAATAAACTGGCTACTTAAAATTCACTCTTAACACATCTTCTTGGGAAAAATACAGACAACAAAGAAATTATACAACAGAAGTAGGGTGTTTGCTACCCAGAATAATCTAACTGTTTAGAAGGAATTGTAAACCGCCACCGATGTGTGACTGGTTTTCACCAGGAAAATGCAAAACATTTTCCCTTCATTTTCCCCTCATTTTCCCCATTTTGCTGCTCAGCGTAATCGTCTGCTCTCCTCAGCTGCACAGATGTTCATACTGTCTTCTAAACCTAACCTTTGTTACAAATCTGTGACACGCATGTGTCTGGGATTTTCCGGTGAACCAAAACAATCTGTTTTACTGGAATGTTCTGCAGACTGATTGGCTAAGCGTTTTTGGAGTCCTGTAACAACAACAAGAGGCCCTGTGTGGCCTTTACTCGGGCCACCTATATCGGTGTAGTTCATGGAGTTCAAGCATATTTTTGTGTCGAAACTCCCACCATTGTGTTGGGCAAGTCTGGGCCTTTTAACAGTTGATCGTTAAGAGATGTTCCGTGGTACTTTGCTGAGCATTCGAACACCACTCTGATCTGGTCAGGTTTATGTGGGTGATAAACACCATGATGTACCAAATCCTGCCATCTTGTCACTCCGTCTAATTCACAGAGATTTTCGTGCATATCCCTTTTGAAGGACATCACCAATAAAGCTAAGGCGTTATAATCACTGAATAACTTGCGATTCTTCTGTAGTTTTCTTTTCAGCCAGCTCGCACGTTGCTCTGCTTGTGACCTGTTATTTGGCATATGTGGCTGATTATGGTCTTTGAATGGTAGGTTGATCTGAGAATGGCCATACTTAAGCTTGGCGGTCTTCTCTACGCTCGACATGAAATGGCGTTCACCGTGCGACATCTCAGTTTTATCATCTGCAGTGAAATCGTTGAAGTCTCGATTAAACGAAACCATGACGATCTGATTCAGCTGTGCATCAGCCCTGACGAAGAAGTTACCGATACAAGAACATCCACATTCCAAGGGACCATTGATGGCCCATCCCAAACGTGTTCTAGATGCATAAGGACCGGCATTATGGCTGTTTCTCACTTCTTCTGGTTCTAGTGCTTCTGGGACATGAGAAGATCAATTTCAGCATCAACATGCAGTAATTGAATACCTTGCAAGTGAGGCCATCTATCAACATCCTCTTGTGTGGGGGTATCATGCTTTGTGACGGGTACCTCAAACCGAGTCTACAATAATGGTAGCTTGAGATAATTATTTTCATCTAGGTCAGCGACCTCAAGATCTCTAATCAGATAACTGTCGACCACACTGTTTTTCTTCTCCAATGTCGTTAATGAAATCTTCGTTTTCACTCCTTTAACACCCAGCTGCTTCATGAGAGACCCTGAACAGAAAAGCATATGCAATAACATATTTGCTGCTACCTTTAACTCTGATCTTTACCAGCACAATGGCCATGCTAAAACATGTTGGGTATGTTGTAGTTTAATTAAACCACAAAAAATTGGAACCACAATATTACTGTACAACCACTAAATAAATGTAGCACATTTCAATCTTTTACACCCTGCCAATGGGCTCAGTGTACATGTATACTCACTTTGGAAGACTAAACACAGCTCGCATAAAGAGTGCAGTTCATATTAATATTATATTAATAATGCAAGACTGTATGCATTATGATTGGGTCAGGTGGTCAAAAACAATGGGGAGACCATTTCAGTATTGCAGCATGCATACCTGGCTCCTGTTCCTGAAAGGTTGATAAACGCTAATCCTGGATTAAATCTTAACAGAGGATTTCGTTGTCTCGTAATTAATGCTGGATTAGCGCTAATATGGCTTCAAGAAACTGGGTCCTGTACCCTAAGTCATAATTGCTACAACCTTCGTATACTTACAAAATCCACTCTAATATTCTATTAAAAAGTAATACAGCTAAATGCTTTTAGACTGAAAATCTGTTACAGCAAATTGAATAAAATGTTCAAAATAGTAAGTTACCAGTTTTCTCTCACCCTTTCGATGTATAGACCTTTACTAGTATAAACTATAAAGTCACACCATCCTGCCCCAGTAATCCCCATTTGTCCCTGCACTTGTGCAAAATATTGATGGTTTCTCTTCAGCTTACAATGAGTACCACTAATTCGTTCCAAACAAAAATTTGGATCGGAACAGGCCTCAGTAAGGGTGACGTTGAACTTTGTTTGTGGACACTTCACTTCAGCAAGGCCAAAATGGCCAGCACAACCCATGTCTACAACTTTAGCATTAGGTCTTGCTCCAAGTATCGGATTTCTTTTGCACACAACAAGTCCACTTTTAACGCCAATGGTATTCATTCATTCATTTTTATTTGCACACTGATTATTAGTTGTATCAATAAATAATGTTATGTATAAAAAGGATAAATAAATACGGAAGGCGGCTTAAGTGTTCTATAGAGTATGGTGTGTAGTGGTCAAAGTAGCAAAACTTTCGTGTTGACCACTACCTTTGAGAAGAATAAAAATGCGGTGACAGCCTAAGTTTAGAAATACAAACATCAGCAAGGTAGATTTAAGTAGATACTAGACAGAGCGAGAATGAAAATTACTTTTGATTACTTAATAAATATTGTAGTTTTTAATCGTAGTTGGTATGTTCTCCCATATTTTAGAAATCATAAACTTAAAAGTGTGTTGGCCATAATTCGTTCGTAAAAATGGTCTATAAAGATTTTGATTTGCAGAATACCTGGTATTATACGAATGGACATCAGAAACTGGTTTGATAATATCATGAAAAACAGCAGGAATTTTGGCTTTGTTGTTAATTATTTGAAAAGCAAAGGTGGCCATTTTATACTTAAAGATATTGTCTAATTTTAGAATTCCGAGTAATTGATAAAATGGAATAGCACGTTCTCTTTGATTAGCGAAGAAGATATTACGTATACATTTGTTTTGTTTAGTGGTTGTTTTAGATAGTTTAGTCTTATAGGTATTGCCCCAACTCATTAATCCATAGTTTAGATAAGGATAAATCATAGTATAGTATATTTGTTTAATCGTTTTTAGGTCTACATAATGTCGTAATTTGTTTATAATTCCAATATTTTTTGACATTTTATTATTAATATGTTTAATTTGAGTATTCCAATTTAAATGGTCATGAATGTATACACCAAGATACTTAATGTAGCTTTTCTGTTCCATTTTAAGTGTGGTCCTTTTGGTTATTGCAAGTATAGAATATGTTGGTGTCATCAGCAAATATTCGAAATGAGAGTTTCTTTGCAGATATTGAATTGATGTCCTGAAGAAAAAGGCCAGTGTCTAAATTAGCATAGTCTCTGAAATATTTCTTTTCATTTTTTCTTTTAATATTGATATCAACAATGGTCAGATATGTCCACAGTCGCTATACCAGGAATAATCAGCTCAGTTGGAGTATTAGTGTAGATATGATCAATAAGTGTAGAAGTGTGGTGAGTTACTCTAGTTGGTTTGGTAATGATTGGAAGAAAATTATTTGAGTTTAACATATCTAAATAATCCTCAGTAGGGATGTGGCTGGTAAATTTCCAAAAAATTAATGTTCATATCCCCAAGAATGTAGGCTTGATATTTGTTAAGGTTAAGCATTTTAAGTATATCTTCCAATTGTGAGGCAAATTGCAATAAATCAGCAGTGGGGTGTCTGTAGACATATCCAACAATAATATGAGCCTTGTTATGACCTGGATCAATTTCTACCCAGCAGGATTCAACCAATGTCATATTAAAACAAATATCTGGCCTACTAGTTGTTTCAAGATTGTTTGAAATGTATAAACCTCCAGCTGCAGTAACTGAGTCAGAATGGGAAAAAGTATAGGAGGGAAGGTTGATATTGGATACTGATCTCATTTAATTTAGTTTCAGTTATTGCTAAGATCTCAGGTTTGACCATAAGAGAATATAACAAATCATGCAAGAGAGTAAACTTTTTAGGCAGGCTTCTTATATTGCAGTGGAAGAATGCCAAAGACTTCTTACTAGCTCTTTCAAGAGCCCTATTCAATTTGTCGATAAAATAGTATTTGGAAAAAGGTGTTGCGAGCATAGCATCACAATCATTTTCATCAAATTTATCTGGGTTAGGGAGTAAATTATAAAGATCAATATCCAAATCTAGTTCCATTTAAGGCATTGCATTCAACATCATTGAGATTAAAGAATGGGAGGAGATTCAATCCATAAAGTCGAGCGCACATTTCGTATTACAAATTTGATAAGTATTAGATATAAATACAGGGTATAATGTTTATGTAGCTGCTGTATAATTGTCCAAAAATTCTTTAAAAGCCTCATGAGTGGAAAAGTTAAATGTTCTAGTTACTTCCGATTCACGAAGAAAGATCTTACCATTGTGCGTCCACACGAATTTGAACTTGTAGTCCGACTTGAAGGAGCGAATGCGAGTAAGGAGCTTCTTCCTATAGACTGAGACTTTCGTTTATGAAGATCCTCTTTGTAATACTGGATTCGGATAGACTAGAACCAACTTCCTTGTGGATTGTAGGGAGACGTTTTGCGGTTTTGTCGTTTAGGTGACTTCGTCTCTGATACAGCTCGTTTCGCTTGTCACGCTGTGTGAACTTTACGATAATTCTGTGTTGAATTTTCTTGGTACTAGGAAGCCTGTGGGCCGTCGAAATTTGGTCATCTCGGATAGTAACTCCTACTATGGCAGCAAGCTCCTGTACTGACGTCTTAGGGTTATCGTTCAGAGGGATAGGGATGCCTGTGATTTCCAAACATTCCCGCCTCGAGTATTGTTGGAGCTCGTCAATGGCCGCGTCGGTTTCGTATTGACTGCTCTGCAGGTTGTATATTGCTTTATCTTGATCAACTACTTTAGCCTCAGTGGCTGCGATCTGCATTTTCGATGACTGGAGTGCTACAATGACTCCGTCATACTTATCTGACAGAAATGCCTGGGATTCCTCTATCTTCAAAAATCGGGCTTCGAGCTTCTTGATATCGGCTTTTACACTGTCAATTTCTGTTTTCAATTCCCGCCGAATATTTGGTAGACATTCCTTCTTCCACAGCTCTTTCGTGTCGTTTGCTGTCAGTCCTCCCTTTTTCGTCATATTAAGATATTAAATCAGTGCCATACCAAGTTTAAGTAAGCGGATAATAAGACATTCACCGTCCACCGCCATGATATGCAAATGTAAGGCCAAGAGGTAAGGCCAAGAGGCTGTCGAGTGCTTCCACCATTTGATGAAACACGCTCTAAATAAAAAATAAATAAACTACATGTAAGCAATGGGATGTAAAACATTAATAGGACTGCACGTATTCAGTATGTTCTGTTCCGTATTTGGCATTATATGTAAAAAAAAATATGGCTATCGGGCTCCACATACATTTCTCCATCCAACTCTTCATCGATGGTGCCACTATTGACACGGGCCCTTAAATACATGTCCATAGGACAATCGATATACATGTCCATATACCATTTCTTATAAATGCGAGCATGAAGACATCCCCTGACATAATGAATATTAGGCATCTGTTGGCACATGGTCTTTTCGCGTTTGTGAATTATGGACTAGCGAAGACACAAATTACAGGAACACTTACTCTTATCTAAAAATATGGCGAATGGTACCAATCGCCACTGGACATCCCAGCACCGACATTTGTAGCACCGTCTGGAGAGATGATTCCAATGACATTCGTTTCTAAGAAAACAAATTCAAAAATAATGTCACATACCCAATGTTTTGTTATAAGTATAGGCATGCACCCAACCCCATAACGAACACAGCAAAATAATAAGATGATTTTAGAACCAAATTTAAAACGATAACGTCCTTTTAGACACCGAAAGTAATTGCGGACATTATAAAGTTATAATTCGCTTCGCTACAAATGGCAGTGACAAACATCTTATCATTTACATTTAGCTGCACACTTGTAAGGGTTCGTAAACTGATATAAATAACATCCTAACTAATAATCTTACTAGGCATCTTCGCTACAAGATTCCCAGTTAGGTTCCCACGTGAAGAAGGGTGAATCGTACCAATCCATAACATTCGAATACACCAAATGTTGATTTATGCATTGGTACGATTTACGATGCCACGCACACACAGTTAATGTACTTACCAAGTGAAAGTTGGTATTCATTTTAAAAAGTACATTGTTTTTTTTGCATCGTTTGCAGACTTGCCGTAGACTTCAATTCAAATACCTTCCAAACTGTCACTGACACTGTGATACATGATATAACACACAGCGACGATTTTGATCATACAGTAAGGAAGGAGGAGCGCCACTGACGTTTCTTTCCATAGTCCTTGTTTTTTGATGTGCGCGAAGCACCCAAGATTCTCGCTAAACCCAGCGAAGATGGCCAAAGTTGGTTTAAACATATCTCTTTGTTTGATCAACGTGTCTTTGATCCGCGATTCCACTAGATAACCCCCAATGGTGATCATCACAGTATCAGGCAGCATTTCCCGGAATTGGTAAACCTCAGACTTGAGTCGGAATGCTGAGCTCTTCCAGTGTGGGACCCCCAAGCGCAAGGGTGTTGGTTTCCTTTATAATAACTCATCGAAATTGAAGAAACTTCCTTCAGTTCAGTTCCTTTGAAATTATGGAGCTGCAGCTACACTCATCTACTAAAAACATTCTTGTTATGGTTGTCTATTGTCCGCCTCCGTCACTGGCTAATCATCATGACTCAGCTTCATTCCTTCGTGAATTTACTGTGCTACTACTATTAAAAAGTAACCCCCCCCCCCTAAAAAACACGCACAAAAAACAGGTAGGACTGGTAACAAGTGATGCCGTATGGTCAAAACAAAATGGCGTCGGGTTTACGCTTGTGAAGAACTATCGATGTTATTGTTGGTCCTCATTATTGCAAGAACTATCTTTAAGAAGCTATTAAGTGTTCTTATATGGTATTTTCTTTCAACTGGACCTAGTGAAGAAATGACAAACACATAGTTTTTGGAGTTCACAAGTTACCGACCAAATACCGACCAAATACCGACCACTTAGCGACCACTTTGTTTCGGTGCAGATTGTTCACTTTAACCGATTGCTTTTGTACACAACAAGTCCACTTTTAAGAACTGAAACAGGTGTTTTTCTGTTCAACATAAATCTCTGATACTCGAGCAGAGTAACAGGTTCCTATTTAATACCATGTGCCACATATTTTGAGGTAAAAGGCTAAGGGTGCATAAGAGATGCTGCAAATGTGTTGTGATTCCTTTGACGATTTGCAATCATATTAAACTGAGATGCAGTGAATCGGTATGTGCGTTCACATTTCCATTTCTCAGAATCTGCCTGATCTCGAGCTCTGCTTTCTATAAAATTAATTTTGTTCTTATCAGCGTTAAGGTCTGAAAACAATTTCCCCTCACTTTCTGAAAGGGTATATGATATCATCTTCATCCCGCAGTGGAAACCTTGGATATGTACTAATAGCAGATGGATCACTTGTAGTATTGTTTCTTTGGACAGCGCTTATATCAGCTAGTGACACGTGATACGAGAGAAATGATCCTCTAGGGCTTTCCCCAAATTTTGTGTTAATTAGTTGAGGACTAGAGTGTTACTGTGTATCCACTTGTGCAAGCCTGCTTGGGTCTATTTCATTTAAAACAGCTTTGAGTTTTTCTACTTCTTTCACTTCGATTTTAGGCTGCTTCCTTGCTTCATACAGCAAGCACTTAACACCACCTCCCCTGGTTTAGACTCATCTAGCTTCGTTTTTTGCACCTTGACATCCATTACCGGCTGGGCTACAATATTTTGACCACCTTCCCTCTGATGCCATTTCTGAAGTACAGATGTGCATGTTAATGCTGGATTTTCATCTTGCTCTTGGTATAAATCCTTTGTTGTTTTGGATTCAAACAGAGTGAACTTGCAACATTTTAACATCAAAGCTAAAGTGTGGTTGCAGTAACCCAACTTGTCCTGCAACACAAGAACATGTACCATCCATAACTTCCCCAGTAATAACACAGAGAGCGAGTTTAAGAACATGGGGTGAATCGTTCTTCCTAAAGCTATGACAGCACTTCGCTTTGAAGTAGAAGTAACGCTGATCACAGGCAGCTTCAATTTCGTGAAGATACTCGTCTTCCAAAAATGTTTTAGCTTTCCTCAAACTCGTTGGTACTGAATGGTGGTCCTTATTCCCAATACTTTTACCCGATTGCTTTGTGTTCGTTCATTTCTGCTCTTGTGAACATTGGCATTTTCTCAAGCGAGACACTCCAGCCATCAGTCGGATACTTCACTCTTAGTCTTCGTGACAGAAGTGCCACTGTTCACACCTTGATCGTTGCTTGCAATTCTCGTTCTATTTTCCTTTCTCCGTGTATATAACTTGTTAGGATCAGGATCAACAACAGCCTTGTCCTTTCCTTGCTGTATGTATTCTTCGACCCTTAGTGAAACAGGAATAAATATCCTTAGACTCATAATTACTCTCATACTCCTGCATCGAAAGCCCCCAAAACGTGGACTCGCAAAGCGCTTACCTTTTGACAAGCTCCGCTTTTGTTTTAAGTCCTTTAGCTGGATCTCCTCGGCACTTAAAGGGCCCGTCTCACCCACAGTGCTTAGCGCGCTCACATAGCATAGCGGCCATTTTCGATGCCATCGAAATCCAGAGTTTATGGTAGTGGTGTTTGAGGCTAAAGAAGGAAAAGCAAATTATCAAGTTGAGAGATCCTGTCAGAGATATTATTTGTCATTAGTACAAACGGCCCCTAAACAAGGGGAATATAAAACTAAAATTGGATCATCTATACATGTAGTTAGCGTAATTTACGAGAGTTTAATCGCATAACTATACTTATCTTGACAGTAATTTGACAAGACAGTCCTTGTTCTTGATACTGATCACAGGGCCGTCTTGGTCTTTGCGAATAAAGTTTTCCCATTTAGTGTCCACGCGAAATTATACTTGAAATTCTTCTTAGCTTTCGAACAGTGACCAAATAGTTCTTTATTCCTTTCCGTTAGGCGTTCATTAACATATATGTGATTCGAAATGCCAGTATAACGGTGTAGTTTTTTCAGTTCCTTCCGTGCTCGATATAATTTTTCTTTGATATTGCGTCGCACAAATTTGACTGATCGCTGGGATCGTTCTCTTTCCCTTGTATTGCTTGCTTATGGGGAAACGATGGCTGACTGAGATGTCATGTTCATCTATATCGACTCCGAACTTAGTCACAAGATCGTTGGTTTTCTCCTCTCTAGGATCGTGTGCTGGAGGGATGCCTTGTATTTCGACACACTACCTCCTCGAGTATTGTACCATGTCGTTGTGGGCTTCTTTAAGTTTAGTTAAGCTGTCTTCCAACGACTGTACAACAGACCTCAGTATTTTATTTTCCGCTATTATTTCCCTTCTCTCTGACTCCTGTTCATTCATCTTGGTAATAACTTCCTCATATTTGGCATTGGACATGTCAATGAACGACATAATTTCTTCGAGTCTTCCGCTTAACTCTGTGACCTTCGAGTTCAATGGTGCCAGCTTTTCATCTAGTAAGCTTCTCAATTTATCGGCAGTAATGAAATCCGTCATGGGAGAACACGTAGCATTCAAACAATAAACACCAAAAAAAACAATATTGAGAAAAGGATGAACGCCAAATAATAGCTAAATAGATGTCAATTTCAGTGATAGATGTCGATTTCAGTGAGCAACGAAACATGGCTTCCATCCTGTCTGACCGCTGACCGCTTAACCCCGGCCGCTGACCACTTAACCCATTACGATTATGAACATCTCTAGTTTGTCCCTAGCTACAGATGAGGTGTCAAAGCTACTTTTAAACAGTTTGGCCATGTAGCAGTCTCGTCCTGTCAAAGTTTTAAGATATTTGTTATCTAGATATTGATCTTTGTTCAACCACAGTTCAACAAAAGTCCGTACTCTCAGTTCCACACGCATGTCTTCATTGCCAGAGAGTATGGTCGATGCAACTCTGTAGAGACAGTTCCCATCACCGTAGGTCTGCAATGGCAAATAACGAGGTGGTCCATCGGAAGGAATCAGTTTAGAAGCCACTGTATCTTTAAAACCTGAACAGATTACAAAAGAATGAAGTTACGTTATCGAGCATCCATACACTAGGGGGAGCATTATACGGATTTGAAGAGCGACTTTGCTATTAGAAGGACTTTGTGAGCGTGAAAAAAGTTTTGAAATTTTGTAGCTAAAATGTGACTAACATTTACTAGTTTGCGAGTAAATCTTTGCAGCAAGTCTGGGTTTTATTTTTAATTTGAACTTTGCCCCGAGTACTAAATATTTCATTTTTGCTTTTAAGAATCAAAAACTCTTAAGTATAGTAAAGGAGTTTGTTAAAGGACCTCAGAATCGTGGTACACCAAGTTGTCATTCCAATCTCTGTTCAAATTTGGTTCAAATTTCGGGCTGAAAGGGAAGCCATTCAAGTGCAACTTGTCAGACTTGTCAGTCGAGTCGTGTTTTCTCGAACATCAGATTGGCTGAAACCATTTGGTACTGTACTCATTTCGAAAAGCGCTCTCCAATGCACTGATTCAATCAATCAAAATGGTTTTGAGGCCGTTACTAGGGAAAATTCAGTTGGCTGTAACTCATCAATTAGGTTTTATTAAACCAAATCTGAAACATGCCAAGACAATTCAGTCGATGACGTCATCGCATCACGCCTATATTGTCACCTGACCAGAAATAGAAAAAATATTTGAACGTCTACAATTGCGAATTTTATACAGATATTTTCGTGTCAAAATATTCCATATAAAATTTGCAAAAACTTCACTCATGGATTTTGAGTTTTGATTAATTAAAAAAAATATGTCGTCGAAAACTATAACATTGTTTCTCATAACATTTTTGTTTTTTTGGACTTTTGCTAAAAGAATGCGTGACTTTTTAGAAAATCGACTTATCTTCCCATTCCAATTCACAAAATTCAGGTACGCTTTTATTTCACGAAGAAAGACTGCTTTGTATTTTTGCCGTTGATCGTTTAGAAGGCCTGGTTGCTAAGTACATTTTGCGAATGGTTTTCTTTCGATTTTTGCGAAAAAATCAATAGAAAATCTTTTTTTCTAGTAGAAACAAAAACTGGTATTGGAGGGAAGTTAGGCTCTGACTAACAAGTCATTAAGTGATTTTTCCTTCTTGTAAGATACAATCGGTGAATCTGAAAATATCCTGTTAAGGTTTTGATAGTTAGCAATAAAATTCCAGTGTTTGATAAGAATAGTTTTAAGATTTGGTGTAGCCGGCGCTGTGTTAGCGAAAGATGAGTCAGTGAACGAGACATTTGAGTAAGTTTCAACTCTGGCTTTATTTTCGTTTCTAGAAAATACATTGGATGAGTTGAATGATTTCAACATAGACACTAATTCTTTGAACTTGGCTTGGATGGTACCAATGTCATTGGTGGGATTGGCTGGCGTCTTTCTGGCATAGTTCGGTTTGGTCGCCCTGTGGTTAGATCTATTGGTGGCGGATCGTATCTGCTGATGAGCTATTAGCTTCGGCTGGTCAGGATATAGTGTTTTCAGCTGGCTGTTGAGGCTGTTTAAAGTCTCGGTATCTGCTGATGTTTCGCCCTTGTTTGACCATAAGATGCAGAAGATCTTGTTGGGCCTTGCGGCAGATCTTGTTCATTTCAGCTTGAAACTCGCTGTCCTGTCTCATGTGCGGCTGTGGCCAGTGCTAGAGACCGTAGGGACAGATGGATTTGCTGGTGTGTTCCCGCAGGACTCGCAGGTCTTTTTTGTTTAGCCCGTCTGGTTACAAGGCTGGCAATCTTGTTTCTGATATTACGGAAAACCTCTGTGGTCTTAAGACGCTTAGATGGTGGCTGGGATGAGGGGATCTCATCTTCGGTATCGGTAGGTTGTTGCCTCTTAGTAGGGGACTTGATATAGGTGAGATGGATCGCAGCAGTATCTGGCTGTCTGTCATCTCTGCTAGTATGGCAGCGATTTCGCTGTCGGATTGGCTGTTGGCTGGGTTTTATGTAGTCTTCTTTGCAGCCGTTTTATGTGGCCTACCCTTGGATTAGTGCAGAATTACACATGATCCACCTCTATTTTGCAGCTGAAAAACATCATGACCCACCCCCTAGTACAATTTGGCTTACAAATAATGGTAATACACATAGTACAGTCATTATATAAATTGGAGGTAATGTTCTGTATTATCTCACTAATGATTCAGAACGTTTTTTAATGAAAATCAAATTTGGGTATAGATACAACATCAGTTGATGTAATATTTGTGCTTCGTAAAAACAAAAAAAATACTAAAATTCCATCAAATCACTCCAGTGGCCAAGGACAGACACTGCTTAACATTTATTCTTCCTTTTCTTTAGCAAATTATCATTTGGGGTATCATCTTCTCAATAATTTCCATTCAACGCAACTCTATCTCTGTGAAATCGCTGACCATTTTCCTGCATTTTGGCTCGGCTGTAATAACAGCTACAGCCAACTCTCTTAAAGTGCAACTAACCCCTTTTGCAATTTTTATACATATGAATCTTTATAATTTTTGGCTAACAGAGAATACTCTATGTTCTAGGCTTGTTTGAAATGGTGAAAATTTGACCTTTCCTGACCCATGACCGCGCAAGAAAAAGCCTGGGTGGATTCTTGATCTTACGTCACCTCATTAATGCATTGTTCTCCATGGCGCCTTTCCATCACAACAACATCGAAATATAGAGAATATACACAGTCTGTGAGTTGTTAGTAAAGAAAACAGTTATTTTAGAGTAAATGCTAAATATTTATTCAAATTATTGCAAAGTCGAATGAGTTGGATGACGTAAGATCAAGAATCGACCCAGGCTTTTTCTTACGCGGTCATGGGTCAGGAAAGGTCAAAATTTCACCATTTTAAACAAGCATAGAACATAGAGTATTCTCTGTAAGCCAAAAAATTATTCGCAGAAGTACTCAAAACCTTTCAAAGATTCATATGTATAAATATTGCAAAAGGGGTTAGTTGCACTTTAAGCGACCACCGTAGGTGCATGGACAAAGTGGTCGCTTACGGGAGGTGGTCGCTTACTGGGAAAAGCAACGCAGGTAGCCTAAGTGCTTACTTAACGGATCAGACTTCTAGCACAGCTCTGGCCTGCTGTCACCATAACAACATAGCTAAACAACATAGCTCAAGTTTTTCCAATCTTTTTCAGTTTCTTATCTGTCAGTGCCATTGAAAACTGAACTTTGTAGTATTTGAGTAATGATTTTCTAAAAATACAGTGGTCGCTTATCGGAAACAAAAAACAATAGAAAAGGTCGCGGTCGCTTAATAATTTTTGCGTTGGTCGCTTACGAGAGAGTATTTACAACAGAATTTGACTGAGAAAAAACGGTTCTTTGGTAAAGTGGTCGCTTATGGGAGGTGGTCATTTACTGGAAGTGGTCGCAGGAGAGAGTTGACTGTATTAAGGTCTGCCACACTTTTAAGTAAAAATTACTAACTACAGTGTAGAAGATATTATCACAATTGAAAGGAACTATCAAATTAATATTAATTATCAGCAGTTTGTTTACAAAGCATTTTTTCTGATTTTTTTTTACGATAACAACCCCAGTCACATTTTATGCATTTGCGAGTACTTGGTACCTTGTTGCTGGTAGAAGGGCCATAATGTACTGTATCAGGTTGATCACCAGCATCTTCATGATTCTGCATCTTCATGATTCTGCCTCCAGCCTGAGGTGTTTACTTATCACTTAGAAGGGAAAAGACAAGGAAGTTATGCACAGTCCTGGGGAAGGGTGGGGTTTTGACAGAGGATCAAAAGGTACATGTAGGATCAAAAGGTACATGTATGTATCAATCTCACACCCCCTGGAATAACATTTCAGACCAAATACCCCTATCCCTAGATCTACTACAATGTATAGTTCTAATAATGCAGTATTTAAAATTCTTAGAGCATTATTGCATCCATTGCAAAAGCAAGTGGCCTTGATGGGATATCAAGCAAATGCCTAAAAATGCCTAAAAATAGCTGCACCACTTACATGTACAATACTGTACAATGTATTTCTCATTCCTTGTCGTTCAACACCAACTACGGTAAAAACAGTTATAGCGGGGCAGTATTATGGAACTCTTTACTGAGTTTTTCAATTGACTAGTGCATTTATGATAACAAATTATGATTAAAAAAAACTACTATCGTTTCTATCACTACACTGTATTAGTTTCGAACATATCTTATAATCATCAGGTATGGATACATGTAGATGCCCAGGGATAGATGTGTGGATGTTTTACCTTTTGCATTGTGCAGATGCTCCAAATACTAGCGCCCAATAGGTTTTGGGTCGGAGTTTGTTGTCCAAAGTTTTAAATAGAGGATGTACCCACTAAAGACATCCTGCAGTCCATACACTGCCAATGGGAATGTATGGTTAATGAATCCCATCAGTTTATCATGACCATCGCCCGAGTGGGTGTGGTTAGGTCCCTATTTATAAAAGAAAAAAGTTGATTAAAAAAGGATACATTTTGTCGGGTGACTTTCATATTTGACATTTCATATTTGACATATTGCGCCTCATGGGCTATTGACTCGTTGCCCATGAAGAAAAACATGTTTCACATTTTGATTAAAAAGAGATAAATTTTGTTGGGTGACTTTCATATTTGACATATGTATTCTATGTAAATCTTGAAGTTGTCGAGGGATAATGGAAGAGGGCAATGCAGTATCTTCTTACAAATGTAGCTTATTACCAATGACGTGAAGGTCCCTGTTGCTCCTCCTCCTTTTCTTCTCACCCACATTTCCTCGGCGTTGGAGGCCTTCCGGATCCACCAACCCCATCACGTCGTGGACCAAGTTACGTGGTACAGCTAGTTGATGTTGCTCTCGAATTTTCCGCTGCATGGCCCGATACCCTAACAGTTGCCCTGGGCCTTCCATCTCCTGCCGCACTGCGTTCTCAACTTCCTTTATGTCGGTGTCATACCGTATGTATTTGATATCGAAAAAAGCCAGTCTCTTAGCGAGCGTGCCTAAACTCCAGGCATACTGGGGGTAGTCCCGACTTACAAAGTCTAAAATCTCTCGTCTTGATAAATTTGCGAAAACATGTTGCTCCAGATCATGTTTCAACTGCTCATCTTCCTCCCATTCCGAGTTACGAATGCGAGACGCCATTTTTGATAGAGATGTGATGCTGACCAAATACATCGCGGGCTATTAGATCACTGGGCCGCCTTGCAACATTTCGTTTTTAAATGCCTTTTTGAAATTCATGAACCGGCCCAGCGTTCTCATAGCAAATTGAATTGCATTTTGATTTCAGTATTTTATTATCTCTCTATTTATTTATTTTACATTTATTTAAGGCTTTTTTTCGTCTGATATTTTTATTAATTTTCACTTAAAATATTTGTCTTTTCTTTACATTATTTTTCTCTCTTTAAAATAAATTTTCATTGATTTCTTTCATAATTTTTTTTTGTTTAATAAAAAATATATACTGTTTTTGCATCATATTACAAATCTTTAGCTGGTTTTGCTATGAGAGCGATGGCCCCACGCACCTTTCACCTTGAACATAAAATTCCAATTTATCTCCTTGTTACACAAAATAAGTTGCTTAAATTACTCTCATACAATTCCTATATAGTTCAAAATCTTATTTTGGACCCACACCAAAAAAAATGTGTTTGACAAAGGAGAATTTAGGGAAGTTTGTGTTATTTGTAGTGGAAGCCTGGGGCCAGAGTGTTTCCATCGCAACATCATAATTTGCACAATGATGTGTATTTTCCATAATACCACATGTGCAAAGTTTCAATAGTTTTTATCCAATACCACTATTTACAATACCAGCTTGGGGCATTATTTCTGTAACATTCGTATTGTGCTCTGATCCCAGTTTGATACTAGTGTTTATATTACCCACATCAATGTTAATTATTTGCGGAGTTTCATATTCAAGGTCACGTGATTATTCAAACAATCTCATTGTCCTCTCTTCAGCTCGGGCCTTTGCGATTTCTTTTGCAATTTACAGTCTATTTGATTCAATTTCACTCTAAGTAATCCATTTCGACTTCAAGGCTAGGCGCTCTAGCAGCTGCTTTTATCCTCATTGAGCGAACAGAGGGAACTGAGCTATAGGAACTTCTTCGAGAGCTTCCAAGGCTTACTGGAGCAGCTAGTGGCCGTACATTTATTTCTCGGGCTCCAAGCTGTTCACAAATCCGTGTACGTAGCTTCAGATACTCTATATCTCTGATGTTATACCACTGACAAGCAAGCTGTAACTCCTCAGGATCTTCAAGCTCATTGTAATAGGTGATATGAACTTCAATCGGCGTTATCTTTGAGAATATTGTTTATTCGGCCAATTATTTTCGCTAGAGCAATTCCAGATTTCTTGTCTGAACGTTTTTCGTGACTTTCTTGAGGTGGTTCCTTGTCTGCAGGTAAACTTGAACCCAGCGAACTTGGCTCTGATTCTTCGCCATCCATCATTTCGCGTTTTTTTTCACTGTAAGCGATAACTTAGTTTAGCGCTTAATATTCGGCTTGTTTGTCACTGACAGGAAGAATACACTTGGAGGCCAGCTTCAGACCTTGATATTTATTGACCAATCTTGAAAACTACAAATAATAACGTTACTAGATTAAAATGATTAACATAAACTGAAATCATACCTGCAAATGTCTAACACCAGTTAATATCACTTTTCGCGCGATCTGATTGGCTACTCAAACAGTGAATATGATTTCACCTTCGAACGAAGCCTGCCTAGCAGCGCCGGAGTAACAAGATATCCTTCTGACCAATCAACATACATATTAAGCTGTGAAAGTAAGTTTCCAACAGCATCTCATAGAGCCACAGTTTCGCCATGACTTGACCGATTTTGGGTTCAATCCCTCCAATTCCAAACGAGAAAAACGATGCCGAAGAACGTGATTAGGCTTTCTCGTGATGATCAAGAGATCGCGACCAAAGGAATTTTAAATATGTGGGTCGTTTTGAATCAGCCTATCGATGCGTCGATGACGTTGGCAGATCAAGGCCTTCTCTTCCCTGACTTTTGCAAATCTCTGAAACAACTAGTGACTTTCCCGTTCTAGCTTTTCCGAAAATAGAAAAGTTATGACCTTCCGATGCTGCTATTAAACAATCGTGCTTCGCAGTGTTCAACCATGACACATTCGGCTTGATTGTGGAGTTGAAAGCACGTGCGTTTGTTTTGAGTGACCATAGTTTGGCTGGTTTACTACAGTTAAAGTCCCAGTAGGTTTTTGTATTTAATAAAAATACTTTTTTGACCTCGTGTTCTTCATAGACCCCGAGATGCCAGGACCCGGTTTTTCCAAATAGACTTGTTTTTAGTTTTTTACCTGGAACACGAGCAATTCGCTAGCATGGTTCCTTCACAAACTAATCTTCAATGTGAGCCCGCCATAAATCTGGCCTTTGGAAGTTATGTCTAGTGTAAAGGCATGCGCATTAGATATTCGATTCCATCACCACCCCCAGCGGATATAATTGTTCGCGGAGCGTTCGTGACAACGTCTGGATTGTGTTCGTCGCATGTGCGCGATCAAAAGGAGGAGAGAGTTAACTTTCACTGGCGAAGTTTGTATCACACTTTCAACCTACTTTAGCCACATTTATCGGATCTTCATAGCCTTAACTGAGTTGGTTATTTGCAACGAAAAGTTGTCACGAAGGTTAACGTCGAAATTAACATGAACTAACATGGGATATTTTGACTTTTGAATAAAAACTGAACTACAAGAAGAACCACTGTCAGAATTTCGCATTCTCTCACCATTCTTCAGAGGAATCAGATGAAGTTGGGACTCTTTTCTGATCTGATGGAGAAGATAACCTTTTTCTGGATTAAACCTTCTGTGATGAAAGGTACTTCATTTTCAGGCGTTTTCAATACAACGGAGTATCCAAGTACGAAGTACTGGCTAGAAAGTGTTTCGATTTCGTAGGCAATACGATGGTAGCTTGAGGAAGAGTTGTGAGACAAAACTGAAAGCTATTCTGTTTTGGTAACGTTCTTTAGAGACTGCTTCACACTGGAATTTAATTCGACCGAATTTTGTTATTAACAACTTTCGCATTGTACTATAAATGTCACTATATTGTGGCTTTGTGGAAGGAAAACTGTAAGGAGAACCATTTTAACATTTTAACAAAATATTTTACTTTACACACTGGGCAACATTGTTGTAGTCGCATTGTCGTTGCTGATGGCTAACACCAGAATATTTCATCATTTCTGAACTGGTATGAGGTGCTCTCCATATCATGTTAGTTTCTTTTAAATTTTATAATATGCAAATTATCATTTGCTTGTGTTTATGAGTTTTACACGCGCGATTTATGCCAGACTTAATTTTGGTAGCTGCGCTGATTGTGATATTTAGTGTTTATAGTTTGATTATTTATTTTGTCTGTCTTATTCATTAATTTTGTTGAAAGCTAAACAACAAATTCTTACTAATTGGCGTGTCAGTTTACAAAAAAAATGACCGCCAGCCAATTGTTTTATGATTTGATTTCGCTTACCCTGCGAGCAGAGGTTTCTCATCACTTTGCCTTTCCTGTCCTTTCCCTTTCTTTCGGCGGACAGGACAGGCAAAGAGATGAGAAACCTCTGCTTGCAGAGTAGATTTCGCTGCATGAACACAATTGGTACACCTGCATGCTCTTGGGCAATAAAACAAATTGTAATGATGAAAATATAAAGCTACATGCACATATCATGTATGTTGATATGAAAAGATATTAAAATAAAGATTCAAATCAAAATTCAGCTATATTGGTTTTATAAAGATTGTTTTATCCGAGTATTGAGTATTCTTAACAATATCTGAGTATTATAGAGTGATTTTCATAAACCTGTGAAACAGATACTAGAATATTTAGTGCTATTAAATGCTAATTCTATTGTTTTCTTTTGTGTATATTTGGCTATTAGATGTCAACAAGCAATAATTGTTTCACAGGTTTATGAAAATCACTTTAACATTTAGTACTGTCTATAGCCTTTGTATGTATTTTAAAATTTTGCTATTCTTTAAGCAATAAACATTTTTTTAAAGGAAGCATTTGCTTGTTTACACTTAAAAAGATGACTTAAGTTGCTGTATTTGGAACATTTCCTCTGTTTTCTTCAGATTTGGCTGGGATTGCTGTGAAGCTACTGCTACTGAGCAGTTTATAGTGACATCTGAGCTTCTTTTTCTTGAATGGTGGCATATATACATCAACTGCATTCAATTATTTAGACCTAGGCCATTAGAGCTATATGTGACCCTGTGAACAGGATTAAAAAACACTTAAGTTTAATAAGCCTTGAAACAACTATAGTGGCTAATCAAAGTCTGCATCTCATTTATCTCCAACAAGAAAAAGAGGTGGAATAGAGCTGGATCCTTGCAACTACTCTGTTTAAACTTCATTTGTTCTTGCCATTAGAGTTTCAAGCTTTTGTTCAGGTACATTCTTATTTTGATATTTTTGAATAAGTAGAGGAGTGTGAGGTATACCTTAAGGCACATCTGATAGCTTGAAGATATTAAAATGGCCAAGTGAGACCAAGTAGTCTCCACTTAAACAAGTGAGACCAAGTAGTCTCCACTTAAACAGCATTTGCTGACAACAAAAATATTCAGATTGTGTTGTTGGTCTCAAGATCTGTTTGCAATACTTGCACAAAAGCTAGTGTTTGAATTTTATTGTTTAAATCTAGATGCATTTAAGGTAGTTTTTGGTTTTATTTATACAGGTCTTGAGGGCTTTCTTGTACTAATTGTTCTGAAATTAGCTGTTGCTGGCTAGGGAGTGGGGCATGGAAGTTTAATTATAGGACAAAAAGTCCTTCAAAAGTTGCCAGTAGTTTATAGCTCTATTTAGAGACTGATGTTTCTTTGTATTATTAAACTGTAGGAGAAGTTTTGTTGATGTAAATGCCTTTGTCACCACAAATTAGTAAACTCAAATGTTGATGGCTGTTATTTGGGATATCAGTCAGTGGAGCACCCTTGTCATTTAAACTGAAGTTCTTTCAAAGTCAGTTAAATTTTATAGCTACATCTGTCTTTGAAATAACTTCTTTAATATCAGTTATTCTCAAAAATGTAGTTACAATTAATTTTCATGTAACCTTTTGAATGAAATATTTTTTAGACTTTCATAAAATTATTTCTCTTTTCCAAAAACACAACTACTCCAAACCTTTCATTGCTTTTGTGTAACAGTTTGTTATATGTTTCTCCAAAAGTATCTTTAGACAAAATATGAAAAGTCGGGGAAAGAATATTTACCATTTATTTCCCAACACAATCAAGATATACAATGCTGTGCATGTTTTATAACAACCACTGTACCAGATCTACAAATACATCAAGAAGACTAAAAATCACCACTTTTTCTGGAGGTATAAATGACGACCACTTCAACTGCTGCCGACATACAGCTGCATGGTAACAATTGCAAGATGATCCATCTCCTCAACCTGCGTTCCGTAGCCATCTCTTTCCGTACACTTCTCCTTGCACCAAAACTCGGTTAACTTAGCCCTACAATTTCCTTTTTACTGACCGAGATAATCGACAAAATGACTGAAGTCTAAGATTATTTCCGAGCGATCGAAACAACTAAACATCGCCAAGGCGCTCCTTTTTCGAGTAAATCTGCTCGACAGGAAACGTTGTTAAATGTATGAACCTAGAGCTACTTAATGTTTGACAGATCACACATTTTACCTTTATTTCGTAAATAAAAACTATATATAACTACAAACCGGCCGGCAGTACCGGCGGATATACGCGGCTTTGACCACGCAAACATTCGCGCGAAAAAATCAAATATAGCGCACGCATAAATTACTTCACAAAATGAGCCCGCGTTACATGCTTGAAATTTTGATTAGATTGGCGCGCGAATTGCTTGTGGGAACATCACTTGCCAAGACTGTGAAACAATGATTTGTTACGCATTATAGAGGTTGACCAATGATAAATAATTATTCCCACGGTCATTAGTACCTTATTATAGGAAATTAACGCTCCATGAAATTAACGCGAATCTTCGCGTTAATTAATTGGCGTAAAGTTAAGTCGCGTTAATTTTTGTGAGCGCTAATTTCCGCGACCTTAATTCCTGTCCAGACTTTTAAAATTTAATTGTTTATTTATTTATTCATATTTATTGAAATTATTTAAAAGTTTTTACATGACATGTTGACGTAACACTCAATACATAATACACAGAAAACATAAAATAAGGGTTACCTAAAATAACATATCAACATATCAACACTGTTCCTATTAAAGGATAGGTATACTTTTTTCTCATTTGTTGTAATGTTTTAATAATTTTAATTTTTTCAATATTATAGATATAGTTTATATTGGCTTTAAACACTTTCATGCATGGAATTGTATTTCTATATTTGCATTTATAAATTAAGTGTTTAACAATCAATATAAGATGATTTATCAATACGAAATCCTTTCCAATATCAAATTTATCAAAAATGACATCTATTTCTGTTAAATTGTCTATGTTAAAAGCATTTATCTTAAGCCAAGATAAAACATCGCTGCAGAACATTTCTATAATATGACACTTATAAAGTAAATGCTCGATAGATTCTTCTTCATTTTTACTATTAATATTTTCCTAAAAAAATGTACATTGTTCTTCGACTTTATTTGGAGCATAGATATTTAAAAAGAGAGAGGGGCATTCTTTAACAACAGCTTCTACAAATATATAACGGCCTTGTTTATCTTCCTTGAAGGACTTTACTTCAAATTCCAATTCTTCCTTAACGTATCAATACACCTTTACTGTGTTAAGATCCATGAAAAAAAATCCCTTCCATTGCTTTCTTCATGTATTTTCTATATCTGGTGTGCTATAAGTTTCTTGTAAGAAACATATATCCGATTTTTCCTTCTTTAACCACGAAAAGATCGCTTTTCTTTTATCAAACGAACGAATCCCTCGAGCATTTAATGACAAGATTTTAAAATTCACATTACTTTTAGATATGCCTCACTGGGTATATGCTAATACCTTTCCTCTTACTTTCAATTAATCGACTGCGGTAAACGAGAAATGAATTAAGTACCCGAACAATTTTAAGGTAACCAACAAGAGTACAGACACATAAATATGAAGTACAATACAAGACTTTCCTATAGTGACAGTAGCCAGCTCGTAACTGTTTAAAACTACCGTGGTCTAAGCCTGACAATACTAAAGCAAATTTACATTTTAGTACATGTTTTGATGCGTTATTTGCTCCACATTCTAGCGGATATTTTGGAAGCTATTACAATTTCTTTTCCTTTTTATATCTTGACATATTCACCGTGTAAATTAGTGGAAGAATACACTGAAAAACTACCCGTTACAGGGGCATAAGAATACCGTCAATGAAAAGTTTATCTGGTTCACTTCTACTAAAATGTGCTTCTAGCAGTCTATGCACTTGTCGTTTCCTTAACTCAACAATATCATGGGGTAGATCAGCCGAAACACCATATTTAGTACCTTTCAGCCATTGAGAAGATCTTTTCACGCTCAGGATAACGAAGGAAACGAGCAATTATTGGACGTACCTGCCTTTGTCCTGTATTGAAACGACCTACCCTGTGGACTCTTTGGAATTCAATGGAAGAGCAGTCAACCGCTAACTCTTTCTGAAGGAATGTTTTTAGAACCATGCTTGTGTCTTCTTTGTCACTCTCATCAATCCCATAGAATCTTAAGTTCTCCCTTCTCTGATAATAAAGGAGTTTTTCCTTCATATCCACTACTTTGGATTCGCACTGTTTTCCTTCATTTTGTTCATTTCATCGCTAATGAACTGAACGCTTGCTTCAACTTGATTGACTTTTTCATTTGCTCTTAAGAGAGGGTCCATGTGAAAACCATGCAGACGAGTCTACAGTGCACCTCTCCGATTTCCTTTAAACTTGGCACACATTTATATCTTAACTAGCTAATGTCCCATGTGAAATAGTTTGGCTGAAATGTAAAAGGCCTTTGAGATATGACAATCAAACTGTTTGACCCCCTGAAATGCTCAAAATCAGAGCAAAATATACCTTATGTTGTAACATGTCGCAATCGCAAATGATTTTAAGTAGAAAGATAATATTTTTACCTGCTTTAGTACTAAGTCCCGTCAGCATATTAAAACCAAAATCAACTAATTTTATTTATATTTTGTCGCTTCTGTCGAATTTTTATTTAACGCTACTTTAATAGGTCTTTTTAAAACCCGATAAATGCTATCTGGCAATGGCCGTTTGCAGAGTTGCGGCCTTCTTTTCTTTGAATTTAGAAATATTCCTAGATTGACTTACAATAGATCTTTGCATCTGGTAAAAAAAATCTCTGTAAAGTTAATGCTGGGTTAGAGATTACGCACTCTCAAAATCCGCAATGTTCAGTTATTAAACAAACGACGATATGGCGACACGGCGATTTTTTTCCGATTAAAATCGAAAATACGGTGAACTTCACAGATTTTCTGCCAATAATTGCTTTAAGAATTCGAATGCACATTCATTTTCAATATTATTTTAGTTTTGAAGGGTGACCAAGTCCATCACCCGATATGCAGATGTCTAAAGTGACTGAATTATTGTCGAGTTTGACGGAGTCAAAGCTGAAAAATAGGTACTCTTAGTTTATGGCAGTATCTTCGTTTAAAATTGTTTGATTGGATCAAAGACAATGAATTTTCTTTGAATATGATATATAGAGGATTTCAAACTACGCTACGCTTTAAATACAGCTTCTAATCCGGCGAGTCACTCTGAATTTTGCGAGCCTCTGTAGCGGGGTGAATGAGTGACAAGTAGAAATGCACGTACAGTCGTATTTAGGTTCTTTAGCCGATTCTCTATTCAAGTTTTTAGTTTTTATTCTGTAAAGAAACGATGTTTTCTATTCATAATAAAAAAAAAACCTAATGGTTTCGTTTTCTTGGAAGCCCTTTATTATATGCTCATCGAATAGTTGGCCAAGTTAGAACCGTTTAGATTCAGCATCGGGAAGCCATTCTGATGTCGTTACTACCTTGTTACGGACTCAATTTGTTTCAATCTTGTGCATAATATTCTGTTCGTTCCGTTGAAATACCAAAATGTGTGTATAATCCATGAAATCAAATGTAGTATCACCGAAATAGATGAAATCACTTCAGTGATATAATGATATCTCAAGAATTTCGTGACAGGAACTGCGTGTAACGTCTGCACGTGTATTTCCCGCCCTATCCACGAGATGGATTTGGACTTG
The DNA here is from genome assembly GCA_030867875.1 of Actinernus sp. WN-2022. Classification (NCBI taxonomy): domain Eukaryota; kingdom Metazoa; phylum Cnidaria; class Anthozoa; order Actiniaria; family Actinernidae; genus Actinernus; species Actinernus sp. WN-2022. The sequence continues at coordinate 990,779 of JAOWCC010001752.1, read as the reverse complement.
ACCAAGTGCTCATTTTGTGTATATTCAACGAGGGAATGTGGCATATTTTCTCGGCGTTACCAGGGAAAAACAACTATATTACCGTTGAAGGCATGTCCCGACCCCCTTACCAAGAATTGTATGAAATGCCTTGGCACTTGGCGCGGATGTTGTTGATGGCGCGTGTCAAGTAAATTATCATAAAATCTATAAATATTTTCACCTGTACTGTACTGTCTAGACAGGGTATTTTATTCATTTTTGATTTTAGGTAATGCACTAGTCAAAGTAACCCGGGACAGGGTGGGAGGGGGGGGGGGGTTGATTTAGACTAGTGCATAATGGCTCACTCTCTGCTTAAAGCTGCCTGTGATACACTTTTATGCGATTTGTTACTGTCGTCCTCGTATCTCTTTATAGCGGAGCTCGTTGCATAAAAAAAAAATCAATATGGAAAACAAAAGATAAAAGAACAACCCACACAAGTGAAAAAAAATCACGCCGCGCGCCTCGCCCGATCGCAGACGTAAAGGGACAAGTCACGTGTCCTGATATCCTGTTCCCCGCGGACACCGGACATCCTACAGCTGAGAAACTACAAACCTCGTACACAAAGAATAACGTATTTCTTTACAGTTTTAAGGTGATAGACCAGTTCGCGGTTTATTATAATTCCGACATTTTGAAAGGGTTGTAAACATGGCGCAAAATACAGTGTTTGTATGGGAATCCGATGACAAATAAAATCCGTAAAATCGAATTTCTGAAATATTCTTCAGATACAAACTTAAGATACCAGGTAAAAGATTAATTGATCGAAATTTGAGGGATGTAGCTGTTCTGGGAAGCATGCAATCGTGGATTTAGTTTTCCATACATTTGTCTGTAAAAACGAGTCAAAGTCCGCGGGAAAATTTGCGCAAAAAAAATCAATCTTCCAGGAAGGAAAACATTTTTCTGAAGCATTTCAAAGACATTTTTTTGTTTCGATGAGGCAAAATTTGCTTCCGCAACAATGTTTTCACGTTGGCTATAGAGGAAAACAATGTTTACTAGGCTCCAGTGACACACAGCATATGTGTTTCTTAGCAACACAAACCCAGACCCCACCGGCAAGACAATTTGACACAGTGCGCATTCGTTAGTTTTTTTTCGGCAACAACGTTTCCTCGTATATCCTCCACCCGTGCAGCAAAACATTTGTATGCTTCCTGCTCGTTCAATTAGCCACCCAGGCAACATTAAGAGAAACAGAGAAGCGCAGTGTTCGCGCCTACGCCTTTTCGATCCCTCGTGCCTCGATCGGATGATCGCGTAAAATGGCGGTCCCGTCTCACGCAATCTCGTTCTCATAACCCGCGATCTTTTGGCCAGTATCTTGGCGCTGGTCAAATGATCGCGGGCTCTGGGAACGAGATTGCATCTCACGACGCTCGTATTCATCAGCAGCTGTGTATCACAGGACGCTAAGGAACCACTTTGGACGTTAAACATATATCTGGCAGTGACCACCCTCAGTGCTTGTTGGTCAGCCGCATTAATGGGAAGATAACTAACATAACTACTCATGCTTGTAAACTGCGTGGCTTACCGTGTGTCTGAACAAGCGCCCCGCACATACATGTATATGTAAATCCAGCGTAATTCAGGTCTGGATAAAGTCTGTCACGATCCACACAATATGTTTCATCGTTCACCCAGATGTTTTCTGAACCCTTTTCTAAGATAGTTTGTAGCAATAGCAACATACGTCAGACATTTCTGAACTTCGCTTTCCAGGATGGCACTGCGCTCCAGTTCGGCACCGACACAGCTGATTAGGCCATCCCAATAAAATGCAAATACGTAGAGAGCTAGGAAAAGAGGTGTAGTTAAAAGTATGTTCTTCAAATTTATTTTTTAAACTTTTCCCAAAAATTGGGTCAATGTCAAGCTTTGTATTTTTGTTAACTTTTCCCAAAAAAATTGGGTCGGTCTGGCGATTGGAAACGGAACATTTTATTGGGATGGCCGTATGTGGGTCGTGTGAATATACAGGATATATGCACGGGATGTTAGAAATCATTTATAATTCATTGTTGTGACCTTGTGTATGAATGTATGCAAACATTTGACCCCATAACAGTTACATATATCAGGTGCATCATGGGTAATTGTAACCTATAATCAGCTTGAAAAAATTAAAGTTTTGCAAACAAAATTATGTAGATGTATTAAGTAGTGCATCATGATTATTTTCAGTTCTGTTTCATGAGATTCATAAATATTTCAATATAAATTACCCACTCTGGTATATATGTTGGGCACCACAGACGAAATGATAAAACACCGGATCTCCTAGCGTGTAGGGATCTGATCAGCAATATATATATATAAATAGACAAGAAAGGAAAGGCTGATTCAACGGTAGAGAGTTTTTTCTTCCAATATTCCACATGGAATGTACACATATGTGTTCGGGCTACCTGTGGTGCACAACAGCAGACTGGGTTCTAGTCCTAAATAAAATGGCGGATGCTACAAAGCCATCTGTATAAACTATAATGGGTAAATGTTCTTTCGGTGTAAAATCGACAAGAAGATAATTATCGTAAGTTGTGGCTTCGAGACCATGACAGAGCTGGGGAGGAGAGCACAAATAAGGCTAGAATCAGGTATGCATTTATCGCTGATTCATCCTTCGTATTACTAATTTCTCTTATTTTGAAGTTGATTGTTAATTAGTTGTTGTTTATTGCAAAACCATAGGCATAAGTGACAAATAAATTTATCACCCAGTTATTTTAGGGCTATGTTTCTCATTCCTGTCCGTTATTTGTCCCGTTATTCTGCACACGATACAGATTGCATCTGGCGTTGATTGTTTATTTACGTTGGACCCGGGCGTTGGGAGTATGTTACTTTGGCCTCACTGCTCCTAAGCTGAATAAACTTTACAAACTTTTTAGTCCCCAGTTGTATTTCCAAATGACTGATCTACAAAATAATAACTCTCTCATCTTCTACAATTTCGCCGCATCGATAGTATTCGAATGTCATTTTACCCTAAAATTTGACTTTTTGAAAAATAATTTCGGAAGTCACTTGTACATGAAAGCCTTACTCCTTGAATACTGAATATTTGTTGGCACTTATATCATAATTAAATTGAAATTGGTCGTGTTTATGCTGTAGAAACGTTTTGTGTATATAGCTTATATGGTTTGTTCAAAAATATTCTGTAAACATGACTAAAAATACATAGTGGAAATACCCCTCAAACCGAGACAGTTCGTACTGACCCCCATATCTCTTACAGTTTTTGGAATTTTTCCAAAATATTCTACCAACTCTAATGCCAGGCCAATAGTAACATATGTGCAAAATATGAACAAAAGCTGAGATGTACCATGTAGACTCATTTTTTCAGGGTGCATGGTTTTCACATGGATGCCCTCTTAATAACCAATCTTCAAGTTTGCCAACTTGTTCTTGTAAATTGGACACTTTTGATTCGACACTTTCCATAGTACGACTGAGTACTTGAAGTCTGTCATTCATACTTGAAACTTTGTTGAGTATTAAGTCCACTTTGGGTCCTATTTCGGTGGCCATTTCAAGAACTTCCCAAAGTTCGTCTCCGTCTTCGGCACTTATTTCCTTCGTTTTCTTCTCAACAGTAGATGTCCTCAGAACTACTAGAGCTGCTACCTCTGTTTTTTCGTTTAAAAGGAGAAAATAAGTCAGCCATAAAGCTTCCAATTTAACTCATTTCACGGAGTCACCAAAAACACGTCTACACCAAACACATGCTAGACCCATTCCTGTCCAGACACATTTGACACCTAGGAAACAATGGCTTTCTGTTTTCTGCACTCTATTTCAATCTTTTATAATGTAAAAACCTAAAAGTATATCGGTCACAATATTTCTAGTTCATTCTCCCTTCCAGATGAGCTTCTTATATTTCGGCCAAAAGCTATTTCCTTCATTTTGAAATTTTCTCTCCTCTTTCGCGTTAATTTCCTTTATTCGGAAGTAATTTCCCCTCCTATTCGCCTTAATTTCAAATACCTTAATTAACACGAGCGTTAATTTCGTATAATAAGGTATGTAATTAGGCATAACCAAGCTTTATTTTTGTGCACATGGCCTAGGAAATCTCATGAAAAATAGTTCTATTTCATGAACCAAAGCAAAGTAAAAATATTTTTTTACTTTTAAAATAATATTTTTCTTTCAAATTCAAATAATTTTGTGCTGAATTTTGCTATACTACCTACACTGATGTACAAACCGCACTACGATGTACAATTTTAACACCAGCCCGAGTTTAGCCTACCCAACAGGCTCTTGTTTGATGTTAAAACTCTCATTGATGGTTTGAAACTCTTTTGTAACTTCATGAAAACAAAAGCAGTGTCTCAGGTATCATTTGATGTGCAGAACTGAACTGTTCTTTTCTGGCGAGAACTTAAAGTTCCATGTGCAGGTTCTGTTGCTTGAGTTGTCTAATTCAAGCTGTTCTTGAATTTGTGACTTTTTCTTTCGTATCACCCAAGAAGATTTCGCGACTTCCTTTGATGTGTTGACACGATTTGGTGTGTCATGCGATGAAATGTCAGGGAATTCTTGGTTTCGTCGTTCTCTTCTGTTTTCTTCACATAATTCCGCAGTTTTCTTGAAGGAACTAATAATGAACCTTGACATTTATTGATATCTGGTGATCTAAATTTTCAGATTGAAGTAGATAACAACCACAACAGTAAAAAGTTCCAGGACCTCCTCAATATGTTCAACTTGAAGCAGCACGTTAAGCAAGCCACTCATTTGAACGGTCACACATTGGACTTGATCATCACCAGGCATGACAGTAGCATTATTGACTCCGGTCTCTGTGCGCTATCCTGGGATCTCAGACCATTTTGGTGTGCACGCTAAAATCCACATAGAGAAGCCTATAGTCTCCCAGAAGGTAATTCAATATAAAACCTAAAAAGCATACATTATGATAACATATGCGGGGCTGTTAGAAACTCCTCCCTCGTTGGAGACTGCTCAAACTTCACATCTGTCAATGACATTACCGATAAATATGATGCCACCCTGAGGTCCATACTTGACTATCACCATGACTTCCCATGGTATACGGAAGAAATACATCAACTCAAAATCACCAAGAGACGATAGAGAGTTGATAGGGAGCTATATGTAAAGCACTGTCAACTAGCTAATGACACACTCTTTAACTACTCCGCAGTGATTGACGAACATAAAAACGACCAGAAAGTCCTGTTTAGGACGGTGAACAAGCTGCTTTACAGAACAACAAAAGCCTTGCGTCTTCATGTTTAAAATCTGACTCTAATTCAGAAACCACGTGCATGTCAAGTACTGAGCTTAACAACTTTGCCCCAGTCTCTGAAGACGAGCTAACTAGTATGATGAGGAAGATCGCATCTAAATCATGTGATATTGATCCTATTCCTGCATCCGTTCGTAAACAGTCTGCCTATACTTGTGCCCACTGTAACTAGGATTGTCAACCTGTCGCTATCAAATGCTGTTATGCCATTCATCTTGAAGATTGCTCTTTTGAATCCTCGATTGAAGAAACCTTCATTTAATCACGAATAATTCTTAAATTTCTGTCCTATTTATATTCTGAAGTGCGTGTCGAAATCCATCGAAAAGACTGTTACCACCCAAGTAAACGACCACATAAAAGAGAACAATATGGACGAACTGTTTCAATCTGCCTATAAAGAAAAACAGTACCGCCTTGATCAAAGTCCAAAATGATGTTCGCCGTGCTCTAGATGACCAACAGTCTGTAGTGTTCCTATTGTTAGACCTATCTGCAGCCTTGGTGGATCACCATATTCTGCTAGCTCGACTGTCTCGTAGATTTGGTATCAGAGGCAATGCGCTCGATTGGTTCTCCTCATATCTATCAGAAAGGAAGCAATTTGTTCGCGTGGACGGAGGCACATCTATCCATCGTGACCTGCCCTAAGGACTTCCTCAGGGATCCCTTTTGCGCTAGATGTTGTTTCTCATGTACACTGCCTCGCCCACTGACGTTATACAGCAACCCGGTTTGGGGTTCGATGTCTATGCAGACGTCACCCAAATGTACCTATCCTTCCAATCATTGTCAGCTGAGCTGGCAAGGAAGCGAATTGAGGCCTGTGCACGTAATATCGATAGATGGATGTCTCAAAACCTGCTGAAAATGAACAGTAAGACAGAGCTTTTGATCTTGAATGTTAAGAACCACCCCCCACCACCCATCGTCTCTGTTTCAGTTTGTGACGCTGTCATCAACTCCTCAACTACCGTCAGGAACATTGGCACGATATTCGACACGTCAATGTCAATGGAGGATCATATTAATGTAGCTTGCAAATCAGCTCTCTTCCATCTCAGGAACATATGTCACATGTGTAAATATCTGTCGCTACAATCAGCGAAGACTCTAGTACGCTCATTTGTTTCATCCAGATTATACTTTTTTGTAACTTGCTCAGTTTTTTATGGTTTACCTAATCAACTAATACAGAAACTTCAAACTGTTAAAAACTCAGCTACAAGATTAGTTTGTCTTACTAAAAGTCATGAACACATCATGCCAGTATTACAACAACTACACTGGCTACCCGTCGAGTATAGAATTCACTATAAGGTAATATTATACATTTTTAAATGCCTTAAAGACAATGCTCCTGCTTATCTTATAGACTTGATCCATCAATATGTACCAAATCGCGAATGCCTGTAAATATCGAGCAAAATCGAAATTTCGTGGCCAAACTCGAAAAAAAAAATCGCTCATATTAGGTCTACAGATAGGTATTACCAAGTAAATAAACGTGCTGGAGTTGTTTTTCAAAATACCGCCCGAATTTTGAGAAAATCGAGAAAATCGATTTTGGCTGTCGGCAGCCTCAAAACAGTCAAATTCCAAGGTGAAATTAGCAGGTCTCAAAACTTCTCTCGTATGCAAAAGTGAAGCAACCTTCCAAAAATCTGTCCCGATATATCGATTTAGGAAGGGTTTGACATCTCATTTGGGCTGAAATTTTGATCTTGGCAATAATTCGAGAGGCGAGCAATCACAAATATTGATTCCACATCGAAATCGCGATGGAAATTTTATCCATGTGCGTCACCTTCGATTTTTCTAAAAAGCTGGCCAGGAAGTGTTTACACATTGAGCTAACACATATGTAAAATCTTGAATGGGTAATTTACTTTGCGCTTCATACGAAACCCTTGAATTTGGAGAAATTTTGAATAAAATTCGAGACAATTGAATAATTAACTTTTTGTTATTGTCCGACTGTTTGCAGATTTCGAGCACAAATCTAACTTAGGACGTGAATATCGAGCTTAAATTGAAACCTGAGGATTGGAAAACAAATTACCTCAAGGTTATGGCATTTGCATATGTAGTTATGATATTGAATCATGTTTGCCGCGTAGCACTAGTAAGTGTAAAGAATGTAATATATAAAGTGGTAAGCTGTAGTGCTAAGTGTGCACGCCCTACGAGGGAAAGAGAAAAAATCTCTGACCCAAGTGGGACTCGAACCCAACGACCTCCAGGTTACATGTCTGGCGCTCTACCAACTGAGCTATCAAGTCAGATGAGAGCAATCGTGGGTATTGGTGCGTTATATGGGGTCACGGCGATTATATATGTATATGTAGTTATGATATTGAATCATGTTTGCCGCGTAGCACTAGTAAGTGTAAAGAATGTAATATATAAAGTGGTAAGCTGTAGTGCTAAGTATGCACGCCCTACGAGGGAAAGAGAAAAAATCTCTGACCCAAGTGGGACTCGAACCCAACGACCTCCAGGTTACATGTCTGGCGCTCTACCAACTGAGCTATCAAGTCAGATGAGAGCAATCGTGGGTATTGGTACGTTATATGGGGTCACGGCGATTATATATGTATATGTAGTTATGATATTGAATCATGTTTGCCGCGTAGCACTAGTAAGTGTAAAGAATATAATATATAAAGTGGTAAGCTGTAGTGCTAAGTGTGCACGCCCTACGAGGGAAAGAGAAAAAATCTCTGACCCAAGTGGGACTCGAACCCAACGACCTCCAGGTTACATGTCTGGCGCTCTACCAACTGAGCTATCAAGTCAGATGAGAGCAATCGTGGGTATTGGTGCGTTATATGGGGTCACGGCGATTATATATGTATATGTAGTTATGATATTGAATCATGTTTGCCGCGTAGCACTAGTAAGTGTAAAGAATGTAATATATAAAGTGGTAAGCTGTAGTGCTAAGTGTGCACGCCCTACGAGGGAAAGAGAAAAAATCTCTGACCCAAGTGGGACTCGAACCCAACGACCTCCAGGTTTGATCATTTTTGAAGATGTTCATTTTTTCTTTCCAACTTAGTCCATTGAAGTTCTGAAGCTACCAGGATCTGGCATTCTGAAGATACCAGATCTGGCATTTGCAAACTTCTACTTCACTTTTTCTTGATTTTAAAGACGGGTATAATAAAGTTGCTCCGCAAGTGATTGACAACACGGAAGGTCAATTAACAGTTCATCCCAAAATTTCGGCATGTTGTAAATCGCGGACTGGACTCAAACTAATATGGACTGGATTGGACTCTGAAAACCGGACTCTGAAAACGAGGACACAGAAAGCGCGGACTTAGATAACGCGGACTCAGATAATGCGGACTCAGAATTCGACTCGTTTTGACAGTAGGTAAACATTCTTGGCATACAGAAAAACATTTCGACAATTGTTGCTGAGATTTTCCCTTGACGTTGGGTTTGGATCAGCTCCGAGCGGCTTTCACCAAAATCTGTTATCTTACAAATGACTGGTTTCTTGGACCACATATCCTCAATAACTGTGCTATCTTCTGCGTCACAGTAGTGCTGATTTGAAATGAGGATGTTCGCAGGCTTTAGATCTCTGTGTGTGATGTCGTGATCGTGTAAAAATGAAAGACCTTGCGTCACATCAAGGGTTATCTTCGGTATTACTGGGGCAAAGGCATCACAACCCTCTTCACATATCTGGCGGAGGAAATTCTTCACAGAACTGACCTTAACGTCGCGATCAAACGGCTTGAAATCGAAATATACGTACTCCATCAGCAGGGCCGTGGGACATATGGAAACAGCTTGGAACTTGACAATATGTTCATGGTGGAGAGAGTGCAACAATTTAGCTTCCTTTATGAAAATTTGTTTCGATTCCTCTTCCAAGTTGTGCATTTCTTTCATCACCAATTTTTTTTGGTTTTTATCTTCTGCCACAAATACAGTGGCGAAGCTACCGCGCCCAATTTCCACTTTGTTGACAACATCATGATAGTCAAAGCAGGGAATTGAAGGCCGCTTACTTCGTTGACGGATGGTGTTTGAGCGAAATGTTTAGGCTTTTTCAGTTTTGGCAGTTTGAAGGCCATTGTGTATATCTTTGTAACTATATGCATGATACAAAGAGAAGAAAGAATATGAATAAAACAAATGTATGCTGCTAAACCGCCGTGGTAAGCGAGTAGCAGCTTATGTTTCGAACGTTTAGCCCATCGTCGGATCAAAATATATAACATCTATTTTGTACAACATATTGTCCGGGATCAGTGAATAGAATAGAAGGAATGACTATGCGGAATGATATGCGACATTCAGAACTTTTTTCGCCATTTTCTAGGTTACCGCAGTTCGTGATATCAAAGGGGTAAGAAAACATGGAGAACCATGAGAAAAGTAGCAGTACGTTCTGGCCATATTTTTATGTATTATCTTTTACACCCACTTCATCGTATGCCTGTACATTTACATGTTTAACTTTGGTATGTAGTAAAAAAAATACTTTTATTTCTTTTTATGAAGATACTACCCCAACGACGTGTAAAAATGTGTAAAAATTAAAGCGTCTTTTGGCACAGCCGATTGCTAGTCGACCTGCATACAGTTATGAAATATCACTTTGATAACTTGTTAAAGAGTTATTTAAAAAAAAAAACACAATTTAAACATAATTTACCACCCATAGACTAGTTAGCCATATAGTCATGTAGTCATGCGATATACTGTCCCTTTCAGAACAGTAGATACTGGCATTATCAAGTTAAAGTTGTTTTGCACACTTCCATGTTTTCTTCTGTCAACTGAGCCCGCGATACCGCAAACTGCGATAACCTTAAAAATAGCGCGAATAAATTGGCGCGAAAGCATGCTATGCCATACATGCCATTACACAAAGTCATTTTTACATTCACCGGTTCGGGCTATATTTGACATCACTACATGTACAAATTGTAGACACTAAAGCCGAATAAGTATATTTTCCACTATCTACCTTAATGATATTCCAATAAAATAAAGACCGGCATGAGATCTAGCCTGTCACACATGCATGGCTGATGCACTAGAAATAATAATTTACCGACTCGAACTGGAAACTTAGACGATAAATGACATAAATAATAATGCCATGTCCAAGCCCATAACTACCGATTAATGTACTGTTATCGTGCAAGTAGCGATATCTGCTCTAGTTCCGTGGATGAATCTATGTTATTTCTCAGTTCATGCATTGCGTGATTCTTCTATTCACGTCTACACTAATTATTGTCACTGCGGATCAATCAGTATACGTAATTAACAAACTACAGGACAAGATTTCCAATAAAACAGTATCTCACCTAGTAGTGGAGTGGCACACTTACCCCGCGGGCCCATACATAATCGATGCACCTTGATCCACAAAAAGTTATTCTACACAATAGAAAGTAATGCCAAAGCGACATATGTATCAAGAATAACCACCGTTCACCGGCTAGATTTTATCAGTTTGCCCCTCCATATATGTAATATAATGTCAATGCTATCCGTATCAAGTTGTACAGGCATTCCGTATTTGTGTTCCTCGACAAGAGGTTATTAAAATAAGTAAACCTGTCATCGGCGTATCACACGCACGTAAAGTTAGCCTGAGGAAATCAGACGACTAATCTCCCGTCCACTTTGAGGCGTCTGATTTCCTCAGGCTAACGCAAAGTCCTGGAGGTATTTTCCGTGGATTATTTTCAAACGACACCATAATACTTTGTGTTTATTATATATACTTCTATTCGTGATCTATACAGTCAAATTCAGTAACATGATTTCATACAAATACTATAAAAATCAAAGCAAGCCAGTTTTCCGTTACCTTAGAGGTTATTTTCCCGCCAACACAGTTGACGGCTCAATGGTTTCTTGTCCCAAGTTGATAGTGTTACGGGACTGATCTGCTAATTGATCCTGTCACTTTTAAAAAGCTTATCGGTAATTATCTCTGTTGGTATGCGACAGACATCACGATTTTATCCAGTATTCGTCAAGGAAAAATCTCAGCAACAATTGTCGAAATGTTTTTCTGCATGCCAAGAATGTTTACCTACTGTCAAAAGGAGTCGAATTCTGAGACCGCGTTTTCTGAGTCCGCGTTTTCTGAGTCCGCGTTTTCTGAGTCCGCGTCTAGTCCATATTAGTTTGAGTCCAGTCCTCGGTTTACAACATGCCCGAAACTTCACGTATTCTAACTGTGATAAAACAAATTGAACATCAGCAACACGTACAAAATCATTTTGGTCTTTGGAAGGTTATTCAAAACTTTTTGCCTCTAACAGAAACTGTAATGTTAAAGATAAACGGAACAGTAGCAGGCGACAATTACTCCAGAGGTGTGACAGACAGATTTTCAGTAAAGTCCGCAATAATTCTAATCACCCTCTGACTCAGCTTATGCCTAAAATTAAACTTCCAGGAACCTCAGAAAACAATCCTCCCTTTGGCCTAAAATAAACACCTCGCTTCAAGAACTCGTTTCTAAATAGATTAATCTTTAGATATAACTTGGCCCTTTAATTATAGACAATTGTTACATTTATATTTAGTATACTTATTATGATATATTGTATTACTAATATTTCTTGTATTATTATGACTGTAAGACTCGGTACGTATTTTACCGGTTGACAAATAAAGACATTATTATTATTACATTCATCGGTATGATGGATCGGCTCAGTGTTGCTTGACTGGGACAATATTCGTATCGAGACTCGCTGGTGCCTCTACGTGTCCGAGCTATTTTTGTAAACATATGCTGTTTCTTCAATACACCCTCCTCTTGTTTTTCTTGTATTTTAATTTGATGAAAAACTGTTTCTAAATGCTGTTTTGTCTAAAGTGACGTTTCCTTATTTTGCTTTACCAATTATTCTTGGCATAAGCGGTAAATATTAAATTAGTCTACGTGGTATTTTTCAGTTTAGCGGAGCCCCCCTCTCCGCCCCCTTTCACCATTTATTAATAGCATCACGATAACCACAGGACGCCTGTCCAATTTAATAGCAATGTAGCTAGGTCGACTCGGTATATATAATGTATAATGTCAGTGAATGATGTATTATTAAAATTTACTGCGTTTTTCCAATCGAATCGTTGTGTTGTAATAAAGTTTTTTCCCCCAATTTGTGCGAAAGAATAACATGATAACGGCGGAGATATGATACCTGTACCGTTCGTTCATGCGTTCAGTGTTCGCACTCTAGCAAAGGAAGGTACATTGTCTTTAAAACAATGAAACCTCGTTCTATAAATAGCCCAATGTGTAAAATAAACTACATGTATGCCAACTCAAAGATATAGTATGGGAGATGGGCTCTCCGGGTAATGGGCTCCTGACTATCCGTATAGCACATACCTTTTTTAACGCCTTTGATTGGGTGTTTGTATTATTATAATAACGATACGAATAGAAAAATGCAGTAATTTATAATAATAATACTCATTAATAGAACGGGAGAAACGTTCAAATGGTACAATAAATCCCGGTCGGTCGTTGGACTCTGTTTTCCCGGAAATTAAATGATCATCCCATTTGATATTTCAACAGGAATCCTCGGTTATGCAGCAGTCAATTAAAACCACGTCCCTCCCCCTCCCCCTCCCCCTAGCGGGGCATTTAACATTTTCCCTTGTTAAATGGCAGTTATTTCCCAGGCCAAAAACGCTAGTTTCCTGTTAAAAACATTCAAATACCCCTGCTCCCGTGGACCCTTGGATAACCATGGGTATTATTAACGACAACATCTTGGAATGTTTTGAGAGTACCCAATTGTCAATAATAGCGATACAGCTATAAATCTGCCTCCCAACTCTTGAGGACAAGCACGGGGTTTCTGCGGGATTTTCTGATAGCATTTGTGAACATCGCCTCTTCGAACGGTCCTGTTTGACTGCTAGTTTCAATAACACAACACCTCGCCCCATCTGGTTTGTTGTTACAAATGGTAAACACCTATGGGCCTCCTGTGCTTTCAAATGACGAAGAAATGTTCTTTATAAGAAATTAAAAGCACTTGATGTCCATGTGGGATTCCATATAACTCCCTCCCGGTTAGCTCAGTGTTTATGAGCCAATCAGTGCGAGCCGACAAATAGAGATCCGATAGAACAAGTACACATACAATTTTGTATATGGCTGCTAGGAGTAAAAATAATTATATCTGACGCGTTTTCTATTTGCTTGTACTCTCTGTCTTGTCTTGTCTTGTTTCGTCTCTTCGTTTGTTTGCTTGTATATTCTTTTGTCCCTTTATTTAAGTAAGACTGCAACAAACAATGCATGTCGCGCGGAACTTGGCAGATTCCCTATTAAATCCGAAGAAATTTTGCGCAGCATAAAGTACACGCTAAACCTACAAGACGCGGTGAACGCTGATAAAACAAAGCTATCATATAGTGCTTTTATCGAGTCTAGGCATATATATCTAAGCTCATGGTTTGGGCCGAGAAGATAAGAGAAATAATATTTCGCCTCGGCTACGGCAATATCTGGCTATATCAAGACAACAACACCAATAATTCCCCTGCACTTATCAATAATAGAAAACAAAGAATCCAAGATATAGAACAACATTGGCTAAGGGAGATATATAATGACTCGTAACACGAGGCAACGCAACAAGCTGCGAACATATAGAACCTTTAAATCAGCTTAGATGAGAATAAGTAATCACTGCTTGGAAATAGAAAAACTGAGGAAGATTATTATGCAAGACCGTATAAAAGTATCAAGGAAAGATTGTGTCCTCAGATATGCAATGCAGGCATTGAGGACGAAGTCCATTTTCTATTCAAATGTAGAAAATATGAAGTTTTAAGGAAGGACTTAAATCTGTCTGTGCCGGTGGACCTTAAATTTGGTTCGTACCTTGGTAATCGGAATTTCTCTCTCTCCGCCGTACATTCATTATATATTCATTAATATATCTGGATATTCTATTAATGATCTATAGTATGTATTTCATACACTGCGATAATTAATGTCACTATTTATACACGTTATGGCAGACTTGACAGTGTTGGGTGTAGCTTCGTACACTAGGTATATTGGCCAGATATAAATATTGCATGAGAGAGCACAAAAAGTTGGCAACGTTATTTCTATTAACGAAATAATGAATGATAGAGATTATTTAGCTGTGAAGAAGAGTCATAAGGCACTGTTCGTTTTTTATTAGGATTTTGTACTTGAACAAAAGTACATGTACGCCCCTCCCTCTATATATGGTAACATGCTTTGTATGTCCCCATCTCCATGTAGATTAACATATACTACAATTTCTGCCCAATATTTCAAAGTCTGTTTTAATTTTCAAAATCGGGGCCATAGCAAGACTTGCGAACGCCATCACTACACACACAGTGCGGCATAACGTCACGCGCGTGCGCTTTTGAAGGGCGGCGCGCGGGCACCTTCCCAGTACCGTACGCGTACCTAAAAACTAAGCCTGTTAACAAACTCTCAATTGATTTCTGGTACCCCCGAAACCCCCACCCCATCCCTAAGCAGTGGCTCTCATCCCTTGATAATCTTCTATCTGTTGAGTTAACGCCTTTGATTGGGAGTTTATATTATTACAATAACGAAACGAATCGAAAAACACAGTACATTTTAGTAATATATTCACTGACATTATATAGATTGTCGCTGAGTCATCAGCTAGCTATAGCGCTATTCAGTAAATTGGGCAGTTACTAAGTTGGTCACTTGAAAGTACATGAAGCCCATGTAGCTGCATCGATTAGTGATTCACTGCACATCAGTTATCTGAAAAGTATAATTAGCATGTAAAACCGGAACGTTCATTTGATACAAAAGTAGGGAAACTGGAGGATGCTTTTCTTTGAGAGTGTATACTAAGGGTTTGATGGCCTTTTGGTTTGGAAATGAAATACGTTCACTTAGCATGCACTAAGGAATAATAATAGTTTCCGTTCAAAAAGTTTACATTCAATATAAAAATGATGATAAAACACGAAATCATTTAACTAGCATCTGAACTACTTGTTAATTAAATGTATAATCATCGATTAACGGAAGCACCTTTTAAATCGCTCAGTTTTAGCTCCTGGTAGAATAAACAGGTGACGTTTGACCGGGGATTAAAAACACGGTAAATATGTTGCTATAGCGTTTAACTATATATTGGAAGCATAGACAAAACATCATTTAGAAAGTGCTTTTCATGACCTTAAAAAAAGGAAAAATAAGAAAGGGTATATTTACAAAAAATAGCTCGGTCACCCGGGGGCACCCCTACCGCCGAGTTTTGTGCCTATCAGATGTCGACTGCTACTGTTCAGTTTATCTTTAAAATTACTGTTTCTGTTAGAGGCAAAAGGTTTTGAATAACCTTCAAAAGGCCAACAGGATTTCGAAAATCGGTCAAAGAATATACACAGTCAGTTAGAATACGTGAAGTTTCGGGATGAACTGTTAATTGACCTTCCGTGTTGTCAATCACTTGCGGAGGAACTTTATTATACCCGTCTTTAAAATCAAGAAAAAATTAAGTAGAAGTTTGCAAGTGTTAGTTAGTCATTGATGTAAGATAGAAAGATGAACAGGCTTTACAAATATTCTCTCCTTTTTCAATTCCAAATTTCAACTTCATTATTATACAATAAAATGGTATTTTGCAGTCACATTCTTATGATTATTAGTTAAACTAATATTAATAGAACACTCAGCTAAATTAAAGGACAAATTACACTGTACACCTACATGTAGTCTTGGCATATAGAATTAAAGATATAATAAAATTATTATTTCAATCTGTAAAAAACAAACTGCTACAGTGACAATATTGTGAACTATATCCTTATTCTGGAATACAATCAACCGGGTCATCAAAAGTACACTGCATTTAAAGTTCATGTATTTGTGTAAGCTTGGAGTCAACTTACATGTTTACAGACATTTTTTTTCGTAGAACACTATTTCAAAGGCGTATCATACCCATTACAAACCACAAACTGAATGGAATATATATATCAACCATCAACTGAAATTATATAAAGCTCCTAATTTAAAGTCTTCAAATCAACTTTTGGTATCAAGGACCGGTATTTGAAGAGCTCTGTAATTTTGTTACCAAAGAATGCATGTATCTTCACACTTGTTTTGTCTTACAAACAACATGATACTTCAATAATAATTTTATGACACATGACATTCCAATACAAATGAATATTACTATCAACTGAATTAAAATCCCCTAAATTTAACATCACATCCACTTTTGGTATCATGAGGTACATTGTATTTCAAACTGAAATTCCGTAATAAATAAACTTGCAAGTTTTCAAAAATGTCTTCACACTAGTGCTGTTTTGCAAACATATACGTTAAAGGATCTGTATTGTATGGCTGGCATGCACCATATATCTCAATGCACACACAAACTGAATGGATCTACTGAAAGGCCTTAACTTAATGTCATTACATTAATTTTTGGCATCATGAGGTATTTCAAACTGTAAGTCTGTAAATTATATTAAACTCGAATGTTTACGTTGCAAGGAATGCATATGACCCTAGTTTTCTTTTGCAAACAACATGATACTTTAAAAGCTCTGTTGTATGGCACACGTCACATCCATAAACTGAACAGATGACCATCAACTGGATGCCCCAATATAAATCATCGTTTGACATCAGGAGGTATCGAAGAATGCACGTCTTGTCTCATACTAGCTTTTTGCATAAAACACGGTACTTGAAGCTCTTTTAGGGGGCATTAATCCCAATACAAACTCCTCAAAGAAAAGAAGCAAAAGCTCTTGCTTCTTCTCGTATGAAAAATTTAATGAGAAATATGCACCTAATAAGATTAGTAGGGCCTTAAAATACGACGATATCTGTAGCTTCATGAAAGCCTTCTTGTCGATTACAAGAAAGAGCTCTTTTGGTCCATCCTCATCACAGTCTACAGGCATACACCAGAGGTAGGGCTGTTTTGATTTGGTGTTCTTCAGAATCACATCATTTTATATGTACAGTCCCTGTCAAAAGTTTTCACACCGTACGAACCACATGCGGTAGAATGTGGTACATGTGCCACATGTGTTTACCACTTTCGGTAAAATGAATTCAGTATCTCAACAAGCTCGAGCAATGTAACGAGGTACGTGTATGTAAATGTGGCGCTACGTAACGTACGCGATCAATTCAAGGATAGGAGTCGCAAAGTTTGCAGTGAAAATGTGAAAATGTACTTGACTTGTTTACAACTTTTTTCGTTGCTGATTGGTTCAATTGTGACAGCTTGACATTGACGATCTGAAAGCTCGTTTCTTATTGGATGAAGTAATCTGCTAAGAATAGAACGTGTCGATCGATAAAAGTGAAAGACATTAATTGTAAGAGCCGGCAAATGAAATGGGTAGTAATATTGTCATCTGGTCAAAACTGTCGCAGGAAACAAAGTGCTTTCGTTTTACAATTTCTGGTCAGCACAGGAGAGGTTTATCTGCACATTGTGATAGTGCAAGGCGTCGAAAATGCCTGATGGAAAAGCATTCACAGAGAAAGCGTTAGCGAATTAGCGGCAGTAGAATTAGCGGCAGTAGAGTTGAGGATTGCCGACTATTTTCTACAACAACTGCATAGTTGACACTGATTACTGATTCTGTGGTCTGAAGAAGGATATTTTCTTTATCCCAAGGAAAAGTGTTGTAACTGCTGCTCTGATGGCCGTGTTGCGTAGCTTTTGAGGCTCTCTTCGTTGGCATGGCCGCTATACACATGAATGATAATCTACTCTTTTGAAATTCTGCCAGTTCTGGGTTCTCTGCAAGTTTTATCGCCCGTTTTTCATTCAGGGACATTCAGGAACCTCTCAAACGAATTTCTACATGGAACCAGAGAAATCCCATTGTATTCTTCGTATTCTTCGCAATTCGCAATTCACTGTCCAGGACATTTGAGCTTTGCCCTTATAAGTGTTCAGTAGCATTTCCTTTGAACTCGACTGTCTTTAGAAACATGGCATTTTGTTGTAACTTTTATACTGCATCCCTTGTACTCCGTAGTGGCTCTGCCATCAGCGACTATGGAGTGTGTTTTAGGGTTGGGGTAATTATGTGTTTGAGTAATGATCCAGCTAAGAACTGTAGTGGAATCCATTGTTCTGCGGCAATGAGCCTCCCTCACATACGATTTGCTTGACTATGTCTTAAGTGCATTAAGAGATGTTTACAGGTCCAAACTACATCTCGAAAAACAATTATACTATTGACCCTTTTTTCTGTAAAAACCCAGAGAAGCCACCATCCAGCCAATCGGAAATGGAGAAAACAAAAGCTTTTTCAATCGCAAATTTGAGAGCATTTCTCACATACGATATTCTTCGATATTAACCATAGTTATTTTGATCAAAAATAAATTAAAACCTCCAAAATTATCAAAAATAAATTAAATCCTCCAAAATTATCGAGTTATTTCGATGGGTTTCTATTGAATTTATTACGAGAAAGAATAATAGAAAATTAACACCTTTTACATTCCTTGCCGTTCAACACTTAATACTTAATAAGAGTATTACGATAGGCAACTAGTTCCTGTAAAAACTAGTGTTGGTGTGCGTCTGCGGGGAAGATAAACACTGGTATGTAATCAACTAAAGTCGATTGAGGTATGCTAACCGCCGTGGAAAGCGAGTAGCAGCTGTCGTTTCGAGCGTTAGCCCTTGGTCAGAGCAAAAAAGGAAATTTGAAATTTAGGTCTTCTGGAATGCCTGGAAATACTTCTAAATCATGACAAGCATGATTGATTTACACCTACTAAAAATACTGTATCACCTCTTTTGATGCACAACAAAAGTCATATTTCTCCTTCATTTCCTTCCCCCTCCCAGTTTAATGAATGTAGCCTAAGGTTAACAAATATTAATTTATTACGAGGGGTATGAAGATATTGACATAATACTTACCGCCTCTGCAATTCCACCGTTGGCAAGAAGTGTATCATGTAGGGTGAGGGTCATGTTCATTGTATCTTCAGTCACAGCACTGGGTGTTGGTCTGGTCAACTGTTCCAGGGCCTTGCCCAATCGGTGTCACATCACGTGGAGATTGAGGGCTAGCCTCAGTGCGTTTTTGCTAGATTTAGCATTGCACTCTGGAGTAAAAGTAGGACCAGCTCTCTGTGATGACTGCATGCTATTTTTCCACTTGTAATACGTTTTTTAAGCAAATACACTTAGTATGTATTCATCTGGCGTTTCCTTGTGGTGCTCTGTATATTTCATCCTGAACAGTACCCAGGGCTTCTACTGGGTTGTCTAGTACAGTTGAGGAAAACTCCTCCATCTCTTCAATGTCTCCATCTTTTCAATGTCTAAGGTTAACAAATATTTATATATTACGAGGGGTATGAAGATATAGAGGGGGCTCTTGACTTTAATTTGACAGTAAGGGGGTAAGGTTCATGAAAATACTTTGGCTACAAGGGGGCTTTTTAAACTTTGACAGGCGTGTTAAAAAGTTGATAACTATAAAGGGGCCAAACAATGATACTTCATCCCTCTCTCACCATGCACTCCCTCCCTCCCCATCACATTAAATGAACTTTCCCTTAATACTTGGAGGGGGAGATGGTGTCAGAAGTACACTTGTATTTTAGGGATTCAAGTGGAAGTGGTTAAGAAGATATTTTACATAATACTTACTGCCTCTGCAATTCCACCGTTGGCAAGAAGTGTATCATGTAGGGTAAGGGTCATGTTCATTGCATCTTCAGTCACAACACTGGGTATTGGTCCAGTCAACTGCTCCAGGGCCTTGCCCAATCGGTGCCACAACACGTGGAGATTAAGGACTAGCCTGAGTGCATTTTAGCTAGATTTAGCATTGCACTCTGGGGTAAAAGTAGGGCCGGCTCTCTGATGACTGCATGCTATTTCCCCACTTGCAATACTTTTTTTAAGCAAATGCATTTAGTGTGTATTTAACTGGGGTTTCCTTGTGGTGCTCTGTGTCTATTTGATCGTAAACAGTACCCTGGGCTTCTACTGGGCTGTCTTGGATAGTTGAAGAAAACTGCTCCATCTCTTCAATGCCTACATGGCAACGATCTTGAAATAAAAGTTTCGATCAGCCAATCCATTTGTGCATCCAACGATCTTTGCCCAGATTTTTGCCAAAAATCGCTGAGGTGTCGTGAAGGTAGTCATACCCATGCATGCACTTTGGACGCCAACACGCTTTCCCTTGTTTCCTTTTACAGAATACCAATAGTCCCCATCGTAAAGTTTGCACATTCTTTCCATCGTCAGGGACGTTTGTCGTAATGACTTTGATGTGGATGTCAGCTTATGAAGAAAATTGTATTCCTCATCGATACACAACAGAGGAACATGACCTCCAGTACCAATCTGGCAGTTAATTAAGTTTTTGAATAAGTTATTCGACGAAGTTTCGTGGACGAGAAGACTTTGGTAGATTCGTGGCTCGCATCCCAGCGTCAGAAGGAGCGAGACCAACAACAACAAGTTCCCCTTTTCCTTCCAGTAATCGAAAAGCTTGATTTCTGTATTTCCAACCAGGGAGCTTACACAAGGAAACATTCGGGCCAAGAGGAAATCGCGAGAAGTGCCGTGGCGCTTCGCAGCCACTCGTGGATGTTTGGAGGCGCTATTTCCTCTCAGGGTATCTGGATTTCTGATAGCTTGTGCTCCAGATCTTCAACGGACTTATTGTCATCCACACGCCATTGTAAGATTGAGAGTAAGTGAACTACTAGCAGCGCGCGATTAGAGACGTAAAGAATAGCAGTGGAAAAGCACAATATATATACAGGGAAAAGCCTGCTCGTGGATTTACACCTTCTGTTTGGCGATGATTTCATCGCACGCTTGATCGCGTGCCTAAGCAATATCAATTAGTACAGATACCAGTCGATCAAGCTTCGCATTCAAGGCTCATCGTATGCGGGTTCACAGGAATGAGATATACCACAGGAAGCCCACTTCCTGTTCGTGAATCAGGAGGTTACTAAGGACATACCAGGAGAGGCATATTGCATTTGGAACCCATTCTTAGCTTCGTAACAGCGGACAGTATAATCTGCAGATGGCAGACTGGGTATAAAACGCAGACTTGAGTATAAAATGCAGACTGCAGACTGCCATATAAAGCTAGAGAAAATGAAAGGAATGAAAAATATATAAATTATTATTTTGGAGAGATGTTTTAAATTTTTAAGAAGGAAACTACGACATGATTGGTTCCTTGAATTATTTCCTTTAACGTTCTCCCAATTACTCAAATTGAAAATTGCCTTACTAACTAAAACCCTTATTAAAATGTTCAGAAAAGTACTAGCATAAAACTCGTACATACACAAAATCCTAATACGGACTCGAACATGCAATTTGAGTTTTTTGTATTTTCGCATTTTCCTAGCTGAAAACTTGAAGCTTTAAAACTTAGCTGAAAACTTGAAGGTTAAAAACCTAAAGCTTAAAAATTATGTTCCTCATTATGATAAATGACCTGGCAACCCTTGCAGCAGGAAATGTTCTGGGCTTTGCCAGAGTCCATCCCGGCATTCCGCGTGAGTACAATTTTGCCGAAGAACCCAGAAAAATCTGGGATATTCCGGGAAACCACGGAATTTAAGGAAATCCGGAGTGCTACAGGCTTGTAAAATTCAGCGGAAAACCCGGAACATCCCTGGCGATCACGAGAATTTTCCGTGCTTTCCTGGATTTCAGAATTCTAGAAAATCCGATTTTTGCAGGGTTTAAAAGTTGCTTTCGCAGAGTTCTCTCCATCATTGCAAGTAAAATTTAACCGTTTTGCTGGTAAGTAAGTAAGTTGCTATTATTGTTCCAATGAGCGGGCCAATTCGCATTTCTGTGACATTAGGTTAATGATTGACGATTACTAACGTGAGTAATCACTAAAGTCTGGGCAGCAGAGAGGGGAAAAGTAGTATGCAATCTTAAATAATCAATTCTCTTGCACTGGGACAGTTGCGCGATAAGACGTTATCGGAAAAAGGTAACGCAATAGGGAGGTCGCCCCACAGATTCGAAACGGGGTTACCTCTGGTGAGAAAAGGCTAAAACTTCCTATCACAATCCCGAGTCTCGTAATCTTCTGATATGGCTGGAACCGAGCGAAGACTTCAGACACTTCACAACGATTATGGATCTTGGGATGGTGGAGGACTTGACTATTGAAGCCAGCTGACATGCCAATTCTGCTTGTTAATGTGACTGCATCAGGTCTTGCATTCTGTAATTGCATGATGCAGCGATAAAATTAACGACCAAACAGTGCTTCATTGAATAAGGTTTCACTAAATTTCTTAGAGATGATATAATTTACATATACCGTATATTTGTTATTGAGTGTAAAATAAACCGTCGCAATTATCACGTAATATTTGTAAAAGGCTCCAAAAACTAGCCCTGCAGACTAATTTGAATTCCAATGTTCGCTCTGGATTAACACTATGTTATTAGTCACAAATAACGTAAACTCTTGACTAAGAACTGTTTTAGGGTGGCAAAAGTTAGTTTCCTGCTTTTCTTGTAAATTTAGTCTTCCATTGAACCGCCTGAAGTTTGGTGTCTAGCCATGTTCAAATAAGTCTTTGTTTTAAATTTTCGTTTTGATTTAAAACTCCAATTTAACTTTCACCATTCAAAAACCAACGCACATATCGTGAAATCTTTAATAAAATACATTTAACTCAGTCTTTAACGTGTTACTTTTTGTCGTCCATTACACGATTTTGTAAAATATATCCTCTTAAATTAGAAAGTAAGAGAAACCACAGCTCGAAGTCATTAAATATGTGAGGCAAAGTGACACTTGTACACCTAACAGTGGCTAATGTAGTGATCTTTGGAACCCTGAAGCACCGCAGGAGAATTATAAGCTCGCTGTTGGTTAGGATTCCACATGCCCCTAGCCACGGCGCGTCTCCCACGGTCAAAGTGAACTGGACACCAGTAGTATAGCAATCCACCAGTTATTGGTATGGGGAAGTCATGTCACTCACTCCGTAAGGTGTTAACAAATCGATATTCCCCTAGTTCTTTGTTACCACTTCTACGTCCGTTGGAATATATATTGCTCAATTAGCATAACGCCTTAAAAAAACAGGATAATTCGGTCCCTCTCTTACTACTATTGATGTGAAAATATAACATATATTCCTGAGAACGAACAAAGAAAATCGAATTTATTTGCAGCTATTAAAATGCTGTACTCTTAGCAGTAGCAAATATAATGATGAATAGTGCCCAGGCCTATTTATGGATTCTATAGTAATCCAATCCATCCACAAGTTCGCCATTGGTGCCTATGTTTGCTGTCAGGGCAAAAGCCGGAAACTAATATAGGAACGCCTGCCGTATTTTTGTCATGGTCGAAGTGGACTCGAAGTGGTAGAAGAGTCATTGAGTGTTTATGAGAGTTTTATTTATCAGTTGCTTTGGCTTCTTACAGAAAAGAGAACACAAGTAGGAAAGCGTGGGTAAGCTAATTTACTTCACACTGGTAGCACTAGTTTTACGCCAGCTTTCGAACACTGGGCTCTGGGTCTTCAATAGAAAGTATCTTACGCGGACCTTTCGAGTCAATTCTCGTACTCTTGCCGAAATCTATCAATAATAGGGTTGTAGATCGAACCCCTAGCACAATGTTATTAGCCTTTAAGTCGTTGTGCAAAAATCCTCTTGAATGCGCGTGATCAAGGGCTCTCCCTGTCGATTCTACAATGCTCAGCTCCTTTGTTCGAGCGGCTTTTGTCCTTTTCATGAGGGTGAGGGTTTTGTCCTTTTCGCCATGAAACTACATAACAATATTTATGGCAATTTCGTAGTTTGTACACCGAAAAGAAGAGGCAGTCCTGGGTGTACTCCAAGACAAGACATTGGCCTCGTTTCTAACCTCTTGTTTCGCCGTTTTGGCGTCGATGTGGCTTTGATGAACAAACTCTTTAACAGCAACAGTTGTACCTCTGTACAGGGCCAAATGGCACATCCCAAATGTGCCAGATACCAGGCATTTACGCAGCTTTACAATGCTTGCTGTGTCCAGTTCTTTTATCCTGCTATCATGTAAAATGACGGTTCTCTTCTCTTCCGCGCTCTTCCTCTTCATTCCCTTTCTCTGCTGCCGGCTGGACAGTTGGGTTTTGCGAACTGCTTGCTACCTCGACCATTGTGTGATTGGAGAGCAGAGTCCTGGCTGGTCACGGTGTTCCTATTTGCGCAGTCTACTGCTAATTCGGCTTTTACTTTCTTGAATCATACCCGCCCTTTGCCCATTTTCTATTCTTTGCTTCTCTTCTCTTTTCCTCTGTCTCCGCTGTTTCTTTTGCCTTTTTCTACAGTCCTTGTAATGCTCAATCTTTAGAGATTCTCGAACCGCTTCCATATATTAACCTGCCTAAAGCAATTCTCAGAGTGGTAAAGAGTACTGACGCTGGTATATTGTCAATGAACTTGTTTTTGATTTCCGGAATTTGTCACTGTTATTTGTGGGCAAACTAGCGATTGGTTGGCGTGGGCCCTTCCCTTCCTGGAGCAATACAGTTTCCGTTTTCAGTTTATTCACACACTCTACGTTACATTAAATCAAGAAGAAATGTACATTTCGAAATGGAGAGTGTAAATAGGTCATGATTTAAATAGGAAGCGAGCTTGGTAGAAACGTGTGCGGTGGTCAAAGTAGCAAAACCTTTCGAGTTGACCAATGCCACAGGCAAAATATAGACGTTATTGATGTGTCATGGGTACAGGTTTATATAATTACATGATGGTTTAGCCAACAAGTCAGTTACAAAATGGCATAAGAGTTTAGCTTACTAATCAGTTACAAATTAGATTTGGGACTTAAGAAGGATTTTTTTTTTCTGTTTTCTGAATGGCATATAACCTAATCTTTTCAGATCAACAGGAATCTCTTCCTAAGATGTTCACCAGAATTTACAGACTTGGCCAAGTTTATCATGGAAGGAGAGGGTTTGCAGTTGCCCAGGTGTGGATCAGACGCCCACGATCTTTACTTAGCACTCATTCGTGAAATTGAAGATCTCATGTGAAAGCTATTGGTACAGGAGGATGCCTTGTTTACATTTTGCCTCATACATCCAATTAACTTCAAGCTGTACAGACGACAGACTCCGGCCATAAATCGACGAAAAAGAATGGCAAACTTAGTAACTACCTCAAATTGTGATGTATTGAACATTTTGTAGAAATTTGCTTTTCAAAACTATAAAACTGATTACATTTAATGTATAGCTGTCACAGGGGCAAGAGTTCCCTGGGGTGATGAACTCCCATATATAAGTATCGGGGATGGTCATCGGAAATTTAGAAAGGAACCCCCAAATAGTACTAGATTGAAGCTCGTTGTTTAGGCGTGGTTCAAATACGCTTTTACCTCTGAGGTACCAGCCCAAAACACAAAATAAATTATTACCTGACATTTGATCCAAGTACAATTGACTGTGAAATGCCAATTTTTGTTTGCCTTGTAACTAGTTCTTAACTAGTTCTTACTTTGAATACCATAAAAGGGTACCACGATAACCACAACTTTAGCCATTTCAATTGACCATAAATGGTATAAATAGTACGATGAGCATCCCTGTCCGTGCCGTATAGGGAGTCCCCTCGGGCAAGAGTTGCCACGTAAGCCATACATTATTTTCTAAATGTTAAACGCTCATTCCTCAAAAATAATTTAACATACCGTAGCTTGAAGTTGAATGTGTCCTACTATGGTAGAAGTCTGGGTAGGGCGCCAGGAGAAAATTACTAGGTCGGAAGTCCATCTAATACTCTATCTGGTCCCGTCAGTTTGGTAGCATGGCTATTTTTAGAACTAACTCCTCGGTTTCACTTGGTGTCATCCCGTAATCTTGGTCGATTGGTCGTTAGCTTGTATTGTTTGGTGAACCAACATGTCCGCCACGCCTTTGTTGTCTGAATCTCTGGGCATTGATTGCTAACTACATGTAGCAATGTAAAACCTACTGAATGAAGTTAATCAGTTTAGCAACCAGCCAGTTAGGGAGAGTAAATATTGAACAAAATATAGCCATGCTATCAAACTGATGGTACCAAGAATAATATGGGAGATGGCTCCCCTAGTGATTGTCCCCTGGCGGCGCTATATCCAGAACCAGATTTATAGAAATAGCTTCAGTTCTCTCGATACCAGAATTTCCATAGAAACGGCTGGGATTTCCTACATCTGCTAGATGAACCTGCGTGTGTCGCGGTCCAATGCATGTGGGATTTGTAGATGCTGTTTGGCCCTTTGGATCAGGTCTAGCAGCCCTCTTGGTGCATTCTTTCCTCTGAAAAAGAAACATACGTGATTAGGAAATTAGGAAATTGTGCTTTACTGTGCTTTATAGAAAGGTAAAGAACAAAAGTGTGCCACTCGTTTCCTCAAGCACATAGTTCGATGTAGCTGGTAAAAGAAACATTCACATTTACATTTGCCCCTTTGTAGAGAAGTAAGTCAATCGCAACACGAAATGAAAGAAAACTGTATGTAAATTGGCATTGACCTCTAAAATGATCAGTGCTCCAATATCAAAACAAATAATAAGAAATAAGAAAAAACCTTTCAGGCCTAAAACGTTTCCTTCTAATCTAAAGCCAAGTCCAAATGATTGGCTTGTTGTCAGCAAAATCTGCTGGAACTGCTAAATCTAAGTTAACGGCCACCAGTAATCATGTATACAAGTCTTTTACGTATTTTAAACTTGAAAAATTATGTACTGATGTCAGTGTTCCTTGACTTCACGAAAAGTATGTAAATATTGTGGCGCACAATCTTGACTATGATTTGTGTCGGTTTGCCATCTCATTTGACATCAAGATTCACGGAACCAGTGTTTCACCAGGTGTCAAGTTACATTCACCTGACCAAAATGGGCTGATCCAACTGGGTTAGGATCACAGTTATGAATAGTTCATGAGTTTGAGAATAACATATTAGAATAACATATTAATTAACACTTACTACTTTAACGTCTTCATAGTATGCAATATATTTGAGAACTGTGTCAGAGGCTGCTTGAGGAACGTCATTAAAATACTTCTGAGCTTCCGGCAATGGTAAGGAGTCTTCAACAATGCTCTCAGCATCTTGGGGGATGACTCTTTCGGTGGGACCTGCAAGGATTTTGAATGAGAACTTCAAACTGTGTAATACGCAGGTTTTCTTCTGATACATTGTTGTATCGGATATACAGATACTGATTAATAAAACATCAATGCCCATATCAGTGATACAGTCATCAATGTTTTAACCATCAGTCATATATCCAACAAACACTACACTAGTGCCTGTTAATTGGGGCGATCACTGACCTCCCTATCCCAGCTGGGTATTAAGCACAGAGACCATCTGATCAATGTGGGGTCTGTTTTTGTACACATTGCGCATGACTGTTAAGTAAACTAGCAGCTGAACTCCCTTTTGTACATTTTCATCAAAATGCCATATATTTTTAAATACTACATAGTTTCATTTTACTTCGAGCCGGAGGCGATAGATTGTATAGATCGTTTTCATGTGACGTCATCAAAATTCTAAAATCTAAACTAAATGATCTATAACCCTGTTCTTTTAATATAATTTAGGTATCGGTATACTCAATATTCTTGTAAAATTTTACGTCGATACGGTGAGTCGTTATTGAGTTAGAATATTTTGAATTTTGTGACAGCCCAGCTCAGCGTGTTTACTAAATGTCATGGAAATCCATATATTTCTGCCAATTTAAATTGTTAGACTTGATTTAACGTTAAAAGTGATATCTAAAGTGTTTTTAAGTGAATGCTAATCATATTGCTGGGAAAAACAGCTTTATTTGTAGAGTACGTTTTCGGCCGCCATCTTGGTGTACCAATGAGGTACACCAAGATGGCCGCCGCATACAAATTACACTAAATTGTTTGAATATTATTTGTCCGACAGCTCAGTTAGGAAGTACTCTAATGCTCCAAAATTTCGGTCATTTACATATTTTTACCTGCTCTATACACACCATTAAAAATATTTTACTAATATCAGTCTTTTCTTGAGGCAATTTTTTTTGTGACGTCAGTGAAAACGATCTATAAGCTGATACAACACTCACGCTCATGTTGTCAACACTACGTATAACCATGATAAGTACCAAATGAATATGAATATTTCAGGCCTTGTAACTGCAGATTCTGCATGCTGACCAGCATTCATCTTTCTCCTAAGACCTTGTATTCTCAGGGACATGCTGAGAGTGCTTCATTACACTCTTTCAGGCTACCAATTATCTCCGGAAATGACCTAAAGGACCCAAGTCGCTGCTCACTGTTCCGCCCTTCTTGGTGCAAGGAACAAAGCTAAATGTGACTGAGCTCTTCTTCAAGAAAGAAAAAAGATCATCTCTGATCCCTCTCCACCGAAAAGAAACGATACTGAAACGTTATTTTCATCTCACACATTATGTACATTGTATGCATAATTATTTCCTTCCTCACATTTCTCTTACATTTAATTTACAGAGGTATGCAATATTTCACTAAACTTGTTAAACTCAATCTAGTTACTGCTGTTCTTAAAACCATATCTTAAACAATGTAAATTAGTCAAACAACCACACAAGAAGTCTGATAACAGTCTTTGCTAAAATAATAATAAAAAGGATATGTTTAATTGACCCACTTAATAATAGTATATTTTTCCCGGCCATTGCGTTACATGTACATGTATCTATAGAACTTTACTTACTTTCCTATGTTAGCTTTTGATTGGAGACTATAGTATTATTTTTCATTTATTAATGCATAAACAATTTACAGGAAAACGTCCTCACAAAGTAGAGAATATTTAAACCGCATCTGAGAAAATTTCTGTACTGCTCTGCTTTATGTTTTACCCACTCGCTGCAGTTTACGGCGTTTGAATCAACTCATCACACTAGATAGACTTCATGCCCTCAAAGAGCTTTTACTTATAAACTCAAAGGAAGAGTTAATTCAACTCCTTCGGTTCAGTGATTTTAACTCCTTAAATTTTACTCCAAAGTGAGAGTTATTTCAATTATATCGGCTCTGAAATGACAAGAGCAAAAACAACTCCTACCTTGGAGTTAAATGTTCAAGCATTGTAATAATTATTTTGAGGGAGTTAAATTGGGTTAAATCCAATAGAGTATAGTAAAGTTCAACTTCCATGTGGGAGTTAAACGACCTCCATTATTGGAGTGAAAATAACTCCAAAAAAGTTACTCCAGTCACTATATATATATAGTTATTTTAACACCCTTAAGGTCTACTGTCGTTTCGTACAGCGGCAAACAAAACAAAATGGCGGATATCAATGAAAACTTCACCTCCGGAGTCAATTTTGGCATTTCGACTCGTTTTGAGTGAATCTTGAGATGTTTTTACTGCAAATGTCACTTTACTCTATCGACAAGGTGTAATAAATCTACTTTTCTTGGAAAAGTAGGCATTGCTTCTCTATGAAACTTGGCACAAGGTACGATTAGATGATAACGAAGAAATCTGTGTTTAAGTAACAAGAACTAATCAGTAACTAATCTGTGACATTTAAGCAATGTAAACAAATATTTCAACTGCTGTAACTTGGAAAGTATTTAAAATCCAGTGTTACTTAAGCACAAATTTATTCATTAAGTCAATAAAAAACAGATTCAGTTATATTTTTTAGCATAACTTGAACAGTTTAGCTATAAAAATGAAATAAATCTCAAAATGTTATGTCAATAATTTAATTCGATTAACACCTTATATTGGGAAAATGGGAAAATTGGGTGTGTCATAGCATTTCCTGAACATGGTAGATTAAACCTGGAAAGTGTAAATGGACTGATTTGGTCTATGGAGATCACATTTTTTTTTCAAAAACGACCAATTCTTGCCAGTGCAGATACCTTAATGCATGGAGTAAAAATAGCTCCCTGAAAATACCAGTGTCGAGGCCTTGTACTGAATGAACTTTTTATATGTCATACATTTATGCATTGGACACTACCATTATTGTAACAGTTTGATACATTATAAGCTGGTCAATACTTGTGATAACCAATAAAGAAATGTTGAAATTAATCCAGAATTAAAGGTGCTTATTACTCTTGTTTATAGTTCGTGTTCCTCGCCGTTTGTAAACTGGTCAGTATAACCGTTATCAATAGCTACAACCAAAAGTAATAGTTATTTCAACCTATTGTAATTGTTACGACCAATCAAAATAGTTACAACTTGTGATAACCAATAAAGGAAAGGTG
Organism: Actinernus sp. WN-2022; assembly: GCA_030867875.1. Lineage (NCBI taxonomy): Eukaryota > Metazoa > Cnidaria > Anthozoa > Actiniaria > Actinernidae > Actinernus > Actinernus sp. WN-2022. Next base: position 960,144 of record JAOWCC010001752.1, on the reverse strand, counting down.
AAATTAACCTAAAATAAAGGTTGTTATAACTTTTATATATAGTTGTGATTTTGACCATTTATAAAATGGTCAAAACAAACCTTTAAAATAGTCGCAACCAAAATTAATGGTTATTTTAACTAGTAATTTTTTACAGTGTACGTCTCGCTCCATTTTTTTCTTCGTGTTTCTGTTTTCAAGGCTATTCACGTAATCCTCCACGGAAATGTCGAAATTGGCGAATCAATTCTCTTCCCATTTTTCCGAATTTTAGGTCACTTTTGGTAGAGAAAGACTTATCTTTGGTCAAACAAACAACAATTTCCCTCCAAACAAATCTCGATGAATGAATGAAGCGAGGCGCCGCCGCTGAGACACAGCACAGACAGCGGGAAACCCCGAATTCTGATTGGACGAACGATTTTTGTCACACGTGAAAAATGTTGTTCGCGGCCCCTGATTGGCTAGAACCCATGGCTTTTCAGTGAGTATGTCTCAGTATGTATATAATAAATAAATATACAGTGATTAGATGTCATGCTGTCTCTATACCTAATTATTTAATTCAACAGTTTACTTCGATTCCATTCATTATTTCAGCACCCTCTTCTATCACACATCAGGTATACAGATGAAGTAAAATCTGACATGTATGTTCTTGTTAGATGTAAAGATTCATCAATTAATGAAGGAATTCTACTAATTCTATTATGTACGCCCAAAATGTATCTTGCACAGTCCAAATCATGTTTGAAAAGTATATTAATTAGAACCGTAAGAACTTCAGTTATAGTAAAAACTAAATCAAACTTAATCGAGCAATTCATGTGAAACCCATCACGAAAGAGATATTAAATAAGTACCATTGCTTCTAGGTACATGTATGGTGTATAAATGAAAGTTGACAAAAATATAATCGTGTAGAATCACTGGAAAACTCTTCTATGCAGCCATGCAGCCAAACTTAATTACGGCTGGAAATGAAATTGTCTACACCTATGGGCAGAGAAACCTCACGTTCTCCAAGGAGCAAATACTCTAAAACACACACACACATTTTTGTAGTGGTCAATCGGATACAAGCTATTAAACGTATAATAGCTTGATAATAGCATTATCACATTGATAATGTTTATTCCACCTTAGACTTAGCTCTCCTCCACTTCATGGGCAACATCGTTCTGTAAAAAGAATTGGCATCCAATCGATGTTACAAACCCCTGGTTATAAGCCCCAGATCCATGTAAGTAAGAAACTAAATAAAGAACTTATTGTACTACATGTACATCAACGTTGACAACAACGTTCTCATGAAACACCAATCCATTTTATCAAGTCTAATTTTATTACTGTGTGATATTGCTGTACTTCTATAAGACCTACAGTTGTCCAACTTGAATACTTGTATAGCTATCACGTGGTCTAGATGTAACCTTTGTGATAACCGTGACTGCATGTGCCTTTCTTATTCACTGCAGCATCCGTTAACTGAAACAAAGGCTACATGTAATTCATTTAATTCAAGTATATCAAGCTAAACAACATATTTCTGCACTTTTTCCATAACATACTCGGTATGTGTGTTCACTCCTGCATAATATTTCATGAAAGATTTGGTCTTCTAAAAGCCAAAAACCTAGGAGAATGTTTCAGATCTATTAATGCATGAGATTTATATAAGCGGAGGAAGATTAGTGATTTACCAAAGCCCGTACGTAGATTCACAAACACATCGTTTCAATGAATACACGATTCCATGCTTTCTTCTGCTCTGGATATAGCTTTGAAATCCTGAAAACTTTACGACTGCTCAAGTTCTTCCCCAACGCCATTTAGAAAAATATGCGAACACATTCCTTAAATTCAAGACTTTGCCAAAAGTGTAAAGTTCGCTCAGATTGGTTGTAATTGTGATGTCAGGAACATGAAAGTTTATGAAGTCCATTAGACGGGGAGGGGGAGGGGGAGGAAGTGAGCGGACTACCTCGTACCGTCTGAAAATCAGGCTATATGGAAACATGCATGCTACAAAATTGTAGCCACTCGCTAGCTGAAAAAAATGTGCATGCGGAAACCTGTCAAAACGTGTCTGCGCCTTTCCTCGTAGTATTGACTCCCCACTTGTGAATTTTGTGTGTATTTCAGAATGATGGCAAGAATTACATTATCTTTTAATTCAGTATTTCAGAGGCCTGGTTCATGTAACGGAAAATGAATTTACCATAAATACATGTTTCTAGCAGGAGCGACAGTTTAAACTAAATCTAATCACACCATAATGTAAATATCTACTTCCTTAAATTCCTTAAGTGGTGATTGTCGTATCACGTGATCGATGACGTCATAATTAGAGGAAATCATTTAAGTAACATGCGGGTGCGACAATAACATGAATAGAAAGTAACCCTGCTGAAATATTCCTCTGCCAGCACTGTTTTAGACCACGCTTAGAAAACATGACTATCGTGTAAAGGTAAGGAAATAATAAGGACAAAAAGTCTTCTAGATCTTGGTGTTGCAGCGGGTTCGTTGTAAGCTCATTCCGGAACAATTGGAACGGACAATTTTGTTCAGTGGCTCAGTTTGTTGAGAAAGTGGTGTCCATTGCACCAGAAGTTATCTATTTTAATGTCCTTGTATTTCTGTACTCACTGCGAAAGTTTCAATTCGATCGAGTAGAACATAGTTAATACAGTGGAAGATAAAGTTATGAGCTTTTATCGAAAGTAACCAAGCGCATCTTTAATATCGATCGAGACACCATAAACTGACGTTTTTGTCGACGGATGCAGTCCTTTTGTCTTCATTACTTCAAGAAAAGTTATTAGTATCATTGTTTTATGGACGCTCTAACGTGCGATACTTGTTTTTCGAATGAAAAAAAAAGGATAGTTAGCTTCCCATAGTTCCTATTTTCGTATATCGTCGGCCACCACAGCAATTCTACCTCCCGGATAGACCTCCCCTCTCCTTGAGACACTTCAATCTCAGAGACACTTGTTGGATGGCAGTTTCTTGTAATGAACCGCGACCCGGCTCGCCTCGATCGCCTCCTCCTCCATGATTAAACACCATTTTCATCTTTAAAGCAATGGCTGTCTGTTCTCTCAAAATACGTTTTAAAATTTCCACCTCGTGAAATCTGTACGAAAGACACCGTGTCCGCTGGTAGAACATTGGCGGACGGAAGTGTCTTGTGTCGCGTACTCGATAATGGCTATGGCCAATTTTTGCCAGTAAATGCTGGAAATAGGTGAATGGCATCCTGTAATCTTCAACATGTTGCCAACCAGGTAAAAAAAAAAAAGAAAATAGCATGATTTATACCGCCGTTGTCAAATCTGTATCATTAACAGGAAAACTGACAGAACCGATTTTCTCATGCTTTGCTTATCAATTGTCACACAGTTAATTATGTAAACAATAGGAATAGGCAGTTTCACTGAATACGATCAATTTAGGCCCCAAGTTTCTGCAAAGGGCCTATCGATCGCAGCTGTGGTGGAAATGGCAAAGGACCTCCGTACCTTCTCACCCCATTAGCACTGTGTATTTAAAAAATATAGTAACGAATATAGTAACATTTTACAACAACGGAAATAACGCTAATTTCGCGTGGGCCAGTACAATTCGCAATCCATTTTCATCCTTCTAATTTTGAGCCATCCGTACTCCAATGCTGTATATGTTTCTCACTAGTGCTAGTCTATAAAATAAGACCTACATTTTGATAGTTCATTTAATGTAAGTGCAAATTTTGAGTTTCGGATCAATGACACTACCTTTCACTGCAGGATTCAGTCTCCCCTGTATCCTTTCAGCAATTGCGGCCAGCCACGTAGTCGTTTACGTTGCATAGTAATTTGGCTGTTGGTAGATCTGTCACAGGAAGCCTGTTTTCTAAGAGCGTAGCCTGTCTTAAACGTCCTCTTGCAAACTTTACACACAACTAAGAACGCCATGGCTCGACCAGTCAGAATAACTCCGCTAGGCAAGAAACTATTTCTGGTAGCGTCAGCCGGAAGCCCTGCCCCAAACCGAATTGCTGGAAACCGGAAACAACTGCAAACACACCCCTGTTGCAAACAATATAGCGCTCGCCTTTATCCGGAAACGGAATCATCTAGCACCATCCGCATAGCCACCAAGAATCATTTGCAGCTTGAATCCAGTGGTAAATTGTTTACGTTGAGCTAATTCTGAATAAGGATGTTTGTCTAACGAGAAATGAGTAAAACAGGAAGTGCTTTAAGGATAATAATAATATTGATAATAATAATAATAGTATTTATTCGTCTTTTAAATGACACGAAAGATGTTATAGTGAAAAGTTATAAAACAACAATCCGAGTACAAAGAACTATAGCTAAAAAAGCTTAAAGAAATATGTAATTAAAAATCTAATCAAAAGCTAAGTTATATTTAAAATTTGACCTATTTATATAACTGTTTTTAAAGCCAACAATAGTAACAACTGAGTAACAAGCTATCCTGATTTGCCAGTCAGTTCGAGTAACTCAAAGTTCACGCAATTTTTGGATAACTTCCCTTGCTGAGGGCCTATCTGCCGTGTGCAGGTCATGTAGATAACCCGTTTGGGCACTGCTGTTGTCCAAAAACATCCCTTTCATTGTGTACCCCATTGAGAAGATGTCTGATTTTTTACTCTGCTTCCCGCCATCTTTTCCTAGTTCTGGGGCAAGATACGGACATAACGCTAGGTTTGCCGGCGGAGAGTAGTACTAAACGAATCCTGCGCTTTGCCACAATCAATCAATACTGCTGCCAGATCCCCGTCCCATTCTCCTTGCAGGACCACGTTGTTTGCTTTGATGTCGTTGTGCAATTTTTTACTAGCATGTAGATACTCCAGGCCTTGGAAAGTCCTAAGAACAGTTCCGTCCACGGCATTTTCTAACACTGTGGTACGTTCCTCAGACTGTGACTTTCTCCATTCACGTTATAGTACTGCATTAAAATCCCGTTCACATTGTTTGGCAAACTGACGATTGCTATAAGAACGGCAAGGTTAGGATGACGAATTCTTTGCATGAACTTGGCTTCAGTTTTCCAGTCTTCATCCTCGACTTGTTTTAGTACCACTTTCCGTCCTCCATATTTGACAAGCCGGCAACATCCCATTCCGTAACTACCGCGGCTAATTTCTGTATCAAGATCTACAAAATCTGAAGGTGATAAAACAGGGATGTTGTTTTCTTCTGCACGTTTTAAGTTGGAGTAGAAAAAAAGAGAGTGCCGGTATTACCTTTCTGCTTCAGGGCTGTTCTTTTCTTTGGGTTCTTCGGCGCTTTCCGGATCATCTGGGTGAGCGGCTACGGCACGAGTGGCGGTATTCTCAGACTTTTGTCCATCGTTACTATCAGCAACCACTCTCTCAAGAACAGCTGTTTCATTCGAACTTTGCCGTTTCTTTCTCCTCTCTGATTACTTTCTTCTCTTTCTGTTTTTGGAGCTCCTCCGTCTCCTCGCTAAATTCACCTTTGGCAATCTCCATTACTCAGTATTTTCAGTCAGAACAATATTTCAGGGCTAATCAGCCGACCGATTATATTTTCAGTGTAAGGAAGTGTAAAGTCCGTCGCAGAAGAAATTTCTCTCAAATTTGGAATCCCATCTCTCAAATGTGAACAGCTTAATGTTTTATGTAACTTCATTCGTGGGAAAGATGTGTTCGTGAGCCTTCCAACAGGCTGAGGAAGGTCACTGAATTTTCAACTGGCAGCCCCTTCAAACCAACTGGCGGCCAGGTTCGGGTTTTAGAAAAAAAATGCGTTTGTCATATAAGTTACTCCGCTTGTTACCCTCATGAAGGATCGAGTGAAGCGCTTACATAGTCGGGCTCATGGATTTAAGGTGATCTTCGATCCCTGTTATACTCCTATGTAAAAACAATTTTTACCCAACCTCCAAACAACATTGTTAATCAAGACCTCCGTTATGTCCAATATTTTCCTTTTCCTGCACACAGTTTGTTAGTCATTTTTGCACATTTACTTTTATTCCGACACGTTGTCAGTTTACATGTATATGCAAATCACTGACATTAAATTTGTTCCAGCCCAGCTGTGGCCCTCACCGTAACACAGCTGCTTTAAAGCATATTTCAACTAATGATGGTTTGTTGTCTTACTCAATTTATATTGAAGATTGATGTTGCGGTCTCATACTTCACTTTCAAATTCATATCATATCCCAGACTAAAAGGCAAAATGAATAACCCCAATTTCAGACTAATACAGCTCGAAAACCATACCCTCTGGCTCGAGTTTGTTGAATACAATTTCATGGTCAAGCGTATCAAACGCTTTAGAAACATCTAAAAAGACACCGACAGTTAATTCTCCTTGGTCGGCTGAGGTAGCAAGTTTGTTAAGGAGATGAATAAGGGCTAGAGATGTAGAGTGATTCTTATGGAATCCAAATTGATTGTGGTGAAGGATTTCCAATTTGTCAACGAAAGCAGAAAAACGGTTATGCATAATCTTTTCAAAGAATTTCGAAATGTTTGGGAGAAGAGATATCGGTCTGTAGTTACTAAATAAATTGGGGTCTTCGCTCTTGAAGACTGGGATAACTTTGGCAAGTTTTAGCTTTTCAGGAAAGACTCCTTGGACCAAGGAGAGGTTAATAATGGTCATCAATGGTTCATAAATTAAATCAAACGATGCTTTGATCATCTTCATTGAAACATTAGCATAGCCAGGCGCTTTGTCGGGTTTAAAAGAATTGGAGATGGTCTCCAGTATTTGTCTGGTGGTTGGTTGAATAATAATAAGTTATTCTTGGTAGGACGACAAGAAGTTAAGAAAAGGAGTGTTAGTAGCCGATATTTTGTTGGCAAAGTTTGGCCCTATGCTAGAAAAGTTTTTACAAAATCTGTTTGCAATTTCATTTGGATCTGAAATAATCGTATCATCACATTTGAAGAAAGAGGGAAGGAGCGTTTTTCCCTTTTTGTTATTGATAAGTTCACTAATTAATTTCCAAGTAGTTTTAAGATCGTTTTTTTGCATTCTTAAATTTCACATCATAATAGGGTCTTTTAGGTGATTAAGTTTATTCTTGTATGATTTATATTTAGCTTCAAGTGCTGTGTTAGGGTGCGATATTTTTTTTTTTTTTAAAGCATATGTAATATGCTTGAGATCCTGCTCTATAAAGTGCATCACGGACGAGAGATCAGAATGCATATCGCCTGTCGATAATTTACATCAACTATTCTCATACTACGAGCGTTGTAGAATCATGGTGCCCTGCCAATATCAGCCACTCTGGCGATGCTCACTTCCTTGCTCTCTTGACTGCGCGAAATCCGAGACTTACAGCGCTCTTTCTTTTCAGTGCAACTCTGTTGAGAAAAAAAAACACACCGGATTCGTTGCCATTGTAATACACCCCAAGAATGTTTCGTTCTACACAAGTATAAAGTTGATTCATACCAGTGTTTTCGTCCTGTCGACGCAGACCAACACTTAGGAACTAGTTTACTACATTTTAGGCGTGTATATCGCATGTGACAACCACAGCTTAGACAAACTCTCTCGGGGGACTCCTAAAGTTTTATACGGGGATGCTCCGCCCAGAGGTTCAAACCCTTACCCTTTCACATTATTCTTTGACATGATGAGGCGATAAAGCTTCAGTGGTAACGCCCTCAGCACGATTGGCTAATAAAGCATTTCCGCAATATGTCCATATCTGGTACATTCACACCAAAGAAAATGCATTTACAAAAGAGCCCAAGAACGCAAAACTTTGACCCCAAAAGGACAGCAAGGTACTGGAGAGGGTTCGTTTATCAATCTCAATGTGTGAATTTTGACTTTTACCGCCATCTTGAGCTGCCATTTTCCCGCGCTGCAGTTCGTGATAACTAGGCAGGATTTTCGCTCGTAAAGTAACTAAAACTAAATAATCTTAATTCAAACAACGTTATAAGTAGAAAAATAGCCTGCGCGAACTCGAGCTTTTCACTTATTGTGGGCATTACTTAACAAATATATTATGTTTTTGCATACCCCTGTTTTCTTATAGACGGACAGATGACGTCACAGCGTGTCAAGAACAAACAAGTCGTCCTATGTGCATATATAAGAGAATCGACAAGGCAATGAGAGTGTACGTTTCGGACAACTCAAACCTTTTATGCCGACTCTCTTTGAAGATGTTTTGCATAATACCTCATCTTCGGTGGAAGTGTTGAATACGTCTGCCACCCTGTTTCCCGCCTCCTGCAAAACACTTCTGCCATCCTACTTGCTACACCCTGAATACAGTGATGGCACTTCCGCAGCATTTACAGATTGATGTGCCTCCGCGAAGGGAACAATGACGTCCTCAAAATAGCGTGTGATCTCTGACTCATCATCACTCTTTGTAACTACCCTGTAGATCTAGGTATAACAAGAGGCTGTACCAGCCTTTACTCGGGCCATATGGAATTTCAACAAGGAAGGTTGAATAAAGTTGCGAAGTCCTCACCGTCTACTTATCGATATTGTTGTGTAAACCGATAAAATAATCTCTGTTGTTTGGGAATTTCTAGAGTGCACAACTAGTGTGTCCTTCTGTGATTTCCCTTTCGATAGGAGATTAGAGGTTCATCTGCATGCAAGCCAGTGGATTGACTTTAGTTTGACATACCAGTGCTTCATTAGAACTCTTTCCAGATTCAGTATTGCTGGTTGTAACGAAAGTTAAAATTCCCTTTCGTTTTGTGTTGTTTAGTTTCAAGCGCTTATCGTGTGAGGAAATTGGACTTTGACTGTGTTTTGAACGAGATCATAAGCGGATCCTCTCCTTTAAAAAGGCCACTTTGGAAATCGCGTGAGTTCTAGTCAATTTTTTCCTTCCTCGGTAAAGTTGGTTCTCAGTAATGTGGGGGCTTCTCCTGTTATGAATCCTTTCTTACAACTGAAAGGGTGTGGCATGAGGAGAAATATGCGTACTGGAACGTTTTAGTAGGCTTGAAATGTGTTTCAACATCAAGTATTTGTTCAGCTAAGAATCTTGGTTCTTTGTAAATGCTGATTTACTCAGTTGGTCTATTTATGAGCTTGGTTTGCGAGACTAGTTTCGGATAAGTAAAGTTATCCTTCTTCAGTCGCAGCTCTGTGACCGTTCTGGTCTGCCAGAAGACTAAAATCTGTCTGCCTTTATAGGCAGATGGTAAAAGTGGCTTGCTTGTTATTGGTTCTTAGTATTCGGAGTTGACCAATGATCGAGTAGCGATTGTATTTAATGTGATCCGAGTTGAAGTGATTGCGGCTTAAAGCTCGTGTTCACTGAACCTCGGGTGATTATGTAAATCGCTGTTACGATATGGTTGTCAGTCAGTAAGTTTTCACTTAAGGATCTGATCTCAACTCTCTGTTTAAAAAGGTTGAATAAAGTTGCAAAGTCCTCACCGTCTACTTATCGATATTGTCGTATTCTTTGCAGGTTTGATTAAAAAAGTATTTTACACTTACAATTGTTTTAGCCTTTGGGAGAATAAAAAAATATTTTGAATTCTTTTTATAAGAGTTACATATATAAATTATTTTTAAGAAGAATTGTGATTCTGTCTCCAGAGAAGCCATATAATAAAAATATTATATTAGTTATGTAAACATAATCCTATTTTAGAGTGCCTGGGATGATAACTGCCATGGAAAACAGAAAGCAAATTGCAGCCATGTTTATAACAGTATAGCTACATATGTTTGAGACAATATACATGTAGCAACACAAGACCAGTTATAATATAGTGAACACGAATGGTTAATTCTGACCTGCTCTGCTGAGACTTACAACTCTTTATCAAACAAGTTTGATTTCACATGGTTTTCAGGGAAGAATAGGCAAATCCTTGCTGATGTCATTGTTTACATTTTTGCCTCATTAGCGTAAATTAAACTTCAAGCTACAAACAAACAGAGTACATCGGTTGAAAGAGAATTTTAAACTTAGTAATCACCGAAAATGTAAGATTGATATGTTAAATATTTACAGATAAATTGACTTTTCAAAACTGTAAAATGGGCTGGGGGGCAAAAGTTGCTGTCAGCCATACATTCTTTGTAAATTGTGCTATTTTTAAATACTTTTCCTCAAAATAAATTTATTTTACCATTCTAAAATTTTCAGTGATTATCAAGTGTGTCAATCTCTTTCGATTTATCGACTCTGTTTGTTTATATGTACGTTGCTTGAAGTTTGATGTATGCTAATAAGGAAAAAACGTAAACGAGGATTTGCCTATACAAGAGGCCAAGTAAAACCTCAACAACAAGTCTTTAAAATAACACATGCAATGTTCCTTTGAACTTCCTTCCAGTGATTTAGCATTCAGTTTTGCACTGTATCAGTAGCTTTGCATATTTACTGGCAGCTACTACACCAGGGATCAACCCCCATGTACCCTGGGGATTTGCACAATAATACCCAATCAAACTCGTTGTATCATATCCCCTAGCTGGTATGGGGCACAGCAATTAGTAAAAATTCATACAAGGTTCCTGATCTATGAACCAAAGTGGGCTTTTCCCCCTCAACGATGGGCAACAAACAATTAATTCTGACAGGTTCCCATGGATCCACCCCAGGGGGAAGCTGCTAATACATGCATTATTTATCCATCCATTTAGTACAACAACATAATAATTTAAGGCAGCAGTCATGATTATGTATGTAATCTACTAGATTTAGCCTGTATATTAATATATAAAATGTACATGGCAACAAGGGAACTAGTACTACTACTACTAACAGAGGAGAATGTCAATGTATTTAGCATCATGGTATTGCTAATTGGGGACAAACTCATTTACGCTATGTATACAACTATATCCACTACACTTGAGGGTGGTCACTACCAGAGATTTGGTTGCATTCTCAGTGTCGGCCTACAATTTAAGATTCTGATCCAAGAAGACATGAAGGTCTAACCATTTGCAGATGTCAGAGCAAAGGCAGTACCAGTTCTCCCACTTATTTGAAGGTCCCACCAGGATTTGAACCCACCACCTCCTGCACAATAGACTGACACTTAACCACTGAGCTTACTGGAATGCAGTTAAAGCAAACTGGAGGCTACCATCTTTCTGTTATAGGCCCAAACTTAGTTCAGATAAAATTAATCCAATTGTAATGAAATTATAAATACATATAGATGATGTAACTTTGAAATTTAGAATAAATTATTAGTTCTCAAATAAATTATAGACTACATGAGTCCATTTCAGAAATAAACATGCGATTTCCACTCGGTTTTTGGATTATTGGAGTCATCTCATCTGTCTTCACACCAAATAATTAATTGTAGTTGTAGATCTTCCCGCTTGTTTAGAAGTGGATCCGTATTCCTATTTTACCGAAAGAACTGATAAATTGGGCCAATTTCTGGAGCCCATTTTCTAGTCTATTAGAAGCCATTTAAACTTTAAGAGGAAACAAGATCTAGCTTGTATAGATATATAATGGCCACTTACATGTAAGTATACTCTCTCAGTTCTGGACCAAATTTAGTTTATTTTATAAACTTCATCTTGCAATAATGATAAATACACTACTCTATACATAATATTATATCTATGAAGTATGTCAGTTTAAAAAAAAACATGAAATACACTGGGAGTAATTGCAAAATACCCCCTCCTCATTTCTCAACTTTTTCATACAAACCTTCTAAAAACCTAACCCTGAAATAATAAAAAACCTAACCATTTAGACCCAAAATCATTCATAGAACGAGTCTAAATACACTGACCTGAACTAAAGTGGAGAATGTGGGGGTATTGATCTGCAACTAAGCCGGAACAGGTTTTTACCAGTGTCAATAACACGCCACAGATACATGTAAATATGCGATTTCCACATCACTCATCAGAGTCATTTATAGTTCGTTTGAAAAAATCTTCATTTCGGATTACTTATTCAGTTTATACTCACTCACTGCATTCTAGATTTTCGTTCCCGAAGTTATAAACATTTAAATAATATTTTAAAAGGCCCCTGTCAGTCAGAGAACTGAGAAATCGGGTCATTTCTACTGTAGTCTATACTTTCGAGAGGTTATATATAATAACAATAAATAACAACACAACGACAGTCAATTGGTATAAAGGTTATCATGTTCAGATTAGCGGCTACTTACATTTACAAGCTGTTGTCTTTATATATAGTCAGTGTTGATCGCATGCAGAGCACTGTCACGTCTCACGAGTGTGTCTTAAAGCATGTCGCATAATATGTGATAAATTCCCGGCCAAAGCCCGTGAAACACCTCTCAGCTTTAGAAAAGACAAAAATCTTGGTATTGCACTTGAAGGAACCTTTGGTTTACACAAAAAAACAGCTGATATTAAAGGTTTTGCCAAGTCAAAACTCTCACTCGCCGCCATCTTGAAAAACCTGGAGTCTGGACAACATTTCCAGCATTGCGCCAGCACTGTTCACTGGGACAACATTGCGCCAGCACTGTTCACAGTACTGGCGCAATCTGATTGGTCGACGGCGCCAACCAGCGACACAAATAAAAAATAAAAAATAAACACTTGCGATTTCTGACTCGCGCCAGCCGAAGGCCTGGCCCGAGTAATAAACCTCAGTATTATAACAATATAGTTGATGTTCGCGGGCGTAATTATGTTTTTGGCTCGAGACAGATTTTCGACTCATTTTGGCCCGGACATTTACTCACAAATACGGAGGCATAAATAATTAAATATTCCCGATTGGCTACAGCAGTCGGTCCAAAACGTATTTTAGACCCCTACAGATGAATCATTTTAAACCAGTAAAATACCCACAATGCCCAATATAATAAGGAAGTCCAATAGGTTAGCGAATAGGTTATATAAGGAGCAAAACAGTATCTCACTTGTTATATAAAAAAATAACTTATATATACGCATTTGGCGCACATTTACTTATTAATTATAACATAATTTTTGCCAAATCACCATAACGTTTTGTTAAAACAAGATTCGAGAAAAGCGAGACATCGTTTTAGCACAGCTGCCTGTAGTTTCCAATGATATTTTTTTGGGGGAATCAACTGCATATTTTGGGACTTGGAAAGTCTAAGTTCGCCGCTTCGTTGTTGTAATGGAGCGCAAATTCTTACTAATAAAGAATAGCTAAATATTTTTTTTTTTTGTCAAATAGCCCTCTGGTGTATTGCCTGTGTCAAATAGGACCACGCCATTTTATACTGATAATATCGTCTATACCGTTTGGTTTTACTCAAATGATTTGATTTCATTGCATATGTTGTAAACCACTGTTCTTTCCTTTTTGATCAAGTTTGGTATCCATAATAACAATATGTTGACCTTTGACCTAATTTTAAAGAAATCAACTTTCAAGGGTTCGGGAGGAAAGGAAAGCAAGTAAAGATCGGAAAACAAAGTGATGGAACCAAGAGAGCTCGCCTTGTAGTTTAACAGTCCAACTGTAAATCGTGTCCACTATTATTAGTTAATCAGTTATTAATGAGTATCAAGGTTCACAATTGCCTTAATCAAGGTTCCAATTATTGTTTCCCTCATTTCAAGAATGCCCAACCTAACCCTTAATCAAAACCAGATAGTCATCTACTATGTTTTAAGCCTTTACCTCCTCCCGGAGGCTTTTGAAAGAATTCGTTAAATAAAAGTTCAAAGGTCACATTTACCGTAACCATGGAGATAGTAGCCGAAAGTTGTAATTTCCCTCGCACCTATCAATTATGTAAATCAATCAGCAGTGTATCTCAAAACCACACAATTAAAGACCACCCCCCCTTTTTTTGAAACCGTCATTTTTATAGAGTTTGAGACCCAGGCCTTAATGTACCTGAGCCTGTTGTATAAGCTTTAAAACGATATATGAACCAGCTTTATACGATTTATTCTCGCAGGCGCTATGATAAAGAAAATGCACCGCAAACCCTATTCGGAAACCATTCCCACAATCGTTCTTTTGTGGTGCTGAACGCATTAAAGACATTAAAAACAAAGAATAACTTGTGCTAATAAAGATTAGCATTAACTGTCCTTTGTTTTTAATGCGTTTGGCCAAGGAGGTTCGGTGAGACGAAAGAGCGACGTTTGCCTCTAAGCCTTCGAGGTTGTCTGTGGTTTATGTGCGGTAATTCGTTATGTTCTGTGAGTAAATGGAATTGTTTTTAGAAAATTCATAATTATCATCACCCGAGTTCACACACACCTTTGGAGAACCACACCAGTATCGAATAGGGTAGAACGCAGTATGGGAGTACTTTCCCTTCGAACAGCTTATTCGTCCACGGCAGGACGGTGTCCACAATGGTGACCCATCCACTGAGGCAGAATTTCTTCCCGTAGCTACGATCTCTCCCACAGCACCAGACAGATTTGACGATCTAATGCTCTTCTTTACTTTAACGTGTGGTCGCACAGATTCAGAGATTGTGCCGGATATGGACCCTCCCAGGAATGGGATGTACACCAGTCGTCTGTAGCATAAAAAGCTGTAAAGTTACAGCAATTTGAAATTAGAGAGATTTGTATGAGAAATACCATGTAGGCCTTTACAGCCTCGCTTTCATGTATTTTCTACGTTTAAAATGCCAATAACTCGACAGCAATTTGAAACATTGCTTTCAAACTGTGCTCAATTACTAATTTAGGTACGATCGTTCAATGGTAGCAATTGTTTCTCTGTACACATTAATCTTCCAATTTATGCAAATTAGGTTTTGTTTGGATATTGTATGGCTTTGTTTAGCTTTGCTTTCCTCACTTTCCAAAATCTTGGCTTTCATTCCCCAGTGAGCAGGGACGATATCAATGTCAACTTTAAGCTTATATTTTCTGAGCCTAGGGATGTATTATGAACGTGTCATGAGACTCTGGGAGCTTCATCACGAAAATAGAGATGGAAATGTACACTGAACTATCTCTTATGCATCCAAAACGTTCCCAAAACTGCCAACACAGTACATTCAAGACATTAAATTCTGTTTGGCTAAGCCAAACGCGCTTATAAATTTCCGGGCTTAAGCTTCTCTCGTAAATACGACATGCGACCAAATGTCTGTTTTTAACAATATAGTTCTAGCGATAAATTAATTATAAGGCATCTCGGAATAATAATTACCTTTAACAACATGGCCAAACCTTTCGAAGCGTCTTTCCGATGAGTCGCAAACTTGGATGCGTGCCATAAACTCCATCAATATATCTTCGGAAAATCAAACACTATTTGGACAGCCAACGGAGAGTCCCCTATGTACACAGAAAAAGTACACACCATAAAACGATGAATAAATTAGCTCAAACCCACTAACCATAATAACTTGTTCTGCACTTGCGTGCATCCACAAGTTAAAAAAGGAAGGCATGTTTACTCACGAATTATTCTACTTCTGGCCATATACATCACAGCAAGAGAGTAATAGACAAGGAAGCTCTATTGTAGATGCAGTAATTAAGTTGTCAATACGACCTTAATAAGAATAATTTTAAGTTTCATTTAAAGTTGTTTAAGCTAGAAGAATTTGTCAACTCATCGTTTAATGAGTTCCAAAGTTGTGGGCCTTGATATTTAATGCAAAATTGTTTGAGTCTAGTTCTAAATTTTAGTTGTTATATAATTTATGTGAGGTTTCCAGGCTAGGTTTTGATCAATTATAACTCCTAAAAACGAGGTTTGTGATACATGTTTAATTTCAATACCATCAATTAACAGGGGGTCAATTGTGTAATTCGGTCTATGACGTGATTTATATACCACGAAATTTGTCTTTTTGAGTTTAGTGACAGTTTATTTGCTTTAAACCAGGTGGAAACTTTAATCATTTCAGTGTTGAGTACGTTAAACAAATAATTTTGATCTTTATGGACAAAAAAAACGTTCGTATCATCTGCAAATAAGATACATTTTAATATATTTGAGGCATTTGAAATATCATTTATATACAAAAGAAAGAAAAGTGGTCCAAGGATTGAACTGTGGGGAACGCCACAAGCGATATTTTGGTGAGAGGAACTGGAGTCATTGTACAATTGTGTTTACTTGTCCTTGTGATTGGTTCCAATTGAAAACTACTCTGTTAGTTAATGCAATTTTCTACATGCACCTCCATTCGATTGTCGATCTATTGAAACTGCATTTTTTCCATGAGATCACTAGCTCAATGCATTCAGCATTGAAGAGGTATGTCAGCATGTGACTGTTTCCTGCAAAAAGCCTATTGTGAAAGCTCCAGCAAACTTTTCAAACAGAGTTGTACACCAGCATTAAAAGCCAAATATCATTCAATCAGAAGTAGAAAGAGTTAGTACTGAACCAAATAGTTATGCTGAACAATCAAAAGCAGTAAGTGAAACAACAAATTTGGTAAAGAAGCCACCCAAAATGTTCATGCCATGGGGGAATATTTAGTTCAGTGGAAAGTTGTGGTTTTTGGATTTGAATGGCACTTAGTTGGAATAAGAGACAATGCAATGCAGTCTCGCTCCTTTAATCACTGCACATACTAAGACAATATCTAAGCTATTGGTATTTTCATATAATTATACTTTAACTCTATTGCTATGACAATATTATTGTAAATAATATAAATTGAACTTGCACTTGCAGGTTAATTCAGTTTGGCAGAGATCAGGATCACTGTGACTAGGATTGTGGATACCAGAGAGTTCCAACAACTCCGTGTTTGAAACTGAAGGTGGATGTTCATTTTCCAAATAAAAGTACAAGTTATCGCAATGTTCCAGTTTTAAAATTTCCAGGACTACCGGTTGTTGGTTAGGAGGTTTTGCTCTGAAATAAATGAATACTTGCAGGGAAGAAATCTGTTAGATTAAAGCAATAAATGACAATTCTCGGCTGAAATAGAATGTAAAGCAGTATTCAAAATGCTTTTAACTACATGTAGTTCCTTTAACTATTTTTTTAGGAAAGAATCATTTTCCTTTCAATCTGAAGCACTGGGTTTAATGCACTTATCATTAGTTCTCCACGTGGCCTCCATTCAAATGTAGGGAAAATTTTACTTTGCGAATGTTCCTATATTTCCCCAGTAATTGTAATGGACCTTTATCCAGCAGAGCCCTCAGTACTTGGGAGCAAGGAAAGCCCCTAGAAAAGGTGAACCCATGGCTTTGTAACAAATGTGTTAAACTGACTAGTGCATTATGATTTTATAATCAGTTGTTCATGTGAGCTGAAAGCAACCTTTTATGCTTCTCAACCACATGAAAAACTCATCCATGCTTAAGGCTTCAGTTGAGGTTAAGTCCATGTATTGGAAGCTGTCGGGAACAATTCTAAATGGACGCAATCTACGTAAGTCATCTATCAGTCTCATTTGCACTGTGTAAATTGTAACAAGTTTTTGTATTCGTAGGTTAGCACTTCATTTTTTCTTTTTGTTTAGTTTTGCACCATTGTACTGTAAGGTTAAGTGTTTGTAGTATAAATAAAGGCAATTGTTAAAACAAAAAATCTTAGTCTCATCCCCAATTGCTAGCCGCTTAGTATGGTTTCTGGTTTGTACAGTCTGGTGCAATATTGGTTACGTCATCAAAGTGCTCAACGATATTGTAGACACCTGGTGGAGCTGATGTTGCAAATGTAATTGCATTTTCCGTCTTATTTGCTCCCATGGCATGGACCAAGTTCTTGCTGATGCGATTACAGATATCTTGGGCAATGTCGTTTCCCATGTTGTTGCCATCGCCGCCCTTCGAATCCACGTACCAGCCCCATGTTACCATGTGTGCAAGTTGACTCGTCAGTAGGACTTCCGTTTGTGCTATGCTTATCAGCATCTCGAGAGCATATTTTGAAAATGTGCTCCGAGCCTTGAAGAACAAAATGATACCTTTCTTGTTAATGGTGTTTCTTGCACCATCTCCTCCTTTCGCTTTATCTATCAGCTACATGAGCCAGACAGCAACAGCAATAATGTTAAGCCCATAATAACGAACCAAATCAGGCTCAGGATCAGGCGTAATGACTGATGGATTGGGAGGATGTCTGGAATTGTCAGGTGTGATGTGAGTGACGCATGCGCATAGCCGTGTTCTGACATTTTGTCAGCTACTCTTTACATCATTTGCTCCTGCTGGTTAATGATGTCGCAATCTGGATCTGGCATGACAAATCTGTCGACGAGTTTCTTCATCACATCATTATAATCCGGCCTTCTTTTCGTCAATGGTCTTGTGTATCAAGTTGTCTGGTGGGCCATGCTTTTCTCGGTACAGATTTGAGATATTTTATGCCAAACAAATCAAGGGAAGTTTATACAATATATGCCGCACCAACTCAGGAAGAACTTTTCAGATAATTCATAACACTTGCCAACGTCAGGTGATGCATTTATTCGACCATAACGCTCTCGGAAGAATTTCAGTGTTCCAATTTCTCGCATTGATAGATAGATAGTGTTTTTAATCTCATAACTACATTTTTTAAACAAATAATATACAAAAACGTAATATTTACAGGTAGTATAATATTAAATAATTATAGTAACGTTTGAGCCTGGAGGCTAAATTAACCGCAAGGTTTACAGGTTAGGCTCCAGTTTATTTTCATGTTATGTAAATAGAGGTAAGGAAACCAAAAGGGAATATTTTAAGAAATTTACTGATTAATTTTAGAAAATGAAGGAGAGTTTATAACAAGAAACATATAAGCAAACTAGTTATTTTAAGTATTATTGTGATAGTAAATAATGTTTTAACTTTTTGGAGAAAGACAATTATTTTAAGTCCTTAAGGGAGTTCTTTCCAAAGGTCAATTGCTAAGAAAGAAATCATTTGTTTACCAGTATTTGTTTTTACACGTTTCGCGTAGCTGCATATCACATATACACAGCACAAAAAAATAGCTATTAATATCATACAAGACTGATGATGATGATGAAATGCATTTATTTCTATAAAAAATACCTGATTTAACAGAAACATTCTCTATACCTGTTAGGTATACTAATTTAACGTTCTAGATTTTTATGGAAAAATAAAGTCTTTGTATTATATACAGTAAATTTGTAACTCACAGCAGAGACAGTATCTTTATGCTGAGAGTCAGATGTCTGTGGATATAAGAAAAGTGAACAAATAGAACCTTAGTACCAGTACTTTGTTTATCAGTAAAGACAGGTTCAAAGGAGGCATACAGTGTGTATACACAGCACAAATAATAGCTATTAATATCATTTATCACACTCATTAATAAGCCATGAAGCAAAAACAAAGGAAATCACAGACCAATAAGTGACCTTTAATCTGATACAGATTTCGTCCTGATTTACATAAACTTTGGCTTCGATCTTCTCGGCCAAAATAAGTCGTATCGCAAAAATAACTGAAAACATGACTCTCTACATCTAGACATTTGATAAGTAAAATAAAGGATTTGTGTCTGATCTTTATTCGATTTACAAACTCTCGGTTATTTTTTGGCCGAGAAGATCGAAGCCAAAGTTTATGTAAATCATGTAAAGCCACTCATTCTTTATCTATTACACAAGACTGATGATGATGATGAAGTGCATTTCTTTAAATTAACTGCTTTAGCAGCAACATTCTCTACCTGTTAGGTATACTAATTTAACGTCCTAGATTTTTATGGAAAAATAAAGTCTGTATTATTATACAGTAAATGTGTAACTCACAGCAGAGACAGTACATGTATCTTTATGCTGAGAGCCAGATGTCTGTGGAAAATAAGAAAAATGAACAAATAAAACCTTAGTACTTTGTTTATCAGCACAGAGAGGTCAAATGAGGCATACATGTATACACAGCACAAAAAAAATGCTATTCATATCATACAAGACTGATGATGATGAAATGCATTATTTTCTTTAAATTAACTGATTTAACAGCAACATTCTCTATACCTTAATATACTAATTAGTATACTTGTTGGTATACTAATTTAACATCCTAGATTTTTATGGAAAAATAAAGTCAGTGTATATTATATATTGTAACTTACAGCAGAGACAGTATCCTTATGCTGAGAGCCAGATGTCTGTGGATAATAAGAAAAATGAACAAATAGAACCTTAGTACTTTGCCTATCAGTACAGAGAGGTCAAATGAGGCATATACACAGCACGAAAAATAGCTATTAGCTCTTTGTCGTCCGATCGTGTGAGCTCAATTGGTTAAATCCTGAGTGCTAACTCACCCCCCCCCCCCCCCCCCCACCTCCTCTCGTAACCTTCTGAAGTCATTGAGTCTTTCTCTGTCAAAGAAAGAAAAAAAATTACTAAGGGAATTTATGAAAAGTGATTTCTTTCAAAACCAGAGTTCTTATATGAGTACAGGGTCCTTTGTTCTGAACATGAGTAGGTACTTTTAGCCATGTATGACTGTAAATAACCTAATTCGAATTCAAATTAAGGTTACCAGATACCTTCAAGGCATATTTTTTTTACACACAAAACAAATGATTATTTGGAACGTTTATGGATTGTTCTGCAATTAAAAAAACAACATTATTTTAAAAGATATAAAAGCTTGTGAGATATTTAGAAAAAAACGTATTTAGAAGGAAACTAACTAAATCACCAAGGCATTATAATCCCTTTACGTGCCATGGGCACCCCGTGGACTTTTAGCAGGAGCTGTTATCCGAGTAATTTGCATACTGTTGTAGCTTCCCTTCTTCGAAATAACAAACCTGCATTTAGAGTGTTTTATTAGTTGTTTGTATGGGGAAATCCAATTCTTATGTGTTAACCCGATGACGGCTAATTCACTTTTTGTCAGTTTTGTGTTTGTTGGCTTAGCATTGCTTTACAATTTAATATTTTTTCAACAAATCCATTCAGCGTATTCTGCACTTCATAAGCTTTACAGAGGTACATGTATATATAGGTTTCTTTAGTTTTCTTTAAAACAATGCATGTACAACATTATTAACGAGAGAGACCCGCGAAGGTATCCAGTAACCTTAAACTAACTTAATTAGTTTAAATTAACATGAAATGAAATTTAACCTGCAACAGTTACAACTGTTACATTAAATATTTTAACCTTTCAATGGACAGCTTCTCCATCACTTTCCTGGCAATGCTAAGGATTGCTTCTGAATTCACTGTTATCAAGTCATCACCTAAAGCACACATTCATAATGGAAATTAACAATGATTTTATTGTACATGTATCATTGGCATTTACAAATTCATGCATTCATGTAAATTTTATGTGTTTTATTTGACATCAAGTAGAATTATTTGGAATTATGTAGAATTATGTGGTTCAACTGTTAAGTCTTTATAGACATAAACCTAAATCTACCTAAAAATAGTACATGTACGAAAATGTATACAATCACATAGGAGTCCCTCAGAGTATGTAAAAGCCTGAATCAATTGCATCGCAAGTGTGGCTTTCAAATAATTTTTGGTGATTTAATATACATGTATGTTTAAAATTAGAAAGGAAAATGCTACATATTCAATTTTTTACATGGCAGCTAATGGATAAATAATGTAGAATTTGTTTTGACTATACTGTCAAAGATAAATTCCTTTCCCCTATGTTCATGACCATATCCTATAGCCATGCGAGCTTAGTTGTTACAATAACACATTGTTGTCACTTAGGACATACTAACATATAACTTGTAATTTCCCATGATACTACAGTGCACCACACAAACAACGAGTCATCATGTGCTAAGGAATTAAGAATAACACATTCTAGGAATATGTACATGTACTTAATTGTTACAATAATTTTAGCCCAATATCACAAGGAATTAACCTGTCAGTCTTGATATTAAAACAGGTAACTTCACTGAAGATGATGGGGCCAGAATAAATAACTGGGTCCCATTACTGGTGCTGTCCCAAAATTTTGTTTTTAGTGAAAGATAATGATATGATACTGATCTCAGCATAATATTTAATGTGCAATAACTTTAATACCTACAATACATGTTTATGCCATAGTTGTTTTATAACACTTGCTTTAAACTGAGACTGTTAGATTATGATAATTAGTTGATAAAAAAAAATAGAAAAAAAATCATTCATTTGGTTCAATGTTCTAATTGGCTGGATATTTAAAAAGAAACCTACATGTACTACAATGTTGAAGATTATTTATTCTGATATTTCATGATTATTACTATTAAGAATACATACTTAGCTGCCCATTATTGGTTGTTGAGTCTGCAAGCCACAGATAATATAGAAGGTGGTCTTGCATGCTTATTAAAAACCTGATAAGAGAGTTAAATTGTTAAAGAATCAGGATGTTGGATCATTTAAATATATGTTGCAGTTAAATTGTTTCCAAACTTGTAAATCTTTTCCATTTTCCAACTAGTTATTTTTTTCTAAGTAGTTAATTTTCAAACTAGGTTCAGAGCCCTTACATGTATTATCCTTATTACCAGGTGAACACTAGCTCTAGGCCAGTGAAAACTCATCGTTTACATGTACCTTTAAACCGTAAATTAGTGATTAGCCCTAAAAACCCTAAATTAGTGATGTTGGACCCGTTGTTAATGGTTAGAGTTTTTTAAATGTACATGTAGGGTTATAGGCATTGAATTAGTGCACAGGACCATTGAATAACCTGTTTACCTCTTCAGAATGGTTAGGACTGGTTTCAGGGGTTGGGTTATAGGGTTTAATGTTATTAAAGGGAAGAACATACAGTAGAAGAAAAATAAAAAGGTAGAAAATAGAAAAAAAGAAGAAAAATTAACAAGGTTAAAATAATTACTATAGGTAAAGTACATGTTTATACAATTTTTTTTCAAAAAGGAAAGAACAAAGTTTTGAATGGAAATACACATTTACAAGAGCAACTCATTGAGAAGATGACGTCACGACAGCAAACTGCTGGTTGAAAATCTTGGAGTATTTGGAACACACTTCAGTAATGGCAGACATGATTTCAATGGTAAACTCTCTCTAAAATTCATAGGTTAATTTGGTCCTTTGGTAATATTTTTTAATGATTTGGATATTTTCGACAGTGTCGTTTTGGTAGACAGAAAAAGTATATGTAGCTATGATATGAAAAAGTATAGCTTCTAGTCTGTAACGTCCATCTCTCAAATGTATAATACTATATTTTAAGAGTAATGTGTGAGCCCCTAGATGAGCTAATAGAGCTCTTGGGTGAACTTGTAAAAAAAATTTTAACTAAACAAAAAGTTTTTTGCTAATTAATTGGTTAACAAGGCTCGAGTTCCCAGTCTGATTCTACAGTACTGTACTAACAGTCATACAGACTAATTGTTAAACATGCAAATTGGTAAACAGTCAGCTTTTAATTTTGTAACTTTATATAATTTAGAAACAACTACTAAACAGTAGAGCCTGGGTGACATTCTCCTCAATGTCCACTTGTAATTCTTTGACTCTGTAGAAACATAGGGATGTTTTGTTTTTATGAATTTAATATAATTATACTTAGCACACTCAAACAAAACTCCTGTCTGGTGCCCATGTACTGTACAATAATTATGTAGAAAAAGCAATGATACCCCTAGATTTATATAGCTGTTTTTTTTTACAGCTGCAGTAGGTGCAATTAACTAATATATCACTTCCTATCATGACTTTTAGTAAATTCATTTGTAGTACAGGTTATAGTCATGCATATATTGGTTTGCATAATTTATATTATGATATAGTTTTGAATTTAAAATATGTGTAGACCTATATTACCTTTACAAAGCTCTTGTGTTGTTGTAATTTCTAGATAACAGGGCAATAACCATCAGACGGCCATCTTCTGATGCTTGCATGCACAACTGTATTCACAGTTATAAACATATAAAAAATCAATATGAATAAATATTTGATAGGTATATACAGCATGCAATGAAAAGTAAGTGTACTTTTTCAAGTCAAAGGTTTTGCAATTTCAATAATAATAATTGGGCAAACATAAGTTACTTAGGCTATTTTTTCACCAAGGTCTTCAATTATTATAATTACAATTACCTCTTCATATGACATATTTAATGAAGCTGGTATTCCTTCCAGGTTGGATAAATACCCTTCACAAAGGAGAACCTCTTCAGTCCTATTTAGGACCTCTGTATGAAAAGACAAAATTTTGAGGCAAAAAGGTACATGCATGTAAGTGTATTTCTCTTGTAACGGACAAGGAATGCAATGAATTGGTAGTGCAATGAGAAACAAGTTGCTATGTGGACTAGAGGGCCTGGAGATGAGCCAGTGTTATGATAATTAGGGTTATTTTAACTGTCAAGAGACACAGTCAGTTCATTGTGGTTCTGGCTCATAAACAGTTTAGTGTTTACTATATATATAAACCAGTTTTATATATTCAAGTGTGTTTAATCATCCCAGATGTATTTACACATCAGTTATGTACATAATTATGTACATGTACATGTACATGCATAATTATATTACTTAATATGGATGTTAGGGGCTTGGTCCCTTATGTAAGTACTTTAAGTAAGTACTAAGTCAAGTGTGTAACTATGGATATGACGATGGTAATAATAATAATGATGATAATAATAATGGTGGAGGTTGTGGGCCTGGACCTGTTACCGCAAAGTGTTGCTGTGGTATATATAAATACTAAGGAGTAAGAGGGGTGCTGGCTTCTTGAAATAACCATATAGGGTTAAGGAACCAGGGGCAACTCAAACTTTGAAGGACATGGTATTGGTCCCATCAATCACTTAGGGGTAATGTAACAATGACATCATTTGTCGTGTGATTTAAAGTACATGACCATATCTCCATCACTTTTAATGCTAGGTGGCTGGCTCAAACTTTGACAGGTATATGTTGGGTCCCATGATTGACTTGTGATGTTGTAAGGATGATGTTCTAATGGCAGGTAGCTCAGACTTTGAAAGACATGGTATTGGGTACCCATGAATCACTTAGGGGTGGTGCCATGACAATATCATTCTTTATTATCATGCAAACTTATTTGTTTATCTTTTTACACTTATATATTGCTATGAATGTAACAATTATTGTATACCTGGATTACTGTTGTATCCAACAAGCCCTTCAGTACCAAGGTCCTCAAGAACTGTTCCAACTGAGCATAGAACTTATTTTAGATTTTTTTTCAGGAGCTATATAATTTATAAGGAATACTTATTACAGGCATGCTTTTGTTGACAATAAAAATGTGAAACCGTAAATTCGCTGGCTACACCTCTAATTGCTTAATTCATCTGCTTTCCCAACAGAGAACTTTGTTTTGTTCAAACTGAGAAATTATGGACTGGCTATCCTTTTGCAATACATGTTGGTTCAATTAAACTATTTGAAGGGTGCTTATGGGATGTATGCAAAAGGGGGGAGCAAGTGTGATTCTGCTACATATGACACACTTTTCCCCTTTTTAGGGTTGCTTTTAGTTTTAGTTGTTGTTTTTTTGCATAGAAAATTATTACTCTTGTATGTCATTACCCTGATCATAGATAAAATACAGGTTTGAAAACAAAATTGTTTGTGTTTTTAGTCCAGCTAAATAACCTTACATGTATACTATTAGTGATAAGAACCATGTTCAGAGAAAGGTGAATTGAAGGATGTGTGCAAAAAGGGTGTAAGTGACTCTTGATCACATTCTAAATTCTCCTTCAATTTCTTTGTTCCCTAATGGAGAACTTAGAATGTGATCAAGAATCACTTACGCCATTTTTGCACACAGCCCTTCAATTGTCACTGTATTGATGCCTGTGGACATTTGGCTTAAATGCTTTCAAGCCTTCCATACATCCAGGGCTGTAAAATAAACTTAAATATTTATTTTGGTCAACGTAACTCTTAATTTCCTCATTGTTGCGTTTGTTCGCTTTGAAGTTGAATTTTACATACATGTACATGTAGATTTTGACTTAGTATGTTCTTGTACGTAGAGTTGCTCTTTCAAAACGTTAGTCCATTATTCCAACTGGAATGTCAGCTTGACATCTGGCTTCAAAGGGATCGAAAACTTGCTTGAGCCACAGTACCTAAGGTAAACATTTTTGCACCATCCAAAACTTATAACATAAAAGCATGCATGTTGTTTCCTTTCCTTAACCAGCAACAAGAGAAAATGCAGGTTTTCTTCATAAATTATCTGTAAACAAATTTGATTTTCACGATTCCCAAATCAGCACTTATGCCCCCTTTGTACACAGCCCTTCATGAAGGTAATTTATTTGTTACCCTGTGCAATCAGTATGAACAAAGCAGTCTTAGCTTGCTAAAAGTGCAAGTTGCCAAACTTGTATTAATCCACTTAAGCTCTCTGCTGGGGGCTATGTTTAGATTTGCTATTTAACTGATTTTCCCTATCCTACATTGTAGGTACCAGTTGTGTAGGCGAGGACAAAA
Organism: Actinernus sp. WN-2022; assembly: GCA_030867875.1. Taxonomy (NCBI): domain Eukaryota; kingdom Metazoa; phylum Cnidaria; class Anthozoa; order Actiniaria; family Actinernidae; genus Actinernus; species Actinernus sp. WN-2022. The sequence continues at coordinate 933,824 of JAOWCC010001752.1, read as the reverse complement.
AATTCCTTTTCCAACCACGTAATTTTCCCCCAATCTAAAGTGATTTGTATAATAGTTAAATATCTTAATATTTAACTTACCAGTATTAACATTACAGTTGTTATACATGCCTTCTCTTAGGAACCCACCATAATAACCTACATACATGTACGTACAAGATGAAGAAATCAATACCTATACAATTTTAAAAGAACCTAGTTTATATTTTTTTATAGACAACATAATTTTTGTAAGCTATTTCATTTTTTTAACATATGCTCAGGTATTTTGTTTGGATTCACTTAGTATAGTATACATGTACCACAATTGTACCTGTAGTCACTGTGTGCACCAGCCTACTTGACAGACTGTATATTACTTGTATTTTATGTCCAGTAGGGTTTGTCATTAATTGTTGCAATTTTTTTGGTGGAAAATTCAAAGCTATATATTACATGTACAATGTATATGCAAATTTGCACTAGATCACTTGACTGGATACTACATTGTAGTACATGTACATGTATAACACTATCATATACCAGTAGTAAATAAGTATGGTCCCTTAAAGATTCTGACCAACTGACCCAATATTGCTTGGCAGTTCAAATCCCAGAAAGTACCACACAATTAGTATATAGTTGATTACATAGTGAAAGAGATCGATAGAGAGAGGTAGGAAGGGTGTGATAAAGGGAAGTAATAAAAATGAGAGGGAAAAGTAAACAAAAGGGTAGGGAAGGGTAAACATATTTGTGGTGCCAACAATTCCTGTGTAAAAAAACCTAGGTTGAAAAAAAAATTGGTTCTTTTCAATTAATCTGAAATGGAAATCCATCAATAACATGCATGTACATGTACACATATGACCATGCATGCATGACCAATTCTTGTTTTCATTTTTTGTATTCAAGAAAGTCAGTTCAGAATAAGAGATCATAAGATAGTTATTCAACAGTATGTTGTGTATGTTATAGTTTTGAAGAAAGTATAATGAATGTCTAAATGAATGAATGGATGAAACTTCATTTAGACAGCTAGCTTGGTAACCCAAATCGGCTGGAAGCTGGTTCACAGATATCCATAGGGGCCCTGTATAATTATAACAAATAGCATACAGTGTACATCTTATTCAAAATGACCATTACTTGTACAGGAGTGGTGCAATTTCCTTTATAATTTATATATATCACAAAATGCATGATGTTTGAATGAAATGTTATAGCTCACAATGGAGAGGGGGTTAGTTTTTCCTTATAAATTATAACAACAATTCTACCTTCTGTTGCTATTCTATTATCACTGCTGTCTTCAACAGTACCAGTGGTCCCATGTTCCATAGCTGCATCTGTTAAATTACGTACACGTACATGTGCATGATATTCCATAATACAGTAATGCATTTATGCCCAACAACTTCTCATGCAGTTATTAAAATTCATTTTTGTGTCAAGTCACAAATGTACAAGTTAGTGTGAAGTTTGAATGAATGAAAATAGTATAAGGGTTGTTTGTAAACGAACTGAAACTTCAATGTATGGCTTAAGCCTCTAATTATTAAGTACAAGCTGTGTCTATACATATGGTGCCTGAGCCGGGAATTGAACCCAGGACCGCAGCAGTGAGAGGCGAGTGTTTTACCACTGCGCCAACCTGCATCCCCTGCGTTTCTGGCTACACAAAAGTGCCACACACTGCTGCAATATTGTAAACGTGGCAGTACGAAAGCTTTGTACAAGTGCACTTTGACATAATCTGGTATGAGGTTTTTGAAATGCTTGATAACTTGAAGTTGCATCATGTTAACAATTTTACAGACTGTATAGACGTATCCTTGTCAAACTTGAGATTACAAACAATATTTATACCCAGTATGTCAATGTTGTTATGCCTCTTAATATGTTTGCCATCAACAACAAAAGTAAAGTCCTGGTCAGTTGATTGGAGAATGAGTAACTGAAATTTGTTAGGGTTGGGCCATCAGGCCATTTTGCATATCCTCAGGTTGGTTTTGTTTGAATAATTGCTTTAAGTCATAACTTCTGCCTAAGATGTCCACAGTCAAAGTTTATACATGCACATTAGATAAAGGAAACTGCATGTCGTCTACATAATCTTCTAATTTCTTTAAAGATTTTCCAAACATTTGATCTTCTCTGAGAGTCGTTTGTCGTAGAACGTGTACAGAGGGCTCTTGACAATGGCTTTTCCACAAGAGAAACGTGACAAATAAGCAAAACCGACAATATGTTTTTGTGAATGCCATAATTAGCAGTCAATTTCAGCGCTCCCGCGGGCATTAGACATAAAAAAACTAATTTCAAATGCCCAACGATGGAGTCCCCCAAAAAATGAGGCAAATGCTCCACCCCCGGGTACATCGCTATACCTCACGACTACACATTTATTCTTTATAGTAACATAACACTAGCATACGAGTCGGTTATTGCTAAATATTTTCAGATAATGATTAAACTGATATAATATATAATTATATCATTTTCTTTTTCAAAATTACCTGATTTCAAACACAATCAACTAAAAGTCGATTAAGGTATGCTAATCGCCGTGGGAAGCGAGTAGCAGCTGACGTTTCGGGCGCTAGCCCATCGTCAGCGCTAGCCCATCGTCAGCGCTAGCCCCCTGGTTGCAGGAACTTGTCACACATCGTACCTTATTTCAACGTTGACTGACTGGCTTCCAGAAAGTAAATACAAATGATAATCTGGTTGCTTGCTGATCAGGAATCTTAAACGCGATGTCCCACATTGAAAACACGGGCTGATTATGGCCGATGAGCCCGTTCCAGTGAGGTTTGACACAGAAACGTCTTTGAACCGTTGAATCGTCCAGGTGAAGCCAGCGAACAGCTTTTCTTCTTTCCAGATGTTCACTTCTTTCTGAAATTGAAATATAATCAATGTTAATTTGTAACATGGGCGCATTAAAAAAGAGTAGCGCACGCAGTAAACAAGAGACAAATGGTCCAATAGATGGTTTGCACTTGATCCCCAGAGATGGCGGCCATGTTGGTGTACAAAACAAAAGAAGCTAACGAATAATATATTGTTAACTGTACACCAACATGGCGACTATGACGTCACGTGCAAAGGGTCTAATATATATATATATATATATATATTTTCGAATCCTTTTGTTTTTACAAAAGCCTGGTTGCATAATTTGCAATTCTTTTGTTTGGCGTGAAGTCAGACGTAATTTTTTTTATGTTAGCTCAAATTCCACTATTGCATTTAAAGGGGGCGAAATCACTAGTGAATGGTACTCGTAATTCTTACTGAAATCGTATCGCTTTAGAAAATAAGAGGTACAATGTAGTACATGTCAACTTTTTTTTATAAATCGAAGTCGTTTTTGTTTATAAAATTAAGTGTAGGACCTCTTTTAGCTACTATTACAACAACTGACTACAAAAATACACGAGTCGATATAAACATAACCTGCTATGCAGACGTATTTTTTCACTCATAAATTCGACGAAAACGTTTACGAGAGTGAAAAATCGCTGGTACTCGGCCCGCGAGCCCAAATTGAAGAGTGCCGTGCCCAAAATATTTGTCGTGTAAATCTTAAGGTAATATTTTCGTCGACTCGAATCTTTGCCATCTGCATCAAAATTATCTCAAAATTTCTCCTGTATATCTGTAACGCATACTCTACTAATCTGAGTAGTTATTGTTGTCTTTCATCATGAGGAAGTTTATCATTTTAGGCTCTAAACAGGCACGCGCAATTAATAGCTAGAAGTTGAACATGAGAAATATATATACCTTTTCACTAACTGCAAGCCTTAGTTTTTGCACTTCCTGTTTGAGAAGGGCTTGATGGCTTTCCTCGTATAGCCTGTCGTGCTGAATGCCATTGTTTTGCCTAAACATCTTGCTACATCCAGGCACATCGCATTTTACAAATCGTTTGCGACATCGCATAATATGGAAATGAACGTTGGATCTAAATATTGAAATGAAGATATTAGACAATTATGCTTAGTGGGTGACATTAATCGTACAACTGAACTTACCTTTTAAACAGTGATCCACAACCTAATGGACAGTGCTTGGGGGTATTTTGACATTCGCCTTTAACGTGGCAGTCAATGTATTTCCTTGGTACTGCATGTTTACAGTGAGTACACTGCACGACTTCAAAGGGACACGTCTCATTGTGAGAGTTGAAATTCATTCTTAAGCATCTGTAGTCGCATCTAACATTGCCACAGGATATTTCCATGAAAGGACATCTGCCGTAATGATCATCTCTCTGACTGTACTCCCCTTGCCACTGGCACCCATCATTTTTACAACCGATTTTTTTTTTCCAAGGAGCGAGTTCAGTACCACAATAAGAGTCGGGCGACGCTTCTCCTCCGCGGTTAACTTTGCTCTGCAAACAAAACACATGGGTTCTTGATTCATTTCAATGAGCTGTTTCATGCAGCCCATACAGCCGCTATGGCCGCAGTGTAAGGACACCGGCATGTTAAGGACGTCGCGGCTGCAAAATAAATCAAAGCAGATAGTTCGTGATTGAAATGGCCAATAATTATATGAATTTCAAGTTGAAAATTACATGTATGCCCACCAGTTGTTCTTCATTCATCAGTTATAATTTATCAAACTAAACTTGTCAAATATGAGTAAGGCGAATTGTTATATATACTTACCAAATCTGACAATACAAACTTGGATCAACCTCACCCAAAAAGTGGCAATTGAAAGTTTCGATGGACATTTTGGCTGTAAGAGACCTTACTGCAAGAGAATTTAGCTTTTGAAAGGATTCCCGCAGATGGCGGGTAATTTAATCTAATTATAATAAGCAATAACTCCACCTTCTTTTGACAAGCGGAAAATTACAAAGCATTCGGTCACTTCCTGATCCTGTTATCTACAAACTGAGGTTTGTTCTGGTGTTACAAACGCCGCTGATTAATCCAAATTAAGCAGGTAATGGGCTCCTGAAATAAGTAATACTCTGTTGCTTTTATTGCGAAATTAAAGTGCCACTAAGAATAAATGTTTTGCATATTCATAAAGTAGAGTTGATATATTAATACCAGTTCAAATTGTTTTTCGATACGACGAAAGGAAGTCTAATTTTTTTAACCTAAACGTCCGCCATTACTGGATGCCGTTCCCTTTGTTCAGCTTTAAACAAAGGTTAATTGAGCGGGAGTGATATCATATACTTCACGCTCGCCTGCAGAGCACAACGCCTAGCAAGCCACCCAACGCCTAATATAACACAACTACTAGTAAAAACTCCTTATTATAATCGAAAGATGCGAAACCGTGCTTCCTGTGGTAAGAGGGCCGAGCGAAGGGTCTGAGGACGAAACAAATGAGGGGCCGGAGGGGAAGAAGGAAAAAAGAAGAGACGCCTGCCAAATGTCGAGGTGTACGGACCGACTCCTGTACCATATGGACCTTGTCCTGTACCCCTCTACCCAAATAGGCCTTTTGCAACAGACGGTCACGTGACTTGTTGGCCCATAGTAACGCCATACTGGGTTGCAAGCTAACCAGCTCTCCCTTGACAACCAACAGAGATTGACTGAGCCGTGGTATCATAGCTGGACTTCGAAGCGTTTTTTCGTCTTACTTACTAAATTCATCTTGAAATAAGTCTTATACAGAACAAAAGTAAAGGTTTTTCTTTACTTTTGATCCCGTATTTTGTCAAATATTTATGCTGCGCAAAATAGAGTTTGGACGCTCAAACGAACTCACCTCGAATCTCAGGCATGGCAAACATGGCGGCCGCTAAACACAACTTAGTGAACTCTTTCGATTGCTTGTTTTAATGCTAGTGAATAATCGGTCAAACACAATAAGCTTTTGCTCAGGACTCAAAAGAATATTGGGATAAATACTGTTTACTCTAGGTGCTCGTTCATGTACTTAAAAAAAATCCTGTGTTTAACTTTAATTAAGCTACGAAACTATTCATAAATGTTGTATTATTTAAAATTAAATGTTCGTTTCCTTTGCCTTAACTTAGAAAAGGACAGGCTATGGCTAGCTACATGTACTTGAGGAGATGCAGAAATGATCTTAGAATATTATTTTAGTTTGATACTGAATCTGGGGGTGTTACATGTCCAGTTTTGAAGCAAAGAAAAATATCAGGACTTTGATAAGTTTTATATATCCCTACTTAGTCATTGGAGAGAATCATTGTTATATATTTTGTTGAAGGCATTCATTTCGTTTGGATCCATTATTTTAAAACGTCCACCAGACACGAGAGAGAGAGAGCTGACTGATTATTACTGGGCTGTGTCAGTTATCAGGCGAATGTTCACAAGTTTTACTGATTTCAAAGAGCTGTCAATAATTATTTTAAAGTATTCCTGGAACTTCCGATTCATCTGTCAAAAAAAAGTCACTGCATGCAAATGAAGCATTGAATTGTTATTCGTCAACTTCCGTTTTATTTTGTTTCCACGCCATGCCATGCCATGCCAGTGTCCAACTATTAGCATATAACTGTACTGGGTATTCGACAGATTCGACATCATATCAGCAATACCATCGGCATCTTTTTTCAGATCTGTTACAGTGAGCGCGAGAATTTTAAAAACACGAAACGTTGTTTGTTATATGATAACAAAAGGCGGCCCTTTTGAAAACAATTCCTGTTTAATGTAATTTAAAGGTATCAGGAGCACTTCTCAAATAGTTTTAAATGGACGCGTTCAATTCAAGAAACCCCTACAAGTAAATATTTTATGAAAGCTAATAAACACAGATTCTAGAAAACAACTTAATTTTTCATATTATCAAATAGTTTTACTTCTTTATTTCAATTTGACCATACCTTATACCTGAACTCCTGTCCCTCGGTAATTTGACGGAAATCCGCGCAACTAACCGAAACGGGAAAAAAAGGACTTTGAGAAAGTCTAAGCTTCAACAAACACCCTAATAAGTCGAGTAACTCTCAACCCGAAAGCCGGAGCACATCTAACATTTTCACATTTTTAACAGAACCGTCATAACATAAAGTTTTGTTTCAGAAGTTTAGATAACTATTTCTCTCTAGCTGTTTCTCTCAACCTTAATACATCATAACTAAATCCTAATTAAGCAGAAAGTAAGCTCTCAGTCAGCTTCTACCAAACGCATTTTCATTTCAAAGCTTCATTTTCATTTCAAAGCTTCATCGTTCTCATTGTTTGTTGAACCGTCCTACCAGAAGGCAGAATGTAAATAGAAAATGCGAATGAGAGCCGGCATCCTCTCCGTGCTCCGTTTGTTCTACAGACTTGCATCAGATTTTGTAAAGTAGCATCGCTAAAATTTATCGCTAGGAACTAGACGGTTTAGGACTATAAACTCCACTGGTAACTTGAATCAATTCACAACTAATATCAGGCCGACGAACAAGGAACATGCTCTTGAAATTGACAACTGTTTTTGGTCACTGTCTACCTTTGCTCGCTGTGACTGTGAGGAAAACTTTCATTGGTCAAAAATTAACTGCAAAGAAATATGGATACATTTACAAGACTGTCAGTTGTGGAGATCGTTCAACTTCAAGCTTTCAAAAGGATTTGGTCAAACTGTAGTTATAGAGCAGTTTCCACATGACTGTCGGAAGTGTTTTGGTTTTGCGTTTATAGCTCTCCTATTGGCTGAGAAAATAAACCAATCAATCAGATTCCAAAGTAAAACCAAACGCAAATTGGTTTTGGTTTTCTTTTGGTTTGTCATTGGCTCACAGGGAAGTCATTCATTTATGAGTTACTTGTGATTACTCACTCCTATGATTGGCTGGCTGTTGGTAATTTGCGTTTGCGTTTGCGTTTCGTTCTATTTCATATTTTAAGAACTGTCGTTTACAGTTTATTGTCAAGAAAGTTTTTAATTTATATTTTTAAGGATCGTCTTCCGTCATTTTCGTATATAGTTTTAACTGATTAGATGATGAGATGATGAGTCATGTATACATAATTTTATATTATATTTTTACATATTTTAGATTATTAACTTGTGCGCATTTTAATGAGGTTTAGTTCCTAGGAGTTATGTATGTCAATAAACAATTGATTGATTGATCAAAGTAGCGGACAAAAAAAGGGATTTGAATACTAAACCTTGCATTGCTACTATCAATGTTTAACAAACCAGGAAACCTTGCTGACTATCCACGAGTTCACCTTAGGGGCCGTATGTATTTTCTTTTTGTCTCACTTACCAATAGGCACTTGTTAGTGTGGTTACCATTGAAACTACCACCATGGTATGCTTGGCATTCCGCTCCAATTTCTTTTAAAACCTCGCCACGCCTCTTAACACAAGGACCATCGTCTTCCACAAGTTTGCGGCTTCTATTAGCATTTACCTCCTCCTAAAATAAGATCAAATATATATTGATGCTTGTACAATGTCACGTAAATGTTACTGTATGTGCATATATTCTATGCCTATACCTCTTACATTATACATTTGTACATGATTGCAATATATGCATGTGTTTGGTAAATTGGACAGTGTCTCTCCTTTAATTAAGGGACACACATATATATAGATCGATACATGTAACCAGAGGAACTTGATTCGGAAATTAAAGTTCAATATATATGTTAATGCATTAACCAGGTTAAGGGCTTGATCACGTAGTTTATTGGCTTCGATTATAAGTTCTTCTCCTTGTACATCATTTCCGTCACGCAGCAACAGGAAAGTTCCAGCAGTTTCACAGTCCTCTGTTCTTTGGTGCATTATTTGAGCCTCCAAATCCATCTTGTTGGCCTTCTGTCTCTGCTGTATGTACAGTTGAAACTCTTCACTCATAAACTAATATTTAAAACAAGAAGTGCAATATTATTACATGTATTTTAATCTTGATGTGGAAAATGTTGATAATTGTTGGTGTTGCTTGACAGTTTGCATGTGTTGAATATGTTTGTAAAGTTAGGTGGTCCTTTGTTCTGTTTCTGTTGATGCAATAAAAATACCTTTTCCTCTTCCTTAGCCATGGAATGGGCAGCTTGTATGTCAAGCAAGTGTAGTGCTTGAACTAGCAGCAAGAATAGGCGATTGAAGATGCCCTTACTGATGTGTAAAGCTGGAGAACAAAAAGTAAGATACATGATTTAACCAACAATACTCTTAAATCTGATAACACTAGTCTTGTAGTCATTACCATTATCATATGTAAGGCGATCCCTGGGAAGTTTGGCGCCTTATTCAGGGTGATTTTCTCTCCCTAAGAAATAATAATCAATTTTTTATACGTTCTATTATATATAATTGCATATACATGAACAGAACATGATAACCACCTAGCTCTTGTTTACTAGCATACCTGGTTGATCGGAATGTTAAACATTGGTGACCTGATGGCATTGAAATAGCTTAGCCTTGGACAGTGATGATCCTGCTGCTTGGAACTGATTGTTGTCTTCAATTATCCCTTTAATAATAATAGTAGCAGTAATGACAATGATTCATGATACTAGCTAGTATAGAGCAGTTTTTTATTTAGTGTTATATAACTTAATTAAAGGAGCTGTGTCACGATGAGGGACACGCCTCTGTTGTTCCGGGCCGAAACAGAATAATTTTCAATGATTTTCATATAAACTGACTATCCTAGCACACATGTGGGATGGATGAAATCAAAGGAAATGTGCAAAAATGATCAACAAACTGTACGTTTATCTAGTCTTAAAGAACGATATTGTATAGCCTTTCAATCGAGTATTAAGGGAGGGGACGTTTACTGTTTGAAGCCAATTAACAGCCACCAATCAACCATTGATTCCAGACATGCGCAAATCCAAGACACGTACAGCGCCTTTAATTACAGAGCCAGTCACATGGGGGCAAGTAAAAATTGTTTGGTTTTAGTTTGGAACTTGATTAGCTGATAATCATAAAACATTATACAAAGCCAATAGAAACGCTAAGCAAACTCAAAATCAAAGTTATCACTGAATTACTTTTGACTCAATAATTGAGAAGAGCTCTAATCTATTTAAAGAGGATGGACACTCAAAAGCATTGCCAACTAACGTTGTGGATTTAAAAATGCAATGAAAACAATTGAGGAGAAAGTGTACTTATGATCCACTGTCCAGGTCAACCTGATCCACTGTCCAGATTGACTGTCCAGGTCAACTGTCTAGGTCAACCTCATGGCTAACAGTCGGCCAACAGTTGGCAAAGTGTTTACCACATATTGTATAATTATCCTGAACATTGAATCACAGTAATACATGTACAAACGTACATGTACATTGATGCATTCAATATGAGAATAACGTAAATATAGTTTATATGTGATAATATCATGAGGGTTATAAATTCCAAGAAATGCATAGATAATACAATACCTTGCAGTGTTCTTGTAGGTTTTAGACGTCTCACATGTACATGTGGGGCACTTTCAACTCATCTTGAATGATAAGGCACCAAAGACAGCAGTGTTTCCCTTGAATGTTATATCTATTTCTCCTCAACATCCGCAAAAGTTGTTCAACAGAAGCTTAATAACGATTTGGCCAATGTTATACCAAGTCGTTTAACGACAATCTTCTAACTTTGAATGGAATTCCCGAGTCAGGCATGTGCAATGAATTTCTTGATGATGTATTACTCCTCTCAGTCAAAACACGTCTGATTTAGAAAATACGCTAGTGTGATTCAGCTTTGACTGTGTGATTCTACACTGCTTTACGGTACATACCATGTAACAAACCTTCTCACACGCCTTAATTTATACCAGGAAATACCAAGCTTGCTTTTCATTGCAAGTCCTTCTCCAGCAGACACCTCTAGTTTTGAACCTGCCTGGCGTACAATGTGTTGTCGTTCTTCCTTGCCTAGCCTCTGGAGTTATTTTAGGTGTTGGACTCCAATGTCTTCTTTCTCGCCACCACTTGTTATTTGCCTGTATTGTTCTACTGAACTCGCACATCGTTCAATGGTTCTTGTGCTGGCAGAACTACTACCAATTCGTGGCTGATTTACAAAATATGTAAGTTTAATGCACGTTTTTATTATTTTACGGCTTTGAGTTTGGTTTAATAATTGGTACTAAGCAGTGGCTCGGTAAACAAGTAATGGTAGTTGGATAACTTCATTTAAAAAATATTATCTGTGTATCTCGGTAGTCTGCTGATATTAGTAAATTTAGTGCAAAATTTATTATCTAGGTACCTTATGTTCCGTGTACTTTTTGCTATCTTTGGGTCTTTATCAGCGAATTCTTAATTAAGATGAAACTTTATATAAAATTTCATGTTCATTAGTATTCTTTATGTAAAACGTTCATCCTAATTAGCAATTCAATGAGAAAGCTGAAACATCAATAGAAATTCCATTGTCTCAATCATTAACCCCGTTTCCCTCTGGGACAGAATAGGGAACTTAAGCACCAGACGTTTTAGAGGCGACGGCGACGTGAGTGACCGAGAAAGCCTGGACAGAGAACGCAGTTGTTCCCGCCAAGATTCAATGTTAAGCAAACAACGCTTGTGACGGGCGACGGCAACCCGCAGTTCGATCTCTTGTTGCGGTCAGTACACGTACACAACAGTCCGATAATTTAACTGTGAAATGTCATCTTTCAGAGAAATTAGAGAGCTTCTTCTCCTTTCCTACGATAGTGCCGTGCTTTCAGACGACGAATTTCTGGTGCTACACGAAAGCTTTTATTCAAAGAATCCTGAATTCCCATACAGTTCGTATGCAAGATTCGACCTTGACAAAATTGAAGAATCCGAGTGTTCAGCAGAATTTAGAGTTCGAAAGCAAGACATTCCTGAGCTAGTAGAAGCGCTTCAAGTGCCAGAGAATATACGATGCCAGCAAAGAACATTGTGTGATGGAATTGAGGGTTTGTGTATGCTACTCAAACGCCTGTCATATCCATGCCGTTACTCAGACATGATTCAGCGTTTTGGTAGACCAGTGCCTGAGATCAGCATGATCACCAACACGGTTATGGATTTTCTGTTTGACAATCATGGCCACAGACTCTCACAGTGGAATATGGATATATTGAGTCCTCCATCGTTACAAATATATGCAGATACCATCTACACGAAAGGCGCTCCTCTCGACAACTACTTCGGCTTTATAGATGGAACAGTTAGGCCCATTTCCCGGCCAGGCCAGCATCAAAGGGTGGTGTACAATGGTCACAAGCGTGTTCACTCCCTCAAGTTTCAGTCCGTTGCTCTTCCAAATGGACTCATTGCAAATATGTATGGGCCTGTAGGTAAGATATATCCTAGTTTTAAGGGAGAATACTGTCCTTATTCTTTTTGTGCATAAAGAAGGCACTTATCATTTTCATAAATTATGTAGTGGGGGGGCTATGGCGATTTAAATTTTTGCAGTAGCATTTAGGTGGAGCTTTTGAAAATATTCTGGGATATCGGAAAGACTACTGAATGAGGACTATCCAAAAAGTGATGGGGGAGGGGTGATGAAAATGTATTAAGACTAGACAGGGTTAAAAGGGGAAAAAAGAGAAATCGCCATACGTATACCCCCCCCCCCCCAAAAAAAATATTTCCCCAATAGTACATAAATTATGAACCCTCCCTAATATAGCACTTTCTTTTTTAACAGAGGGCAGAAAGCATGATGCCAGCATGTTGATGGATTCAAACTTCCTTCATGATTTAGAAACAAATGCATTCTCCCCGACCGGCCAACCCATGTGTATCTATGGCGACCCCGCCTATCCGCTGCGATTGCACCTACAGGCACCGTTTCGTCATGGTGTCCTTACCCCAATGATGGAAGACTACAATGCCTCTATGAGTTCAGTGCGAATCTCTGTGGAATGGCTATTCGGGGATATCCTAAATTATTTCAAGTTTATGGATTTAAAAAAAAATCTTAAGATAGGAATGAGTAGTGTGGGTAAAATGTATCTTGTTTGCGCATTGTTTCATAATGCATTGACATGTATGTATGGTAACAAAACCTCTGAGTTTTTTGGACTTGATCCACCCTCACTGCAATATTATTTCAGATGAATAGAAAACACCCAGTGAAAAAGCAAACTTTGTTTAATGTCCAATGATTAAACAACATCTTTTGAAAAAAAGGTATAAGTCAAAGCCAAATAACGAGGTTTTTGAAATTTACATTCAGTGTATCTGAATCAAATATTTAATGACTTAGTGATATAATCCGGAATAATGAATGGAACATGGCGATCGTGTGTAATTGTCAAACACCAATAAAACTGTGTCTGAATATTAAAGCCATGTGAGGTCGGTTTACTTATCAGCAAGCTTCTGTAGTACAGCCATTAAAGCCTGGGACATTTGCAGTTGCTGTTGTGCCATCTGAGCTTGTGTTGATTGCATTTGATCAGTCTGTCTGCGCATTAGTTCAAGAATCCTTTCCTGCTGTTTTGCACTATTTTCCTGTTCTTTCTTTTTTATCTCTATTTCTTCTAGGCGTAGTGCATGTTCACTTTTAGTTTTTTCTTTCAAGAATTCCACTACTTCGCCGCTGCTTCTCCGAGACTTCTTCTCTTTCGCGCCTTCTGCTTTTTCTGTGTCACTCTTTCTCTTCTTCGTCTCCGTTAACCGTTCCATCGCCTTCTTACGGACATCATCAGCTGCTTCCGACATGGCTTTTTTCTTGTCGCTGTTAATGGACAGACTTTTTTCCTTTTCACATAGTTCTTCGATTAGCACATCTATTTCAGTCATCTCTGCGTTAATCCCGCTTGCGGCTTCCTCTTTTAGCATTCGCTTCTTGAATTTAGTTTGAAGTAAAGTCCAACGATCTCTGATCCCTCGCTTGTCTTTAATTCGAAACTTGGGGTTTTCAATCTTGTTGAGCATTTCTTGGATAGTTTCCCAGATCCTCCCTCGATCGGGACTTCCTTTCTTAAAACTAAACAACTCGCTTCCAATGATTTCTCTAAGTAAAATTACGTCGTGCTCATCGGTCCATTCCATCACGGCCCTAAAAAATCACAGAAATGGAGTGTTTACAGCGATTCTCAACCATCCTTTCAATCCTTAAAGTTTTGTCTCGAAGAAAAAGTCGTATTTTGGTGAGATATTGTTGCCCTCTCGACCCCAGCTCGGTCAAATTCTGATAATTTAATTATTCGAACTCAGTTTCATCTTAATTTGGATCTCTCTAAAACTATAGAAGAATTCTAGGCGTCTTATTTTTAGTAGCTCAACTAATTTATAATGTATTAAAACTATACCTGTTATTCTGTTATTACTCGTCTCTTCGACTAATCTCCTCATGGCATCGTTCAATATTAAGCTTATATTAGCACCTTATTGACAAATAATTCACGAAGAATACTTCAGAAAAATTGTCTTGTTATCAGAAGTTCAATGCCCGTACTTATACTAGTTTCACGTCCACCAAAACACGACTTCTTCTTCGAGACAAGTTGAGAATCGCTGTAATATAATTCACTAAACTAACAGATCAGAGTAGAAAACGGATTTAAACCGGCAGCAAAAGCCGAGTATACGAGAAAAGACTTCAAACTTACTGTTGCTTTTGTGAGCCCATCGACATCGTGGTTGTTTGGCGACCTGGCTAGAACTAGAAGTAGAAGAGGCGACCTGTCGGCTAAAAACCAAATCAGTTCGGTATTGTAAGTTGTATTTTTCGAAATCAGTTAACATAAATTGCAAACTAAGAGTTTCTATTTAGGATTTTGATCATACTAAATAAAATATGATAAAATTGATGTAAATATACGGATAATGAACTCACGTTTTCCACACAACGCCAGAATGAATGAAATGACCTCGGCGCCAAGCCGCGACGGTGAACTTCGAAGGCGGGAAACGCCATCCGGAAGTTGATAAAACTTCCGGTTACCGTCGCCGTCAAGAAAACGTCTGGTGCTTAAGTTCCCTAATGACCGCTCCCGTAGACCAAATTTAAGTGATGTAATTTCAATTGTGAATATTTATTATCTTTAAAAGTGGAGATCATATCTAGCCAAGGCTTAGTGAATACTGGCAATACCTGTACAAGCTTTTAGTGAATACAAGTAATATAAAAATAAAAATTTCCACCGATTCATAACCTTCAGGGCGAAGGAGGCCATTGAATTGTTAATGCTATGTTATATCAGCGAGCTATGTTATCCTCAAGAAGAGATCATTTTGAGGCGATGAAGCCGATAGATTTCAAGAACATTCAAGCCAAGTTTGTAGACCACAGTCGCACGGAGCATCGCTCTCGATTGAACTGGAGCTCAGCCAATCAGAGCGCTTCATTTAGCGTTAATATATTCACTTGCGTCCCCTTCTCCCATACACCTCCCTGGTTCAATTTATCTCGAGCTCTAATCGAGCTTTGAATAACTTACCGGCATTGGTCTATTTTTTATCCTATTTTTGTACTATACATACTTCTCTGTGTAATACTCTTGCTTCATAAGTTTCTTTATAGTTTTGTTTTCAGCCAACAGCTCAACGAAGAAATTTGCCACTCGATGATGTAGAATACGACGCTTTGTTCTCTGCGCTGACGGGGGAAAGATCATTCAAGGACTGGCCAAAGACAGAAATCAGTGCACTTCGACAGCGGGTTTATAAAAAGTGGAAAAGCGGCGAATATGAGGTACGCGAAATCCACGACCCCCTGGTCAGCCGCACCATACGCCGTCTTGTCCACACGAAAACGGGCAATATAGTTATCAAAAAGACTGAACTTTCATCAGTCGTGGGGAATTATTATACGGAAACAAAGGGCGAAGGAGCTGCGAAGCTTGCGACAACAATACGTCATGTTTACAGTGGAATTTCACGACACAAGATTTCAACCAAACTGAACACGATGAAAGAGCCGCAGAAAGTAAGGGCTCTTTTTAAGAATAAGGCCCCTCTCCGCCCTATCAAAGCAAAAATAGTACAGGAACGCCACCAAGTTGACCTGGTTAGCATGATGGGCATGCCGGTAACTACTGATGATGGAACTACTTTCAAATACATCATGTCCATCATTGACATCTTCAGCCGTTTTGCATTTCTGCGACCACTCAAGTCCAAGGAATCTGCTGAAGTCGTTAGCCACCTCCTAGATATTTACAACGAGCACGGTCCCCCCCAAATTTTACAAAGTGACCAGGGTTCAGAATTCAAAGGGGTAGTTAAATGTGTTTGCGAATCTTTGAATGTAAGGATCATAAAGAGTTCAGCCTACCACCCGCAAACCCAAGGCAAGGACGAAAGATCTCACCGAACATGGAAAGAAAAACTGCAATTTGACATTTTGAACAGTGATGACGATTTCAACTGGGTTGAGCGCCTTTCAAAATATCAGCAGCTATACAACGAATCACCTCATAGTTCCCTGGGAATGCTAACACCGTTTGAAGTGTACTTTGGAAGACCGTCAAACACCATCAAACGGAAGTTGTCTTTACGGGAAAAGGCCACGTTTGAAGTACCTGAGGAGGGTGAAATAGAAGTTAAACTGGTGAATGCCGCAGATGATGAGCCTGACATAGATAATCGGCAGAAGGAACTGGCTGCGCTAAGAGAAAAAGCACTTAAAGCTTCCGATGCAGCTGCTCAGAGGATGGTGAAGAAGGAACTGAAAAGAAACCCTCCATCGCTGTACCATGTGGGAGAGAGGGTTTTGGTTCGAGTAGCTAAAGCCAGAAAGTTACTGAAAGGCAAAAAGACAAGCCCGCGGAGCACATGCGAGGGTATTGTTTTAAAAGCAGACCACCAACTCCACAAATATCGGATACAATATGATGACAAAATAGCGTCAAAGAAAGAGTCTGTTTGGGTCAAAGTTGACGATGTAACTTCATTGACGAAGGAGGAAGAGAACAGTAGGCAGAAGATTGTCAGGTCTAAAATGAAGATTGCAGATATCAGCATTCTTGACTCAAGCGTCAACGAAGTCTTGTCAAACAAGAAATTTAGTGGCGACACTGTTAATCTTTATTTTGAATTCCTGCGAAAGAAAGCAGCTCTTACAGACCAACCCATATCCTTCGCATCGACTTACTTCTACCCATCTCTGTCTAGGACCCCGCCTACCTACAGTAACCATATTGGGAAGAATCCACTACAAAACTTCGAAAACCTTTTCATCCCTGTCAATCTCCCAGACAAAGATCACTGGCTTCTGGTTGTGATGGGAATTGCAAGTCTCTGCATATACATATATGATTCGTACCAAGGCACCGACAACGAAACAAATGAGGAGATATTTCGTACATTGAAAGAGAAATTCGTCGACATTAATCTTTCTTTATTTCACACTCGTTACTTTACATTTGGGTAGTTTACAGACATACACTTAATAATTATGATAATAGATATGGGGGGGGGGGGGAATGGGAAAGAAGAAAATATATAATAGGAAAGGGTGCAGGGAAGTTGAAGGAACTAAAAGTTTTCCAAGTCAACTCCCCAATTGAAAGACAACATTGAAAGGCAACATCTGCCAGTCTCTAAGAGAGAGGATCTCGATGGAAGAAACTGGAAAAAAGAAATCACGGCCTGTCCCAAACAGACAAATATGACTGACTGCGGACTATTCACCTGTCTGTTTGCGAAACAGCTTCTCAGGACAAAGTGCGCAGACTCTCCAACATTTAATGAAATAAAGCGTAGTGAGGTAATAAGTGATTTATGTGAGCTCGCCTCCCCTTTAAGCTGCAACACAACAGGTCATCCGAAGGGCTTACCAGATTGGCTCTTTTCAGCTCAGTCAGTCCGAACTGACAATGAGGATATCGAGAAGTCAAAGCTTGACTCAGAGGTTGAAAGTGCTGGGCTAGCATACCGTAAACCTCCAACGCCTAAGGATGGAGACTGCCTCTTCCACGCGATGAGTGACCAGCTCAGACGTCTGAATAGGCCACAACAATCAGCAACGGAACTGAGAGCTAACGTGGTTGACTATCTCCGCGAAAACCCAGCAACTCCTGACGGATGTCATCTCAAGGAGTTTGTTGCTTACAGCGGATGGGATGCCTACCTGAGAAGAATGTCCCAACATGGTGTGTGGGGAGACTGGATCATGCTATGGGGACTGGTGAACATGCTGTCAATTGACGTAGCAGTGGTGTCGAGTCTAGGAGAGACTGGTCTACGCATCATCAGCCCAGCATCCAGTTCATCTTGTGGGGAGTCTGCAGGAAGTCTGGAAGGGATGGTTTTGCTTGGCCACGAGGCAGAGGCGCACTACCACTCATTAGAGCCTCTCGTGCAAGCCTCAACACCTGACTGTGACCCTGTTGTGAGTTTGAAGTCAAAATTTGGACTCGGTAGAGTGACCGAGGAAGTTTGCCCAAAGTGCAACAAGAAATTAAACAAGTGTGTCAGCAGGGGTGCATGTGAAAGAGAGTGGAACAATCCAGTGTTACTCTGATGACCAATACCTGTGTGACTTGTGTTTATATGAGGAAGATCATCCATTCTATTAAACTGTAACTAGATTGTCATTTTGATTTACACGAGACTTGTCATAAGATACAATCATTTAAGGTAGTTTTAATGCCACTAAATATTTTTGGAATTGTACCTTACAATATCCACGTTCAGCACGATCATGTGAGTGATTTGATTCGACTTGGACGTGATGAGGCGGCCATATGTAGATTCCAGGGCTGACTTAGTAGAGTTTTCTTTCGTTTAACTTGTTCCTGTTCTTGTTACAATGTTTATATATACTGATAAATTTTGAAGTTATCATATAATCAATGTGATGCGTACTCACCAATGACGTTGCACGGTTTTATTGACAGCTGCTGTCAATTCATTAACTAATGCCCCGCTTAGCGATGGCTTTCTATGATACCATGTATTAGCAAATTTCACTATAAAGACTCAGACGGTTCGACGTTTTGTGACTTCTTCTGGCTCCAGCGAGATATGGGCGATTTTCGCTACGGTCACGTGATCGATGACGTCACGTGGTTTGATTGACAAGGGTTGAGTGTTGTCTGCTAGTGACTATCGTGAATTGGTATGGCTGTTGTGCTGTTTATCCCCAGTGAGATATGGACGATTTTCGCTATCGTCACGTGATCGATGACGTCAAGTGGTTTGATTGACAAGGGTTGTTTGTTGTCTGCTAGTGACTATCGTGAATTGGTATGGCTGTTGTGCTGTTTATCCCCAGTGAGAGACGGGCGATTTTCGCTACGGTTATGTGATCGATGACGTCACGTGGTTTGATTGACAAGGGTTGTTTGTTGTCTGCTAGTGACTTTCGTGAATTGGTATGACTGTTGTGCTGTTTATCCCCAATGAGATATGGGCGATTTTCGCTACGGTCACGTGATCGATGACGTCACGTGGTTTGAATGACAAGGGTTGTTTGTTGTCTGCAGTAAACATTCTTACTTTTGAGCTTTATTTCTTTTAGCAAGAAGTTTAGCAAAAAAAATGTCCAAAATCCTTAAGTCGATTCCCAGTTTTATTGCGGGATCATTTCGGGTACTGATTGGGGATCGTTTCGGGTTGGGGATCATTTCAGGTACGGCTTGAACAGTTTCGGGGATCATTTCGGGTTCGGGGATCATTTCGGGTTCGGGGATCATTTCAGGTTCGGGATCATTTCGGGTTTGGTACAGACCAAGATTTTGTGTTGGAAGATTTTGATTGGGAAAGTTGCGACGAATTTATTTTACAATTAGATGAGCGAGACAAAGAATTATCCGATATCGACATTAACGTTGAATATGTCCAGAATGAAGAAAAATTTAAGTGTTGTGATTGCGGAAAACGTTACGCCACCGAAGGCTGGTTGAATCGCCACAAGCAATTGAAACATGGTAAGACCTGAATTTCTTCAGTTTCTGCCAATACATTTGTGTTTGAAAGTAACTTTTATTTATCACCGAGTTCGTTGTTTGTTTCAGGTTCGATCGATAGCACTTCACCGAGCGCGGCAGAACTCCGAGACAAACGAACAAGAACGCCAAAATACGGTATGTTCAAACACTGTCAAATTTTATCAGCGAGGTGGTTCAAAGATTCGATACTTTGGTCCTTGTTTAGCTTAATTACTAACTCGCCTGGCTCATCGTATTCTTTTTTATTCTTTTTCAGGTTCGCTGGTATCATATTCTTGCTCTGATGCCAAAGAGGAAGCTGTTGATTTATTGAAAGGTGCACTAAGTAAAGCAGCGAACTATCCTGTATTCAAGATCAAGTACTGCAAACAGAACACTAAATCTCGTGGCAACTCAGCTCTCCAACTCAGCATCGATATCATCGAGAAAATTGATAGTACATGTACATGCACAAAGCGCTTTGGGATTGCTGCTGTTCTGGAGATGACCAAGCGAGGGAACTTATTTTTCTGACATTTGTAGAGACAAGGACAGACGAAGAACTAAGGGACGAGTGGAATGCAATGCTGTGTGGTTTGGGCCTCACCAACCGTGGAAATGATCCGTTGTTATTTCAGTTCGTCCTAGAAAATATTTTGCAATCTCTTATTGCAAAAAGAGAACAGAAAACACGTTCAGTTGAGCAGAAGTCAAGTACAAATCTCAGATTAGATCACTTGGAGAAAAATGCACTTTGATATGTTGCTGGAT
Organism: Actinernus sp. WN-2022; assembly: GCA_030867875.1. NCBI lineage: Eukaryota > Metazoa > Cnidaria > Anthozoa > Actiniaria > Actinernidae > Actinernus > Actinernus sp. WN-2022. Next base: position 913,289 of record JAOWCC010001752.1, on the reverse strand, counting down.
ATGTACCCTTTGCTTTCAAGAAACACCTACTGGCAAATCCAAAACAGGAAGTACTTCTGCACAGAGTGGATAACTTATCTAATTACTTATCTAAGATCTAATTACTTAGAGGGCAATCTAAGCAAGTATCAAGTGATGATCATGGATAAGAGTAAACGAGATCTGTCAGACGTAGATATTGACAATCAAAGAATCAGGAATGCAGAGGAGATCAAATTACTAGGGGTCATTTTAGACAAAGAACTTAATTTCACAACACACATTTCCACGATTTGCAACAAGACCAGTAGACAGATTGGCGTATTGATGAGACTAAGAAAACTAATACCAATTGAGGCAAAATTGCAAATTTACAAATCTGCAGTCTTGCCCCATTTGACTTACTGTGGCCTTGTTTGGCACTTCTGCAGAGCGAGTGATCAGAAAAAACTGGAACGAGTAAACGAGAGAGGACTAAGAGCAGTATTCTGTGACTGGAACTCGACATACGATGAACTTCTAAAGCGAGCTAAGATGACGAGCCTTTACAACAAACGCTTGCAGGATATAGCAATTTTTATGTATAAGACTAAGTACAATCTGCAACCTAAAAACATTATGGAACTTTTTAAATCATCACCATCATCTTACAACCTTAGAAATTCAGACTTTTATATTCCAAGTTTTAAAACTGTAAAATATGGAAAGCATGCACTTAGGTACTTTGGCCCTTGTTTGTGGTCCAAGCTTAGCTCGAAAGAGAGAAACTTACCAATGCTACAAAGTTTCAAAAGTAATATTAGAAAAAAGAGATCTAACTAGTCTGGCAGCCAGCGACTCTTGCAAGAATTGTTTTCTTTGCAATAGCTAAAATAATTACATGTTTACATAATGAGGGTGGGAAAGTGCGAGTGATCAGTGATAAGATAGTTATTTTAATCATGGACTGTAAATAGAGTATTTATAGATAACCTTGACAAATTTTAAACTTAGTTTTACATATTTATATATATACACATAAGGGAGGTAATTAGCCCTTGCAGGAACCATTGTGTTATTTTAATCATTTTATCTCAAACTATCATTATGTAAGATTTTATTCTGTTTAACACTAAATCGTGCTATATTATGCTGATCGTATTATATTTCTTACTCATATATTTGTAAATGTTAATAGCGTTCCTAGATATATATTAGGTGTATTTTAACTAGTGTCCCCGATTAGTAGACTACTTGTGGTCAGCTATAAGATTGACACGTTAAATAAAGTTATTATTATTATTATAAGCCTAAAGGGGACAGTGAAAAATCCGATACAAAAAACCTTGAATACACACAAACCTGGACCAAGACTTATTAATCGTGGTGGATTGTTTTGAGGTCAATGACAATATGGACATATTCATAAGAAGAGTGGAAGAGGTAGTGAGGTCATATTTTAATTATGATTTTCTGCAGTTTATAAACACAAAATGCATGTCTCGATCGCAGTTCTTGTTCGAACAAGAGTCGAACACTGTAATATTAAAGCAGAATCAGGTATGATTTATGAGACAATTATGAGGCTTGAGCCTTACCTGGGTATGCTTGAATTCTGTGTGAAATATAGGTGTCCTAAAGAAGATCGAAGATCCTTAAACAGAGGATTTGTTAAGACTCGAGTTTTCGTTTTTGTGGCGTTCTGTTCAGGGTCCTGGTTCAGATCAGCTCCTTCGCGCTTTTTCTTCTCGAAATATTTTGGTAAAAACCATGGTCACCATGCAGCACGTGGATATTTCTCTTTTAAACAATAGGGATCGTTTAACGCCAGAGCGCAACAGAGTCTGCAGAAAGCGCTAGCAAGCTATTAGCCAATCATAATCGCTTATTTGGGTATTAACATATTAATGAGCTTCGAGTTGCGTCTCCTTCTTCTTCCACCTCCCTGCTATGACCTCTGCATCACCGCATTTGTCTCTACTCGACTCTTCTAGAGGCAACAAATCGTCATATCATTGGGGGCAGAGGAAAAATTAATATTTTGTCTTACGTTGAAGTCACTCGAGGTCCCGTTCGAGTCAGGAAGAGATCACTTATGTAAATTGTGCAACCGAAAAGTGAAGAAACATGAGAGAATAATGGATCATTTGAAGAAGAGCAGCGGGGAAATACGAACACTGTTATATGGGAAAGAACACTCCTTGGACTTAAAGAGAATAGCGACGGAATTGAACGAACCAAGCACCAAATCCGTGTCCCGTTGACATGAAAAATAATGTTTACAGGACAGCATCAACCCATTCCCTGACCCTGATGTTTTCATTACTCATTCACGATCGTTTCCTCGAACAAGTAAAAGTTCCTCATACATCAATTCGCCAGGAGTCCAAAACAGAAACAGCTGTGAAGTTATGTGCGAGTTCACACCTATGCTATATAGCTATTGTTGGTATAACCTAAAAATCATCCGCCTTACTCGTTATATTCTGTTCTCCTTGATAAAGTTATTTTCAATGATTTTATGTTGTAGGTCAGTGTTAAGTGGCCAAGTGAAAATTATCCAAGAGAAAGAACGCTCAATGAAAACCTTGCCGCCCTTAGGAAAGCTTTGGTTAGAGGGACGTACTCACAAATGGCCAACGCTATTTTTAAGATCAAATTACTCAAAGTTGAGGTTATCAAATGTATTTGTCATTGGGCAGTTGTCTAGAAAATGTGCAGATTTGACATCCAAGAAAAATCATAGTATTCTTCGAAAGAACACCACCGAAGATATGAGATAGTTTGCGCTCAGGAGAGTTTGCGAAGAGCGGGCACCATTGTACTAAGCTGTGCTGCTTAACCAGTGCTGTCCCCAAATCAAAGGAAAGACTCGGAAACGTTGAAATGGCTTCCAAGTGTTGCTATGGCTGGATCTATACTGCTAAGAGAGAGGAGTAGGTTCCTTAACGCTGCACAGATTATGGTATCAATCGCAGTGAAGTTCAGTGGAATTCATGTAGAAGTTACAATTAATTATTGTTATATAAACTATGCACTTTTTATTTCTTGTTTCATAGCAGGAACAGTGAAAATAATGTACATGTAGTATGACTCATTTATATTTATTTTTTACAGTAATTTTCCTCTCTATTTAACTATAACTACATGTAATACAACATTTCCTTATTTAACTATAACTACATGTAATGCAATATTTCCTTGCTTGCTTGCGGTTGTGTGTGTGTGGGTGTGTAAGTGTATCTGTAAAATATTAGGTTCTGCCTGGTTTTCTTGTTCTTGTTCTTCCTTAGACCGAAGTAAGGGCTCCTTTGCTAGCAACAAACAGATTAATGTACATGTAGTTTACAACTCCAACAACAACAAAATCACAATTTTGGATTTGCACTTGAAAATTAAACTGTTCATTTTTTTATGGCAATGGGGGTGTTTAAATGTTCAATGGAGTTATCAACCCAAGTATTTTAACATTCCCCCTCGATCTTCAATATATAAATTACCCCCTCTCGATAATGCACAGCAATTTATTTTTATTTTTACTATGAAAACAACAAGAAATACAGTAGTATATCCGGAGTCAAAATGATACCACTTTCTGTTGCGCAACAAACAGAATGTTATGGAGGTCTTCGTTCGTTTTTGTTGAAAACAACGACAATTTGTTGAAAAACATCAAAAATACCTACCAATTCGTTGAAAAACATCGACAACGACGGCCCTCCCTTCGGTCGGGACCGACCTTATCGATGGTTTTTTTCAACGAATTTGTAGGTCTTTTGACGTTTTTCAACATTGTCGATGTTTTCAATAAAAACGAACGAAGACCTCCAAAACATCCTTTTGTTGCGCAACAAAAAGTGGTATCAGTTTTGACTCCGGATATACTACTGGGATCCTAAGGGTTGAAATTCTCTCGCAACATCCAAATTGTTACTAGACATTCTTGCACCTAAAAAATCCAAAAGTGCAGACCTATTAGGAGTGTTAGTATACTGTATATCGATCTCTTCCACTATGGATAACATATCGTGCCTCCCAATGGAAATTTTGACTAAGATCGTAGAGCATGCAGGTCCTACGTCATTCGCAAGCATCGCAAGGACATCGAAACGCCTAAACGGTGCCGCATCTCTCGCGCGCTACGAGAACGTAGACGAAGAGTTCCGCACGCGAGTACTCACCCTAGGTCTCGAGGCCGCCCACGACGACGCCGATCGAGACGGCTTGGTCAAAAAGTTCGGCGTCCCCAAGGAGGAAGACGGTTCCGGCCCGATAGTTTACGCTAGTGGACGTGGCAACCTCGACGTCGTTAAGTGGCTCGTTAGCCGCACTCGCTTCGACGTAGAGGGCGTGCTCTTCGCAAGCATCTGCGCTAGACGATTTGGTCATCGCGACGTAAGCAAGTGGCTCACCGCACATTTCGGAATCGATATCATGGAGGTCGAATACGTCCACGACCTTCTAGTTATAGGAGGTGGCGAAGGGGGGGGGGGGGGGGGGGGGGGGGGGGGGGGGGGGGGGGGGGGGGGCGACGACTTCGACATGGTCGAGTGGATCATCGAACGCTTTCGGCTTAGAATAGGGGACGGGACCTCTGAGAGTCCCTGCCTCGAAATGGTTAGGCGGCTCGTCAACAACAACACATCACCCAAATGAGCGCTAGATATTCGCGCACGGACCGAATCCTAACTTGAGTATCTGTTAGAGGAGTGATTAGCATACTGTATATCACCACCAAATGGTATTAGTATATATTCTTTATTCCACGATATTAGCGTTTGTTGTCATCTCAGTACGCATTAATACCATACAGATCGAACAAGCCGAAGGACCCAAACGTAGACGCCACAATGACTGAGATAGTAACTTGTGATTGGTTGCTGCGAGGAAAGGACGTGAAATGCGCAAAGAAGATTTCGAAGACATCAAAGTTCTGTACCCAGCACAACTTCCAGATCTCGAAAGGCTGTGCCCCATTCGTGCCATGCTCGAAGTGCGGTAAAGGATGCCGTACGAGTTACGGGCTTTGCTCAGGATGCGGAGCCCCTCAACGTCGTCTCATTCTCAATAAGAAGAACCTCGATATAAGACGTGCTAAGGAGCAGGCGAAACTTGCAGATCCAAACGTGGTGGAACCGGAGAAAGATCCAAATGCGGCGGTACCGGAGAAAGATCCAAATGAGACAGCCTTCGCGGACTACTTCCGCGAGTTCGATAGGACGTTTGCAGGCCTCGTGGTCGATGAGAAGGAAGATTAGGAATCACCACATAAGAAAAAAAAAAAAAAAAAAATGAAGAAAAGTCGTTGCGTGACCCCTCTTCATTCTTTTTTTCTTTCTTTTTTTTCTATTAAACAGATGACATCTATAGTATATCATGGACAAGCTCATCAGATTGTTTGGTTCTGGAATTTGTAGAAGCCTGCATATCAAACCACAATTGCGAATCAACACCAGTGAAACATGTTCTGATTGTCTCTGCCCCTTGGAAATACAAGGAACGGAATTCGTATGTCCCATATGTGGTCTTGTTTCCGAGGCCGAACCATGTGAAGAAACGAAGATCGATATTACTACTACTCGACTGCGTATGGTAGGTCCGGATAGATTTCAGTATCAAAATGATCTAGACCACGCAAAACCAAAGCAAAGCGATAACACAGAACTGCAACGACGAACGATCCTACGAGAACTACAAGCATACAACACTATTTATAAACAAATTTATGACCTCTCGTTCCCTACGAACACGTTAGGAATCGTAGCCGACGCATTTATCCAAGTAAAGAAAGTTTGTCTCAAGCGTAGCTATGCTAAGAGAACTATTTTAGCTGCTCTACTCTACCAGGCGTGTATACAATGTAGGTTCGTCCGATCTAAAGGCGAGGTTGCTCGCTTTATGCAACTAAACGACAAAAGCATCTGTAGCGGAGATGTCTTCATACGTTCTCTGTATAACGACGATAAGATTGATATAGACTTGAATGCCGAGCGCATAGTTCCTCACATTGCAACGACTTTCCTTAAACTCGATCCTCAAGGAGTACCTACAGATGTTCAACGAATAGTCCACGAGGTTGTTACTAAAGCAATAGAAAACAATATAGGCACCAGATCAATACTTAAGACGAAAGTTGTTGGAGCAAGTTACGAGGTGCTACGTCGTTTAGGATCGTCTATGTCTCTTAACGAGGTCATTAAACGATGTGACGTATTTGGAGGTTCGGTCAAGCGTTTCGTCAAGGAGTTGCTTTCTTACCATTCCCACTTCGAACCAATCTACACTAAGCATGGGCTAACTAGCAATAGGACTTAGCGAAGTGTAGGTGAGAGCCATGTTCGTTTCTTTCATAGGAAATATCGATTCTTACCCCACTAAGCTGCCAAGTTTTTCTCGCATTTCCTTTTGCACTTCTTGCTTGAGTTCGGCTCGAACCGGATCCGGACTTTTTTCACCTATGGAAGTCTCGCGACGAATTTCAGACCTCATAATCTCATATTTATTTGCTTCATCCAGGATGAGACTGTATTCAGAGTCGGATATATTTTCATCGCGTAGGGCCTTCGATACTAGATCGCGAATCGTATTGATTTCCGACATAGTCGTCCTTTCATGTTTAGAAACCTTTATTCCTAACTTCTTAGCTCCAATGGTCGTAGATGCTGAAATTAATCCACATAGCCCACCAACAACTCCAAGTGGTAGACCAATCACTATTCCAACCCCAGTCAACGCTACGCCCAATCCAGATCCAGATAAGATCACAGATAGACCTCCCGTTGCCACTGCGATACCATGAACTATTCCTTGAGAACGTGCATATTTCTTGCGCACACCTTCGTAGTGTCTTTCTTGAACTTCAATGTCCGAAAGCGTGTCTCGGATCGTTTGCAGTCTAAAGTTCTTTCCAGTGTCACTAGCAATCGGTGGATAGATATTTGGTGCTGATGGAAACGGTTGAATCGAATCGCCTTCCATTGTACGTTATACGTATAACTTACTCAAGCTTCAATACGTACAGTATAGGTCGACCCTGGAAGTCTATCATATTGCCTTTCTCATCACGAATTGTCAGACGAAGACTGCTTCGTATCGTACCTAGAGCTTTGACAGCTATAGGTTGTAGTGAGGCATACGTCGTTTTCATAAATCTATCGCCTCGGATATGTATTCTACTTAGGACTTTAGATTGTTTTCCCTCTTGAATCGAGAATCTGGAATCCACCACGTCGCAGCAGATATACGCTATGTCGATTTCATCTTGGATGGACACTTCGTGCACACCTACTTTTAGTCGCGTAGCAATCCCATCTTTATTAATACCCAGCAGTTTGCAGAGATTTCCACTAAATAGAATCGATTGCTTGACTTCTAGGTTCCAAGCCCTCCTATGATGGGGTTTCTCGATTTTTATGATGTCAGCACCAACTGCAGGCGCAGAGAATTGTCGAAGGCTCGCCATAGTGTGGTTTCCCTTAGGAACGTCGTACGGGAACCCTATACCTTCGGTAGACCACCAGAAGGTAGCATTCTCTGCTAGGTTCCACCAACTATTCTCAATAGTGACCTCGACTAGTGAAATGTTCTGTATAAGAATAGGGTTGTCGAAGTAGACAGAATGGTCGGTCAATGTTGTGGTGATATATAAGAGAACCATCTTATGTATTGAAGGTATAACTATATATACGTATAGCTTCAACATTGCAGATGCATGGCAACAGTTCAAGTATCTATTTCCTAATGCCGTACTTAGTTGGTTTGAATCTACTTCCGATAACGTTAATTTCATCGATCGGGGAATGTCTCATCGCGTGTTCACGGAGGAAGGTCCTCCTACTAAGACGGGAGGTGGTAAATTGATGGGGTGGCTTGGTCGCACTGGTAAGGCTCTCGATATAGCACTTGGTGGTAAGTCAGTTTACGAGAGCGTACTATTCGCGCGGGAACACGAAATGTCTTTCCAAACACGATTGGATAGAAGAAAACGATAAGATCGCAACATTGAATGCAGATCTATTAGCGAAGTTCGAGAAACGATACCCACATACAGATCTTCACAAGTTCTATGCCTCTACGGAAGTGAACGGTCCAGGCAAATATTCGACGAGTATTTGGTTTCGAGATGGAGATTCTAGCTATGTCGTTTACGGCGATGATGTCTCAAAGTTATCTGCAGTCGCTCAAAAACGCATCGATGACGCATTGCAGGGAATGGTTGATGGTTTCCCATCTACGTTGACACTAGATAAGAGTGCGAAATATCCTATTCGAGCAGTTCCTTTTACCGAACCGGCACAAGATATAGATCTCACCAAGTTATGGATATACGTCACACCTACGAAGAAGTTCGAAGCAGGCGTTCCAAATATATTCAAGGAGATCGTTGTAAAGCATACGACAGCAAAGGAGTCTCGTAGGTGGTTATCAGGTCCGGATTTCAAATACTGGCCTCAACAACTTAATTTTGCAACGTGGTGTGCAACTTCTGGATGCGGAGTGTCGTTGTTTGACCCCACTTTCAAAACATATCCACCAGTTGTCCAAGGGTTCCTACGATTCCACGTATATTTCACGATACGAAGAATTCTACACGAACTTGGAGCTCCTCTACCTGGTAACCGTGCTTTCAAGCAACTCGACAATCTCTATAGCAAATCAGTCCTTGAGAAATTGTGCATCGAATTCGGTATATCTCGAACGCCAGACTTTCGGTGGGATGGCTTAGGAGACGTCTACGTAAACTCTCATGGAAGAATGGTGAACTATACGGAGAAGTACGCACATAATACTTCGTACTCTGCGAAGTGGCCTGGTGGTGACTTCAAGTTTCCTGAGGAGAGTCGTACGGACTATCAGTTTCCTTTATCGTACATTAGCAATAACAACGGTAAACAATACAATTGGTTTACGCCACCAATCGGTAGAGGTTTGACGAACGCTGGGTTAGGTAGATTGAATCGATCTGTTGAGGCTTTTGGATACTGTATTCTAGGCGCTCAAAACGACCTTAACGAATCCATCGTAGATAGCTTCAACGTCAAAGAAAAGTTCAAGAGCTTAGTCGAAGGTGCTATTCTCGAAAACGATTTAGTGGTGAGCTACAAAAACTATCTTACTGCTATAACGACGACACATAAGAGGCTCGATCTAGCAATAGCTATAGGCGTGCGATTATTGCCAAGCATTTTCAATCTAGTGTACTATCTTGGTAAGAAAGATGGCTATAGGAATCCAACCCCGAAAGCCACGAAAGATATGATGCTAGGTACTAACGACATCAATGCAGAAGTCAAAGGACGTCCGCCTCCTATGGAAGGACCCCCAGATAAGAAATTAATACCACCTCATGAGACGCACGAGAAACGAGTTCCTGTACCAAAGGCTATCCCACAACATGAGATTAATCTCGCAGTGACATCTATTGCCGCAGCTGGAATCGCATGGACGTTGTTTCGTTAACGTCGTTTGTATTGCTCCACTACGAAGACCACTGCTGCTACGATTAACAACCAAATATTATTTGCTAAGACTCCAACAACGTCAGCAGCCATACTAAATACGAAACTCGCAATTGGTCCAATCATCTTAGGTAGAATCTCCTCTAACTTTTTACCTATTGCTTTTAAGGCTTTGGCAGTTGCTTTAGCGGCTGCTTTGGCAGCGTCTCCAACTCCCGGTACTATCGCGGGAACTGCCTTTGTCAGATTGGAAACTATTACGCCGATCACAGTACTTACCGCAGCTACCACACTAATCATACTAACTCCATACTTCTTGAAGATAGATCTTATACGATCCCTAAGTGGCATACGTTCTGTCATGGCTTCTTCTATTTGTTCTAGGACTGCTCGTTCCTCCCGATCGGTTTTTATTTCATTAGTAGCATTTTCTTTCTGAGTTTCGGTAGACGTAGGGTCTTTGAGTATTTCCTCATTTCGTTCGATCCTCTCACTCAATTGGTCTTCAGCTACTATGAATTCTTCTACCGCTTTTTCCAATGTAGGTCCTAGGACTCCTTTGAGACCTTCTCCCATCTTCTTATATAACTCGCCCTTCTTGGTGAACAAAGGGATAGGTTCATTTTTACTTCCATACTCGCGGATAGCGACTCTACCATCAGACATGGTTGCCATCTCGAGATTGTATGGATATTGTTCCCATACAATCTCGAACATCTCCTGTTTTGCGTTGTTTGATAAGCCTTGTTTGAAGACTATCCTTCTATCGCCGAATTTAGGAGCTTTCTCAGCTTTCAGCTTTTCCCGGATTCTTTGATTTCTAGAAACGTTCGAGTCTTTCGGGCCGATGAGTTCATCTAAGAATTCATTTTCGGTAAACGAGGTTTCCTGATTCTTTGGTCTATCACCTTCTTTAGTGTAGTCGCGTCTGGTTTTCATTGGGACCATTTCTCCTGGCTCTTCTGGAAACATCACTTTCCACTCCTCCCCATCGATAGCATCGTCATCGTCGTAGTCTCTTCCTCTTTCAGCTCCACCAGGTCTTTCCTCTGTGGTATCAACATCCATGTTGAACATAACTGTATATCTATGTATATTCAACATGATATCATCGAAGTTGATTCCTGCAAAGGCGCAAAGAGAGCCTCTCGCACTCAAAGCTCAACGAACCTTGTATAGGAAAACTTTCACTCCATCATCTGCCAAGCCGGGTGAGACTCTATACGTAGAAGTTCCAACGCTAGGAGAAGGCATAGTACTAGTACCTGGTAGCTTAGCGCTATTGGGCGACATCGTACTATCTGGTGGACATGCGAATAACAGAGTCGTTTCGAACGTTGGACGCTGCTTGGTCATACATAGAGTCTGTAAGATGGGAGCTGAAATAGTAGAAGACCTTGCCAGGTCAGACCTCCTACAAACGTATTCCGATGTATACCTATCTACGCAGGAGAGAGAATCGAGAATACAACAAGGCATCCAATCAGAGAACACGAATAAGCTACGATCGAAAGCTGGTGATGCAGGTACTTCGGTTGCTGCAGATAACGCGCTCCTAGCTGCACACGGTTCCAAATATAGAATTCCATTAGATGTCGATATTCTGACACAACATGGAGTTCTATATCCACATGCCCTAGAAGATACTATTTCATTCGAGTTGACTCTAGCGCATGCCATTGATGTCGTAGTTGGATCGGATACGACAAAGATAGGTACGTACCAACTTACCAACATCCAACTAGAATACGAAGCAATCAAGGATGAAACGCTGGCTAGTAGTGCACTTCACAAATACGAAATAGGTACTGCATTCCTATACGACCACGCTGTTCACTTCAAGACGGTACCTATCGCTAAAGCATCCGATGCTTTGATATCTCAAAACGTCAATGTTCCACGACGATCCTTTGCTGGACTACTTCTACTATTCGTAGATCCACACACTGCTGGTACGCGAGATAGCGAATCATTCTCGAATCCTGATATTTTGAAGATAGAAGTAGATGTCAACGGGATTCCCAACAGATTCTTTCCAAGCGGTATGCTTCCCCCAGATTTCTGGGAGGCTGCAAAAGGCTGGTTTGCTACATCCAATACTTCCATGACTCCAACAAAGTTTTACAACAATAGGTTCGCTATTCTAGTCGATTGTCGCACAGCAAAAGATTCCACCGTTCATGGTGATGGATTGGCACAAACCGGTGGTGGAAAGGATATCGATATTCGCATATATAGAACTGCGAAGGGAAGTGGAAATGTGAACATGCACATCTATGTCCTTGCGGATGCTCAGCTCATGCTATTGAACGGATCTTTACGTAGTATAACATACTGATGGATTCTCTCGTAGAGCACGTGCCGTTCAACGCACTCATAGTCGGTCCAACGAATTGTGGGAAGACTGCGTTTCTCATAGAACAACTTCGTGGATCATTTCGTGGTAAGTTCGATTACATAGTACTGATTTGTCCTACATATGCCCACAATAAAACCTATCGTGGATTTGCAAATCGAGATCCTCGTTTCTTCGTCATGTCACCACCGCAGGATGCCATCGATGCTACGTTAAATATTTGCGCAACGTTTTGGTCAGGTACCAATACTCTATTGATTCTCGATGATTGCGCCGCATCGAAGGACGTCAAGAAACGAACTGACAAGCTAGTAGACTTAGCATTTTCTGCACGACATATAGGGCTTTCTATTTGGGTGCTGTCCCAACAATTAACGAGCATATGTAAACCCTTCCGCGAGAACGTAGCTATCGTAGTAGCATTTCATACAGCATCGGCCGTAGATGGTAAAAGGATATTTGAGGATTATGGAGGCTCGCAAGAATGTAAAGAGTTACAAACGATACTTGGATCTCATAAGTTCGCTCGCATGTGCTTCTGTCTACGCCATCCTTTCGAGGTAGTCTTAGAGCTACCAGCACCTATAACATATTATGGCTGATAAAGAAATACTCGAGATATTCGGTGAGGACGTAACAGGCCCACTACCAACCAACCTAGACGTTACATCAGACAATCGCGAATCACTTTCGATCTTAGCTGCAACGGGCGTAACGAAAGAATACCTAGGTAAGAACTTCTCCCTAGGAGACATCTCTAGACTTCCTGAGAAAGAAGTAGATAAGTTGTATAGGAGGTACCAGGCCGTTCTAGCTCAGCAAATAACGAAAGGCTTAGTCGATGGCGTGATGCGTCTAGCTACCCGCCTAGTTGTCTACCTAGTACCAATAGATTCTCAAGAAGCCCTGATCAAAGATCTACAAGAAGACCATCTAGTCCGCAACGAGATCAGTGCTGCGACTGGTCTACTATCGCTTAAAGCAGGTCGCTTTGTAGCGCTAGCTAGCGTCCTATTTCACGTATCTGGCCACGTAGTCATTCCTGGTACACCTATTGAACCTTCGCTAGTACTTACTATACCGAATCGAGATGGAAGAAGCGGACCAGATAACTTCGAATCCTCCGACGACTGCACCAACTAAGGTAAAAGACCCAAAGCGCGTTGCAGCCGGAAAGGCACTAGCGTTAAGCAACAAACTTGCTAGAGAAGCTCAGAAGAGAGAGTTGACGCGCGAAAGCGAATCATGCAAAGAAATCGACGTAGAGAAAGGTCGGTTCGAAAACCTGGCTATCCTCGCAGTCATCGGTACGGGCGCTGCATTGGTTGGCACGTACTATACATACAAAAAGTATGTAGATGACAATAAGCGTGTTGCCGCCGTTAGCACGATACGACCTGCAGCTCCGGTAAAGACTACGGTACCAGACATGGAGTAACACTTAAAGACTAGAGACCATACTATATATGTCGAGATGGATAAAGAATTGATGAAGACGGCAACCGATGCATCTATAATTGTAGGACTTGCTACTGGTATTGGGTGGATCGTAAAAAAGACTAACAAGGAATCTATGCTTAGTGATCCTTCTTCTTTCCTAGTAAATTACGTAAAGTGGACTGCCGTGATAGTTGGTAGCTTATACGCGAAACAATATCTTGAGAAACAAAAGATCGTACCGTAATGGCGGCAGCAATTGCTATGACAGTTTTCGGAGCTGTTTTGAATGCGACGGCATTTACTGGTGGTGGTATACTAGCTAGAATGATTGGAAAGGGTGATATAGATACAGAACGAGAGAGACACGATAGGGCCATCGAAAGACAAGAATCTGAAATGACAGCGTATAGAATTGAACGTCAAAGATTATACGACTTTGCACAAAATCAGGAGGGTCTTGAACGCGACGCATACAACGTTCAAAGAGATACCAACAAAGCCTTCGTGCAATCCGATAAGTTACGTAAGGCGCTTAAACGGCTCGAAGGAATGAAAGAACCCCGCTTATCTGACTACTATCGACCCTCAAACAATCAGAAGACTGGTGAGTTGCTCTACGTTGGTGGTGGAATGCTAGGTGCTGGATATGCTATTAGTAGATGGCTATAGCCATCGCCACTACTACTAGGCTACTACTAGGCTACTACTAGGCTACTACTAGGCTACTACTAGGTTACTACTAGGTTACTACTAGGCTACTACTAGGCTACTACTAGGTCACTACTAAAAAATACAAAAAAAAAAACAAAAAAAAAGGAATAAGGACTGGTTGGATGGGTTCTTATTCTTTTCTTTTTTTTCATCTGTTGAAGGTTAGAATACATAGATATATGATGGATGCTAAACTTGCGAATATCTTCTATGGTCCTATGGGCTATTGGAAAGGTCACGCTGCAATTGACAAGCTATCGGTAGCAGCGAAAGCATCAGAAGACGTAGCTAGGAGTTGGTTGGAAAAGCAATCTATATGGCAAATATATCTACCACCACCAAAACGCATTCCACGGCCTCATTGGACTGTATCGAAACCAAACGAAGTCCACCAAGCTGATTTGATATTCTTACCCCACGATCGACCTGGGCGTGGACGAAAGCCATACAAGTACGCTTTAGTAGTAATCGATGTAGCTTCTCGATACAAAGAAGCCGAACCTTTAGCATCTAAAGATAGTGGTGAAGTTGCTGCTGCATTCGAACGAATCTACAAACGTAGTCCACTCGAATGGCCAAAGACGTTGCAAGTAGACCCTGGTAGAGAATTCATGGGGCGTATGTCTGAAACGCTAGAACTACATGGTACGAAAGTTCAACGAGGCGAGGCTGGTAATCATAGAGCGCAAGGCTTCGTCGAACGAGCGAATAGAACATTAGCTGAGAGATTGTTTGGATATCAATATGCACAAGAGATGGTACTTACTTCGGAAGGATCGGATGCGCGTAGTAGAGAATGGGTAGTTCGTTTACCAATGGTTATCAAAGCCCTGAACAGTGAGGTGACTCGACTTACAGGAAAAGAGCCTTCGAATTCTGTAGTGACGCAGCAAGTAGACCTAAAGACTCCTACATATTCGCGCACTGTTGGATTGAGAGAAGAGCGCCTACCATTCGACGTCTTAGTTCGATATCTCTACGCACCAGGAGAATTGGAAGGGGGTGAAAAACGTAGAGCTACTGATCCCGTGTGGAGTTTACAGATATACGTTATTTCGCGAAGTGTAGTATCTTCGGGACAGCCTGTGCTGTACTACCTTGCGAAGCAAGAAGGGGAGAAGGACGCACCCAAACGTGGATTCGTTCGTGAAGAGCTACAAGTCGTTCCACCAGATACGGAACTACCACCAAAAGGTATTCTGTTCGTACCCAGACGCTAGACAGCGTACTCTATTGGCTCGGTGTGGATTCCATCGGGAAGAACGTATCTTTTGTCGTAGTAAGCTGATAGCCCAAGCTTCTGTTGTTCGTATGTTGCCATACCTTCTGGCAATAGTTGGAAGCCTCGGTTCTTCGCCATGTCGGTACTACCTTGGAGCGCTGCTTCGAATCGATCCCACGAGATGTCGTTGTGCCTCTTCGACATTCCTTTGGTCGAGCATTTCCTGCTACCACCCGTGTCGACGTAGTAGGCTTTCGAGCATAGGGCAATGGCGCGCTGTCCTTCGAATTCTAGCTTGAAGACTCCTGGGGTACGACTGCTCCACTTGTCCCAAGCTAACCATTCCTTCCTATTGGCTGCGAAATACTCACGTAGCTCGAGTCTTACAACTTCGTCGATACTGTTTCCAGAGATGGCAATGTACGCGCTGTCCGTGTCCATCTGTATGTATTCGAAATCCTTGCGATCGACATACTTGTCGAGGAAGTCGTAATAAAACTCGAGCATACAAAGCTTGGCGAGTTGGTATACAGCGATACCCACTTGGAAAGGTCGCTTGATGCGAACCTGATTCTTCCTACTCTCGAGTTCGTATGCGTCGCCAACCTCTTCCAGGTCTTCGAACCAAACGCTTCGCAAGGCTTTGTCCACAACCTTCTCGTCTTTGGTATAGGCGACATTAGTTTGGCGTCCCAAGTCTTCGATCAACTTTCCCTAGGCGCTGTTTCCAAGTGACTTGAATACATCTGCCAGCAAAGCGTTTACTCTTATCCACGTCTCCCGTGCGTCGCGCCTCGGTGACTTGGTCCACGAACCATTCGAAGGGCTTCCCAGGTTCGTAGTCTATCGTACGATACATGGCAGTCAGGACTGCGCCGTGGTCGAGGTACCAAAGTAGGAGAGGAGCGTAGAGTAGCAACCTCTTTCCAGAAAGACTTCCAACTAGCTTCTTTTCCTCGCTTCGCTTTCTACCTGTCCTTGCGAGGTAGGCTATCATTTCTGGAGGGATTGCTTCCTTGGGGATTTCCCGATTGTAGAAGAAGGGGAACTTTCCAGGACTGTGCAGCGAGTTTGTTTAATGAAATGCCCGCAAATATAAGGTCCTCTAGAGATAGACATCATTTTCATCGGCAGGTCAAACTCTTTTTTAATGAACAGGGCAAAAGAGAGAATTTCTCTGCGCCAATAGTTAATGGGCGATAGTTTTATGTATTAATTACATTAACTGTCAACCATTATATAGTTAACATAGTTTATATTATTGTTTTTTTTATGTCCATATAGTTGATGTAAATAGTTTACTTACTTAATTTCTATCTTTACCATTAGTTTTCCTTTCACGGATGTATAGCTACTCTGTAGAAAGGCTGTGAATAAACCATTATTATTATTATTATTATTATTATTATTATCTCCTCGAACTTCTTCCACAACGCTCTAGGGATCTCGCTGTCGACCTCAGCGTACCCAAACCATGAGCCGCCTTGTAGCCATTGGGTAAGCTCTTCGGTTGCTAGTCCTGGCTCGTCGTAGTGAACAACCTTTTCTTTTCCACAAGGCATTTCGAGGGCCATGGTGGAAAGGTACAGGGCGTTGGCATCGTAACCAAGAACTTTGCGACACTCCTTGGTTCCACCCTGATGACTACGAATCTTAGTCACTCCCGCTTCGTGTCGTCTGGTGAACACTATGCTTGGTCCTCCTACGACAGCGCTTTTCAGCATGTGGTAGGCTTCCTCACATGGAGCGTACATCTCGGCTCCCCGTTCTACACTACCTCGAAGCAGGAACTGTAGCGAGACTCCTGGGATGGACACTGCGTCTTTCAGCATGTCTACTCCCTTCTCGTGGTAGAAATCTCGCATCTTTTCGAGTGCCTCTAGGAATGGGACTACGTCTAGGTTGTTGTAGCACCGCAACCAGTCTGCGAAGGTCTTCATTCCTTTGTCGCGAAAGGTGCGCTTGCAGGCTTCGAACTCCGACCTAGATAGTAGGTGTTGACCTTTCAACTTCGAACCCCACTCTCGATAATCTGGCAATCCAACGTGATCCAACTTGTCGAGAGAGTCGAACCACTCGTATGGGAAGAAACTCTTTTGCGACTCACATCCATAGGCAGTGATCCAACGTTCGTAGGAAGTTCCAGGTCCAAGGTAGTTCATCACATCGAGGAAACGGAAATCGGGAGTCAAGAGAAACATAGTGGTGTTGGCTTTCTTTGCCACCCGGACCTTCTTACAGGTGTCGGCAATGGTTCCTACGAAGTGCTCCCTGATCAGGTTGAGATCGTACCTGCCAGAGTTGAATCCCAATACGGGAACTTGGCTGATCCATTCGTCGATCTTCGCTTGTTGTCCCTTTGGTAGGGTGTCGAAGGAGAATTTGGGCGTATCGAGCCGGTACCATCTTGCCATGGCTACTCGGATTGTCTGCGCTCTTTGCTGGAGTTCTTCGACGAAGGCAGCTATGAGTTCCTTCGGATCGCGTCGACAGATATGGGTTGGTATTCGGTCGTACGTGTCCGCTATGGAAACGGATACTGGGACGTGGACGTTTTCGATGGTCAAGCGTTCCGTTTGTTGTCGCCCTCTCGTTCTATCGAGGTAGGCTTCGAAGTCGTACACTATGGCGTGTGGGTAGGCAGTTTGCGTTGGCGTGGGAACCGGTTCGTTTGTCTTCTTTGTAGAGCAGCCCCAAGCCTCCACCACTACGTAACCTGCCTCGCGTAGACTCTCCGTTCTTTCGCAGGTCTTACGATAGAGCCTCCTTTCCCTAGGGAAGCATTCCGGGCAGCCATGGAAATAGCATCCATGAAATTGGAAGATGGTTTTCGAAAGAGGTTCGTAGCCGTCGATCGGCGCTCCTTCGATCCAATGCTCTCCACCATGTCCACAAGCCGCGTGATGGATGTGCTTCTGGATTCTTTCGGATTCGCGTTTCAACCAGCGTAGAGCGGCTTTGCTGGCTTTGTTAGAATCGCTCTCTGGCCAGAAGGCTTTTTCGTATGCCGACTGGGGTACTGTGATTGCTTTTCCGGGGCAAACGATCTTCGTTTCCCCACGACTGCAACGATCTGCGTGGCGTTGAAGGTTCGAGGCTTTTTTGAACCGTTGCTTACAATCGTTGCATACGTAGATGCTCCCTATCTTGTTGATGTTCTTGATGTAGAAGGCATGTCCGTCGTATATCCCAATCGTCATCGTATGCTTGTAGTGGGGTGCATGTCGCGTCAGATGCCAAGCGCCATCCTCCGTAGGTTCGTACACCCGAATACCGATTCCAAAGTGCAACTCGACTTCCTCCAGCTGGTCTAAGGAAGTTCTGGGAACGTCTTGCGTGGGCGCTGCCAGGCGATAGAAGTCCTGGGCAAGTTTTCGAGCTGTGACGCAACACCTATCTGCTCGTGCTCCTTCGTGCATGGCAAGGCAGCGCCACAGACATAGGTTGTCACCATATCGATCAAGGGCAAGCATTTCTTTTTTCTGGCGAAGCCATTGGGGCAGTGGGCCTGTTCCCAACAGAGGCTGACGATCGAGCACGACTTTGACATCCACGTGACTCCAACGCACGAATGCCCACTGAGTATTTGGCCGATTGATGTTGTCAGGATTCAAACGAGCTGTCTCCTTGCTATTGATCCACTCCTCTGCATTGCCTAGGACATTCAACCATGGAGAGCCTGGGACTGTCTTCGAGAAGAGCATCACCCGCCCGTCGTTGACATTGCGAATGCGATATGAGTAACCGTAACGTAGGTAGAAGCTAGTTTCTACGTTTGCAGTCAACTTTCCCATGATCCTAGGCGTCAAATCGCCTGCCACACCTTGCAAGAAGCGCCATCGAATAGTGCGCCTACCTTTCTCCTCTCCCTCGAGCGTACCATCTCTCTCATCGAGAATAGTGGCTGCCTCTCGAGCTAGGCTCCGTTCTAGTGGCTCACTACGCGGCTCTTGCAGGAACCTTCGGACGGCTCGGCGTTTGTGGGGCAAACGTCTTCGAGGATTCGCTCTGGATCTTTCTTTGTCAGCCTTTGCCCTTAGACTTGCCGTGATCTCCTCATTCAACTGTTGGATTTCGCGTGCACGTTGAGCGCGTTTGTGTGGATCTTCAGGATCACCTCGAAGAGCTGGAAACCTACCTGTTCGATCGGCTCGTTCGATTCTATTCTCCCATTCGAGAGCGCGAGCCTCAGCTATTGTCTGGGTGAGCCTGGCTTTGTCGAACCTCGAAGTACCTCGCAACCCAAATTGCTTTGCTTGCGTACGTAGTTCTTCTAGGGTGACCATCTTCTACCTTGCGTGTTGACGAACGTCGATGTCGCGGGGCGAAGAACACACAATCGGTGTCGATATGCTAATGATATCTCTAATAGATTCTAAAGTTTGGATTTTTAGGTGCAAGAATGTCTAGTGACAATTTGGATGTTGCGAGAGAATTTCAACCCTTAGGATCCCAGTAGTATATCCGGAGTCAAAACTGATACCACTTTTTGTTGCGCAACAAAAGGATGTTTTGGAGGTCTTCGTTCGTTTTTATTGAAAACATCGACAATGTTGAAAAACGTCAAAAGACCTACAAATTCGTTGAAAAAAACCATCGACAAGGTCGGGAGGGCCGTCATTGTCGATGTTTTTCAACGAATTGGTAGGTATTTTTGATGTTTTTCAACAAATTGTCGTTGTTTTCAACAAAAACGAACAAAGACCTCCATAACATTCTGTTTGTTGCGCAACAAAAAGTGGTATCATTTTGACTCCGGATATACTACTAATACACTATTTTTATTGTATACTAATCCCCTTCATCTGTGTATCAAAATACTGCAAACAACTGCCATGACTGAGCTCACTGGGTGTCATGGGTACTCCTGTAACTCACTTTAGAAGTAAAACTGTGTAGCAAAATACCTGTA
Source organism: Actinernus sp. WN-2022 (assembly GCA_030867875.1). Taxonomy (NCBI): domain Eukaryota; kingdom Metazoa; phylum Cnidaria; class Anthozoa; order Actiniaria; family Actinernidae; genus Actinernus; species Actinernus sp. WN-2022. The sequence continues at coordinate 893,232 of JAOWCC010001752.1, read as the reverse complement.
TTGGAAAATGTGATTGTTTAGAGTCTAATAATTTTTTTTTTAGGTTCCAGGGTGATACCTCCATACAAATTAATGTACATCTACCAGGAACTCCCTTTTGAGCCAGGGCAAATGTTTTTTTTAGTTAGGAGGTCAACATACAGGAAAGTAGGCATCTGTAGAGAGGCTTAGTCAAGCAAAAGTTTAATTGTCTGTTGATTGATATTATAAAGAGTAATAACTGTCAATGCACTTTGAGGCAACCACCAGAGTTCCAGTGGTCCCTGGCTTGTCTTGAAAGCATTGTGATCATGTTTTATTTTTACAGATGTACTTACACAGTGTAACGAAACATTCAATTGATCAAAAAAATAATGACAACCATGGTTATACATGTATCAGATCCCCCTTGGTCAGTAAAAATGATTGTCATTTTTGTAATCTCTTAAAAGTATTAACAATTCTAACAAGTAAGTCTTTGTGCAATGAAGTTATCAGTTTCCAATTCAACAGTGCTGAGAAAGCTAGATGAATATGGAAAGAAGTTTGAAGAGGAATTTTCCAAGCACTTAAGGGAAAGAGCTTTATTTAAAGAGAAAAGTAAATAGAGTGAATTGGAGTTGTCAGCAACAACCCTCTGTGATTCCCCAACAACCACAGCTTCGTCATCTAAGCAGATGTTGGTTGAACACAGCAAAGCATCCTTACCACATGAAATAATCTTAGTTTCAGCAGCTGTATCATGTCAATCAACCATGGCTTCAGCAGCCATGCCATGTCAACCTTAGTTTCAGCGAATAAAAGGGGAGAATCTAATGGTCTAACACAAGAGATTTTTAGGTATTTAGGTGGTAACCATGTGTCATAACATTTTAGGTTAGGTATTCTAATGTTTCGAAGGCTGATAAAACAAAGATATAAAAATGCACTTTTTAAAGTAATGATTTCTGATTACACTTCTGGTTATTTCTCACGATCAGTTTCGAATGGTTGACCTTTTGCCATTGGAGGTGAACAAATTGCGAGACAATCGATTGAAAAACAAGTGACGTAACCTGTGTTCTCTATTTTCACATATACCTATTTATATTTTTTTACATTTCAGTGATTCTTACAGAGAAATTACATGAGCGAGGAATAAGTAATTAGTAGCTGTAACTCCAACAAAACAAAGGTATGTCATCAATACCAGTGTTGGTTTCAAATGTTAAATGTAATGAAAACAAATAACTTTCGCGAGAATATAATCTAATTGATAATTATACAGTGAAGGGTGTGATTTGATATTAATAACAAGCTTTTTGCTTTTGTAGTCCTATTTGACACTTAAGTGAAAAAGTGGATCGAGGAGAACATTGAGGCAACGACTAGCGATACGTTAGTGGAAAAAGAAGCTTTATGGCAGACCTTCCGTGAAACGGCAAGCATTATTTGTGATGAGAAAATAGGTATTTCTTACTTTATTTGGTAATAATAATTTGGTAATATCGAAAGGCATATGCGCGTTGTGGTTATCAAATGTTAGTGTTGTGCGAATAAAAGGGGAGAAACTAATGGTCTAACCTTGAAGAAGCCTTCTAGCACAGTCAAAGCTGAAAACGTCATGTCTTGGCAGCCCGAAGTTCAGAGCGACTTACTGAAGAAAGAATATATTTGCTGTTCTTTCAAGAAGAGTGCAAACATCAAAGGTACAAACAAACAAAGAGAACAGTTCTTCGCTTTGTTTGGAAAGCAAATTATTGGACTGGGGGCTTTTACAAGCGTAGTTATACCATGGTAGCCTCGTATTATTTTGTCCTCCGAGGCACATTTAAACCACTAATTGTCAACGTAATCCATATGGGATGAGCAATTTCAATCTGCACGTTGTTCTCTTCATTTCTCAAGCCCGCTTCTTCCATGTGGGATACTTAAAACCATAAACGTGCATGCTCTTTGAATACCTAGTCAACCGCATAATTCCATTGTATATTTTAGTGTTATTATTCTCAGAAACAACACGCTTGTCCCCAAGGGAAACCAGGCGCTCAGTCAAGCATTAAACAAAACGTTTTCGAAAGCAACTCAACTGCAACGTCTTTAGTTTCGGCAGAGAAAACTAAACTTCCCATAACAAACTTATAAGCGGCCTCGGGACTTTTTCAAATCTTCCCTCGGCTCTTGGGGCAATTTAAATCACTAATACCCCTCATGCCATGGTATAACTAATAATTAAACTGAAGAAAAGAAGCTTCTTGGCATCAAAGTTTGTAACCAAGTTGGACATGAAATTGATGGAGGTGGAGTTAGTGATACAGTCAGTGATGGAGATGATAATGGGGTTGGAGATGGAGTTGGTAACGGGGATGGAGAGAGAGATGCAGTTGTTGATGAAGCTGGTGATGGAGTTGATAATACAGTTAGTGATGGAGATGCAGATTTTGATGCAGATGAAGTTGTTGGTGACGGATATGAGGTTGGTGATATAGATGGTTTTGTGATGAAGTTGGTAAAACAGGTTGCGATGGAGCAGGGTTTTCAATAGAAGCCGGGCAGCCGGCGAATCTCGCCGGGTATTTTACATGAAATCGCCGCCTACTCTTCAAGTTTTGCCACTTACTTCAAATGTTATTGAAAACCCTGTGGAGTTGAAGTTGTTTATACATCTAGTGATGGAGATGGATACGGTATTGGAGACTGAGTTGGCAATGGAGAGGGAATTGGTGATATACATGGAGTTAGTGCTGGAGAAGGAGTTTCGACTACTTTGAACATGGACAATAGTGATGAAGATGTTGTGCCGCGTAAAAGAAAGAGATATGCAATTATCGATGACGATGGCGAAGAAGATGGGAATATAGACGGACACGATATAGATGGTAGTGATTACAATAACAAGGCTGCTGCAGAGTTATTTCAACGACATCATAGGAGATTCAAGCAATTTCGGCCCCCTGATTTGCCATCGAAACCCAAATCCTTCAATGAGTATCTAATGAAGATGTTACCCGTAAACAGAAGATTTGGCGAAAAGAGGTTGGAATTGCAGAAACAATGTGGGAGCACCAACTGTTACAGCCATGCCAGAATCTGATGTCTTGTAGCTGCTTCTTTCCCTCCTATACGGTGGCAAAATTGCAGGGGATGCTGTTGTCAGTACTTTTGAAGGTGACACATACACAACATTTTGACACACCCTTTCTCACAGTGAACACACGGATTTTGAGCGTTTCAAAGATTTATTTCAAATTGCTCGAAATATCGCAACCAAAAGCAAAACGAAGATATATGCTATTGCCAAAGGGCCAAGAACCGGGATTTTTCAATCATGGGATGAAGTCTTGTGGACGGATCACCCGACCAAATTTACAAGAGCTTCTTCAGCCGAACGAAGGCCATTGACTTCTTGCGAAATCATGGCATTGTGGTTGAATCGGAGGCGATACAGGACATAGTATCCAGTCAAGACCTCAGCGATGCCGAAAGTGATGAAGATGATCAGTTTCTGCATGCTATAGAGAGCATTTCATTACTGGAAACCGACATGGAAACTGACATGAAAACGGTCAAGAGTGAGTTGGCAGCCATGAAGGATATGCTAATGAAGCTAATCAAACATCTCGACGAAAAACAAGATCCAGCCATAGAATGCACCCACGAAGCGTTCAAATCCAGGGTGGAAGCCCTAGAAACTGACAACGCCGATTTACGTGCGAAGAATGTGGAGTTCAGAGCTTTATTGGAGGAATCAAGATCAACTAGTGCTCGAGCTAATGATATGCAATCTTCGGGCATTCAAATTCCCCTCCAAACTTCCCGACAACCTGTTGAAACAACAATAACATCTAGCAATCGCTACTCTGCTTTAAGCAGTCGTGGAACCGATGATGAAGAGCCTGTAATAATTGGGTCTCAGGGTTCCAGAGGGGACGAGGCTCCTGAAACAACTGGCCATCGATCTACTAGAAAAGCAAACCAAGCATCGAGGCGCGTACTGCGATCAACCGGAATCAGAACAAACACAAAGGGCTGCTTATTATGATTATTGGAGACTCCATAATCAAGCAAATAGACCCTAAAAAAATCTCCAAGAAAACCGTTTACAAGCGCTCGTTTCCAGGAAAAACCTACGACAAAATCAGTGACGAGATCGACGGCATCCACACCGATGTTGAGCCTTCGCATGTAATTATTCATGCAGGCACAAATAACATGCCAGCCGAAAGCGCAGATTCCTGTGTTACAAAAATAGAGAACATGGCGACGAAGACCCGCAACACATACAACAACGCAAGGATAGGCATCTCTAGCCTTACACACAGAGAAGATATCAACGTGTCGATGAAACAATCTGAGGTTAACAAGTTGAAGGAAATGGCGCACAGAAACAATTTTGATTTTATTGATAATTCACACATAGACGGATCTTGCCTCAATAGTAGCAAGCTACACTTAAATGCTAAGGGGTCTGCCTACTTAGCTACTAGCTTCATTAACTTTATTAGGCCTTCGGGAAACGGCAACAGCTATAGAACACGAAAGCCGGTTTTCACATATCGAGCATCCAGCAACTGGGAAAGATCTTGATAGAGCTGGGATCACACACACACCCAACGGAAAGCCGAGAAGCCGTTACCACTAGCAACGCTGCAGCGTAACTCAGTGACAGGTAACTACACTCCTCATTTGCATAGTATCACTAGTTCTAAGGGCTTTAAGCTTGCGAGTATTAATATTAATAGTTTATTGAAACACATTGATGAAATTCGCTACATGATGATTAATTCGCCTTTGGAAGTGCTAGCTATAAACGAAAGTAAACTCGATAATTCAATAGCTGATGGCGAAATTAATATTCCCGGTTACAACCTCATATGAAAGGACAGAAATAGATCTGGAGGAGGTGTTGCTTTTTACTTCTCAAACTCATTAATAATTCATGAGATAGTGATCCAATGGAGGAACTGTATTTGGTCACATGCATGGGTCTTGATACCGGGTGAAACCCTTGTGTTTGATCATGTTTCCAAGCCTAGTGATCAATATTTCTTAATCATCATATTCATGAACCACTAACTAATTACATATTGATAAACTACAAGTAAGGAGCGAAGAAGTAAAGAAATAAAGAATGACATAGAAAGAAAAAGTCTGCCTCCACTGGAGTTCGAACCACGACCCTTCCGACTGCTTGTACTAACTCTTGTCCACTAACTCTTGTCTACTAACTCTTGTCCACTACTCTACTAGTATACGCTAGTTGAAATCACTGCCATCAAAAAAGAATAATAAGCCATCTATTGAGTAATTAGATACAACAGTCAAATGGTAAACAATACTTGCTAATGAAGTTTGAAAAGAAACGTATGTAAATTGTCGGTTTTGCATTCGCATGAGAAGACATGTCAAACACTCATTGTTCGGCTTTCATCAGGGGATTCCAAATATTTCGAAAACAATAAAACCCTAGAGGCTACGCCTCTCGGGTTTCAATTGTTTTCTCAATATTTATGAAAGACTCCAATTCGTGTTTGACATAGTTCATCAAAGACCACCTGTCATTCTCAAATCGAACTGACGATCTTGTTCCACTCTCACTTGAGATGATTTGCATCGAAGTGCATTTGCCCCATAGCAGATCATTTCTCGTAAGTTCGTGGTACAGACCTCCAAGCTCGGATATAAAAATACTATGATTATGATAAATTCCTTGATAAATGTGACAATGAAAACAAGGAAATAATGATAATGGGGGACTTCAATTGTGACATGAATAAAACGCCCCCTGAGACCCAAACTCGTGAGTTACAATTTATTAGCTCTATTTATCAATTGATTAACAAACATCTGCCACATCGATTGATCTCTTTTTCACCAACAAGAAAGAAAATATTTCTAAATCTGGAGTAATTCCAATTGGCATGTCGGATCATAGCCTAGTCTATGGTATTCGAAAATTTATTATTCCTAGATGTAGACCTGCTATCAAAGAAGTACGCAATTTTAAGAATTTTGTGGCAAAAGATTTTATTGAAGATTTAAATAGAGTTCCTTGGCAAAACGTATACAATTTTGAAAACCCAAATAGTGCCTGGCGAGCGTGGAAATCCGACTTTAACAAGATCTTGGATCTCCATGCTCCAGTCAGGCACAAGCGATTGAGAGCAAAGTCCGTGGCTCACCTCTAAAATAAAGCGCAACATGTGGAATAGAGATTATCGCAAAAAGCGTGCCATCAAATACGGAGGTCGGCATCACTGGGAACTCTACAAAACAGCCAGGAATAGAGTCAATATTGAATTGCGAAAAGCAAAGTCTGATTATTATCGTACTAAAATAGATAATTGTTCGCAAACAGACCCTAAAAAGACATGGAAATTGATTAACTCCCTTCTTGGAAAGCAAAATAAAAGCAGCCGCATAAATGAACTTCAAATCAACGATAATATTATCACCGATGCAAAAGATATTTCTGAGGCCTTTAATGACTTTTTCATAAACATTGGCCCAAATTTGGCTGCTGAATTAACCACTCAGTCAACCAACAACATAAGCACTTATCTTGGCAACAAGCCGGATATCGACGCACCATTTAAGTTTTCTGAAATACCAGTGGATAATGTTTTGCTTATATTGAAACAGCTGAATACTTCCAAAAGTACAGGCCTTGATAACATTCCGGCCAACGTACTCAAGATTGCCGCGGAAACAATAGCACCATCGTTAACGTTTATATTTAATCTATCACTCTCTACTGGGGTTTTTGTTCAAAATATATACTGGAAGGAGTTTGAACATTAGTCATTATGTTCAGCACTGAAGTTCAATTTCGCCAAACGATTCCGGTACTAAACTTTACATCCGTTTGACTGTTTCAAGGTGCAGTTGAGGTAAATGCGACATAGAACTGCTCCAAAATGCTTACGAGTGCCAATGCTGCCGGGAGATCGAGAAGTGTGTTGAAGCTCTCAGCAAAGACCTAGTTTTACAAGAAGTTAAAACTCCCCCTGTTTGCATCACCCTCTACCTAGGATTTCGCTCTGTTTGTTTGGACAAATGGTCGCTCAGGCTTTCTGCAGGGAAATTTAAGACGAAGAACAATCGACGCTATCGCCAGTCTGGGTCAGAAGAAGCGTAAGTTGAACCGTATGTTGTTGGTAATTGACTATTTTCCAATAATTTTCGAAGTGTCGGATCATGCAAGTGTAGTTTTAATACGACTATATGCAATTGAAAATTTACTATTGAGAATCACTCGAAAATAAAACTTTTGAAGAACGAAAATATTCTTAGAATATTGAAGGAAATAGCAATATAATTTAGAATATTTTAGTTTTTTGTAATTTATTTGCGAGTGACCACCAAATGATACAGAAAAACTTTTACCTTCGTTGGCTACAATAATTCTTTGCGCGCGAAAAACTTAAAATCCGTTATAAAATTGCGAGTTTTTATTGTGGCTAAATGTAATTTAGGCATAGTTAACCTCGAGACAATGCTGACCAGCGGTCGTCCCCATACGAGACAGGGTTGGGGTAGCCCAGGGGTTTTGCTAGTGTCACGAGTACATTTTTTGTTTGTGGCATTCTTAGCATTTCGCTGATCGTCGCGGATCTCTGCTTGTTTGCTTGCTTTGCTTGTTTGCTTGCTTTGCTTGTTTGCTGATTTTTGCGGATCAGTGCTCCCTCCCTAATGGTAAGTATAGGATTAGGTAAGTATTCCACTGAATCTTCAGTGTGACGGGTGCCATGTGGTGGGCTGTGATTCGGTTGCCATGGTAACCTCCTTGCGTCGTCGGTAGGTTGAATCGTTTGTGCATCCCCACCCTGGAAAGGCACCTACCTCCAAGCTCATCTATTGGTGATGAGTTTAAAAATCATAAAAACAATCCAGTACAAGTGCTGTTGCCGATATGCATCAGTCAATTCCAGCAATGCCCTCTTCCTCCCCCCCCCCCCCCCCAAAAAAATTGGTTAGCCGCCATCTGAGAATTCACCCTGCCGCAGACTCTGTTTACCTTTGAATTCTAGCGCTATAAAATTAGTGAAAACGTGTTGTTTGCCTTGTGCTTATGTTCATGATGTTGAGGGTTTTAAAATGTTGGGTTATATGCATTTTTGCAAGATTACATCAAAGTAAACACAGGAAAATGTTCATCAGTACCAATACACCAATGATGAAAAAACCTGAATACATGATACATTTGATGGCAATTCTGATTTACCCACACTGGAAATTGCCAGATTTACATTCTCATCTAGCATTAAAAAAATTGATGGCAATAATCATTTTTCCATTCACGTAATTTATGTATTTGTTGAAAATTGTGAAGTTTTTTAACCCCTTCCCTTGCCCCAACCATTAATTGTAGTCTTCTTGTTTATGAAAACAGATTTCTACGAGTAGTTTCTTACAGAGAATTCACCCAATTGGTGTATGGATATTTGGGCAACATCAGGATACCAATGCCAGCATGTGCCTATGACAAAATTAGAAGGGAATTCCAAGCCAAAAAAGAAAGTTACACTGGATTCGAAGAAGATGAAGATGAAAGTTAAACTGATACGTTGGTTGTTGTAAGACCAAAACCAAGGGCCAATCACGAGAGCAAGTGAAAACAAAATGAGCCAATAGAGCAGTTTTCGATTGAGTGTTGAAAGCAAAAATTTTTGCTTTGGTTTTGCATTTGCTTAGCTTTTCTATTCTATTGGCTGTGAAAATGTTTTAGTTGAAGTTAACCAATCAAATGCCAAACAACACCAATCACATTTTGGTAAGTTATTAATTATGGTGTTTACTTTTCTTCCTGATTGGTTGCTTTTTCCAAGTAAAACCATGTCTTTACTTTGGCTCATGATTGGCTCATTGTGTTTTTACTTGTTCCTGTGATTGGCTCTGTTATTGCTTTGATTTTATAGTTTTACTATACTGAACTGAAAACTGATCTGAGGAGCTGAAGTAATTTCACAATAATTTATTGGTTTTACTTGAACTAATCATGATGAAAAGCAATCATGGTAACTAATCAATCATGAAACTCAAAAGCAATCACTTTTCAACACTCAATAGGCCTTTAGTAGGAAACTGTCACCTGTTAATACAATATTTCATGTGAGCCCTGGATAATTATAATTTCAGAAAATAGATTTAAGTTCATAGAAAAGGAATTCGTAAATAAAAATCGTCAAATTCTTTTTTTCATGCTAATTTTAACCTTCAAAGTTGGCGAAAATACACGTTTTGGGTTGCCTGGGTAATCAAATCCAGCGCACATTAATTCAGAGGTCTGGTAACTATCCTACGTCATCACCGTAACATATTGCCGCGAGCTGTTTACTAGTCACGGATTCCTAGTCACACTCACAGTGCATGCTTAGCGTACATTCCATCGTTATATATCAGCGTTTTTCCTGGAATATTCGTCCGATATGCCGGATAGATGTGTTGTGGGCGGCTGCTCAAATATAAAGAACACCAACGATGGAATTTCGCTGCACCGAATTCCGTTTTTTGAGGACGATCGACCAGAAGCCAAAAGAAGGCGAAAGAAGTGGACAGATTTCGTATTTGAGACATAAAAGAATTGGACCCCAACACAGAACTCTACCATTTGCTCCGAGCACTTCATACCAGTTTACTCTCTTGCGTGGTCAGACTCCAAGGAGTATGGCACGCAAAGTGATCTTAGGTATCATTACATGGGTCGGTTTAATTTTACACGGAAAATAGAAATGTGCCAGTTCACGTATACAAGTTATCAGAAAGTATTAAATCAAATAAGAGCATATCTAAGAGGTGAAAATATACGGCTCCTGTGTATAGACTTCACACGCTCTATTTGTCTCAAAGCTGGCGCGATAGATCTGTTTTAACAGCCTAGACATGTACGTTACACTTAAACGCCTTGTTTAAAAAGCGATATTGAACTCAATGAGTTTAAAGTCCGGCTACTAATTTCGAGCCCTATACTCATGTTAGGTTTATAATTCGGGATTGTGACATTTATAATATTTTTACTATACTAATAGCATTTTCTAGTTGTCTAAAACTACTGAGAATCGCTTCACGTTCAGCAAATCAAATTTCATTAAAATATTACATAAGTGATATTCGCGATGATATATACTCTTTCTCCGTATTTTATAGAGGTTTTCGTTCTACAGCATGGTTCATCCCTCCTTACACTCCTTTCTACATATCACGAAAGGACAAATCATCTCACACATACAACTTAAAACGTATCATTAATTTATAAAACATGTAGGATCATATAGTTTTCCAAGAATTATTTCCCTAGAATTTTACAAGATCATATAGTTTTCCCAGAATCTTCCAAGGTCATTTTTTCCAATAATTGTTTTTACATAAAATATTTCCATACAGTGTGACCTTGAGAATTATTTCCATATAGTTTGACCTTTATGAGATCATTTCCATAATATTTTCCAACAGCTGGATAGTAGCAAAGAGTTGGGTCGTGTGAGACTATTTTTATTAAAATGGTCTCGTGCACCCAACTCTTATACGACAGGGGGATGTAAGAGAGACAGAATAGGAGATTGTTTCCCCGCATGTTAAATAGCTTGGCTTGTGAAATGCATTTGAATATAAACAGAATTTGCTTTATAATAAAAGCTTGCCTGTGCATTAACGAATGTAGCAAAGTGGCATAACATGGAGTTTCACTACGTACCACAAACATACTTCACACGGTTTCTCCGAGATCACCATGAGTGAACTCGGTTAGACAAACCCATCACAGGAGAGCTCCAATCATGACGGCTTCAGCAACTAAGGAGTCCTACAAAGTCTACGACGCAGAGCAGTCATTAGGTGCTTTACGAAAAGGTGACAAAATCCTCCCACTAAATATGAGCTGGAAGGGGGAAGAAATATGTAACGAAGTCCAGCCTGAGGATATTGACGATCCTGTATTGGCAATAGCAGCAGCTAAACAACGTTCTTACCAAAACAGTTGAAGCAGGATTTCCAGTCGATCCAGCATTGTAGTTGGCGAGGGCCATGGACGAGCGACAAGAGAGCTGGAGATAACCTGGCGGCCCTGTCTCTATGATGGCAACTTAGAATGTGGGAAAATGTGCCTAAGGTTTTTTGTTGCCAAAGTCCGATTCTTTTAGGGAGCAGGTTACAACAACTTTTTTCACCAGACACAGCTGTCAGCGCAGCATACCCCCCATTTTGTACCACCTATTTACGTGGGCTAGTGAAAATTCTAGCAAATGAAATGATAGTGTAATACAAAACACAGTGTATTCATTTCTAGCCTGCGAAACAGGCCCTCCTGGTATTGTTTCAGCGCAAAGAAAGAAAAAAAGTAGACTGGCGCGAGAGAAAAGAATGAGGCTTTTCCTCACTTGGCCTCGCTCCGCTCGTTTTGCAGGCTAATTCATTTCTAGATTTTGCTTTTTAGTTTTGCTGGTATTTAAGAACAAAAAGAAATAAACATTGAGTTTTTGCTTCCGAAGATGGCTTAGCAGCAGCCCCCACCCCCTCCTCCAAAATGGGTACACCCAGAGGGCATGTATTTTGACCTCCTCCCTAATAACAATGGACAGAATCGGCAAACGCTGTTGCCACCCATTTCAGACCACGTGACGTAAATAGACAACTCTGGAGAATTGTCTCTTTGAAAGTTAATTCTATTCAGATAGGCATGACAGCATTATGATTAGAATAATAAAGAAACAATTCTCCAGAGCAACGTTTGTTTACGTCACGTGGTCTGAAATGGCAACAGCGTTAGCCGATTCTGTCTATTATATCATGATGGCCATATCATCAGAATCGAATACGAAATTCTCCAGACATTGAAAGATGTTTAATCTCCACCCACCCAAGCATGGGCTACCTGTGCTAAAGCTAATAGTGGTCGTTTGAAGTCCGATTAGCCTTAATCCTGGATTAAATTAAACCGAGGATGGCTGGTTCTATTGGTAAAATGTGTCTTTCTGCAATTTAGGATTACAGTTACATTTCTAACAAATTATGTTTTAAACCATATATCAGTACTGATCAAGGTACAAAATTCAAACCAATGATTACCCTTATATTAATCCTGATTATATTAATTAGCCTCCTGAAAATAAACTCCCATGCCCTTTATAAAGGGCTTATAAGTGGGAATTGTTGGTATATCCAAGTATATGGGATCTGCTGCCTACATCAAACACACAACCTGTGTACAGAAATTACAGATATGCAAGTATCTAGATAATTCTGCTATCTACAGATCTCATTAGATTCATTTGATACTATTTATGATTAGTAAAAATAACAATGATTATGTGATTCAAAAAGACATCAAACACAAAACCTGTGTACAGAAATTACAGATATGCAAGTATCTAGATAATCCTGCTGTCTACAGATCTCGTTAGATTCATTTGATACTATTTATGATTAGTAAAAATAACAATGATTATGTGATTCAAAAAGACATCAAACACAAAACCTGTGTACAGAAATTACAGATATACAAGTATCTAGATAATCCTGCTGTCTACATATCTTGTTAAATTTATTTTACATTATTTCTGATTAGTAAAAATAACAATGATTATGTGATCCAAATAGACATCAAACACAGCAACATGATCCTAAAAGACAGCCACCATAATACCAGTGTCCATTAATTTACATGTATTTAACATAACCTAGCTGCTGTCTATTGCCAAACTCACAATTTGATTGACTAGCCAGGCACCATCCATTGATCTACAAAAAATAATGTATCATGACCGCTAAGTTAATAATAGAACAGTGATTTGGTTATGCTTGACTCGGGTACACTAGCTATCAATAATAATTATTTTTGTAGTGGTTCACCACCAAATTACAATGTACCTCCAATTCTGTTTGGATGAAATGGAGCATGTGATGAGACATTTTTCTCCGCAGAGGAAAAGCAGGTGATAGTGGTTGTTGGGCATGCAGAAGGAAATTTAGCAAAATTTGAACCATAACAATGAAGTCTCTTGCTGAAAGAATCACTCCAATTCCACAGCTTCCTGTACTAGTGGGAGCTGTTGGTACTTGTGATGGCATCCCAAACTTGTGAACAATTGTACAGGAAGACCAAAAGCTTGACTGTAGAGTATGGACAAATGGAAACAATTTAGAGAGGCGATCCAATCTTTGAAGAGTGCAAGAGCTGTACCAGGAATAGAGATCTATGACAAAGAGCTTCTTCAATCTTCTTGATCTCATCAGAGCCGCAGTTGACCATTTGCTGCTTTTTTCACTCAAAAGAAAATCAGCTTTCTTGACCACTGTCTCAGAATGGCCGTTTGGTCACACTGAAGGGATCTGTAACTTTGTTTAAAGCTTGCACCTTAATTCCACCATTTCTGTCTGAAGATGGTAGGTACTGTACAGCAGGTATAGTGGCAAGGAGGACTGCAATTTAAGATCTTTGCTTTTGCAAATGCAGCTTGGAAGTGATTGGCATGCACATTTGGTACAAGCATTGGTTGCTGTGAGATACCACACGACTTGGGTTTCTCGTATTTCGACTGCTTCAGCAATTTCCCTTTACTCATTTCAGTTTTCTTAGGGGTCTCGCTTGGACTTGTAGATCCAGAAATTGTTGGTTTTTCATCTGCGTAACTTGTTTGTTTAGAATTAAAATCGTGTTAATCAAGCAAATTTGAGAAAACATCATCAGAAACACCTCGTGTCTGACCAAACGGCCGGTGTTGTAGTGATAGACCAGGAAATCTTCCCCAAATATGCTTGTGAACAGTTCCTCTATCATTCCAATCCAGCTAGTATCCTTCTCAGACCATCTAGGATAATTGTTTGAATTCCACCCACAACAACGGAACTTGAAGCATTTTTTTTCCTTTAGAAAAAAAACACATGTAAATGCCATAGATCATTTTTTTCTGGTCTGCATTTTCTAAAAAATAAAGTCGCTTAAAACAATTATAAAATTTATTGAAAAAATTAAAACCAGGATAACGTGCATGTTCAAGAAATAGAGGGTGACTTCGAATCAATGATCTGCCAGTATTCTATAAAAATATTCATTGTCTCTCACACTTTATATTGAGTAAGGTAATAATGGAAAAGAGGGTAGGGAGGTGAGGAAAGAAACAGAAGGGGAAGGGTGTGTGATATAGGACTAGAGAAACCAGATAAACCATTTCACAACTCTGTTAACAATGCCCCACACCCTGGAAGTAATCACCCTCCCTCCCTCCCCCTTCCCCAAAAAAGCACAGCCCTAACCCTAATCTCATTAATGACCTCTTTGTAAAGCCTTTTAACAAAATCATGCAGGGAACACAAACCTGAGTCGATACACTCTTTTGCTTTACGAAAAGCATACTCCCCTACATACTGTTGAGAATAATTAAACTATTTTAATACAATATTGTTACATATTACATGCTGAGTTGTTACTACAAAAAGGTTTATTATTAAGTTAGACATGAAGGCTATAAACTGCATTTATGAGAAAAAATATAATATAGATGATAGACTTTGTTAGTAAGAGGTGTAAATGTTACCGTTCTTCGGCTGTCACGAAGGCCCTTGCCAACAAACCATCGGAAAGGCCACCTTGGAAGACATCATTAGAGATTACTCTGTTCCTGTACCGTTTCAATTAAACAATTGAGTTTGGATTCTGGTAACATATTTAGATTTTTATTAAAGAAAGGATTGAACTCAAGCTGTTGATTTAAATAAACTCTGATTTAAACTAAGCGATTGAGATTAGAGATTGAGTTTCCTCATGACCATGACAAATGCGATCACGAAATGATCGAATGTAAACCGGGCTCTATAAATATATAAATACTGTGCTCTATCAATGATGTATAATGTTCAACTTAACCCTCAAACAAACTTGACTACTACATCAATGGTATTGCAAAAGTGTCGGCATGCTTTTAAAATAGGTATTAACTTACATATGCAAATGAGCTTAAGGTAGAGTGAGTCTACTTTAAGTAATTTGCATACAATTTTGTTTCCAGCCTAAGCTCCTCATGGAAGTCTTTCGTGTCGTCGGCGTAAATTGCCATATGACTGGATTTGATAACATCGGGATATCGTTGACGTATAAGAGTAAAAAAGGCCGAGTCCACAGGTAGTGTTCTAGAACAGTCACACGTTGTTTACGAATAGTTAGGTATGACCGGAACCACTGAAGTAGGCTACCTCCAAAACGAGACATGCGTAGCTTGTGCATCAGGCCTTGGTGATTGATCTTGTCAAAGGCCTTGGACAGGTCGAGGTAAACCATGTCAATTTAACCACCGATATCCAGCAGCGAGCCAATATGATCGAGGACTTCTAAAAGGTTGGTCACACAAGATTTTCCTGCCAAAAATCCGTGCTGGCAAGTTTGGATGAGCTCAGATAGGTGATCTTTGATGTTGTTAGTGAAAGTAACTATAAAATTATAAAATATAAATACTGATGTGAAGTAGCTGTAGAACATGTTGGCTATTTCTACAAGGTTAACAACGAAAGTTCTTAGTGGCTGCCCTCCTTGGCCAGCGGATGTATCAGCAGCAGTTACCATAGAGATTAGATCGGGCATATTGCAGGATTTAGATTTCTGTTTCAATGTAGCCCAGAAGCGTTTTGGGTTATTGTTATAACTAGATTCGAGAGAACCACAAAAATTCTCCCGGCTTTCCCATAGCATGCGTTTCACCTCTGCACGCAAGTTCTTAAATGTTTCTCAGGTGACTGGTCGGAGAGGATTTCATCTTTTGGCAGGGAGAGTTATTATTCTTCAGGAGGTTTAGGATAGGATTAATCTAAGGTACAGGATTACGTCATTTTAGTCCCTTACGTGGTATATAATCATCTCTTTCCAGCTCTGCCAGTCATCGTTTATATCCTCGTGTCCAATGGTTGATGACAAATTTATAGTTGTGAGGGCGGCACGCAGTCCTTTGAAATCTCCTTTCCTGTAATCGAAGACAAACCTACGAGTCTTTGTTGGAGCTTTAATAAAAGCATTGTACTTTTAACTTGGTCTTCAAAATTCAAAAAGTAATATGTATTTTCTTAACAAGGGGTCGTGGGAGATGACCCCCAGGCAACTAGAGTACAGTACCAAGCTGATCAGTTTTGGCTTCGATGGAGGTACGAATACCTTCAGAACCTCCAGATATAAGCCCCAAGTGGAACAACCGACATTGTAACCTGGTCATTGGAGATATAGTCACAGTCAAGGAAAATGACGCTCATCGGAATGACTGGCCATTGGGGAGGATTGTCGAAGCTATCAAGAGTAAAGGCAGGATAGGAAGGTTAAAGTAATTGTGTCTAGAGGAAGGAAGGATGAAAACCTAATTCGTCTGGTCGGCGAACTCGTCTTGATTGTACCATCCCAAGCTGAGGATGTTCCTGGCAAAACCAATGGCTAACTTCAGGATTACCCCAGACCGACGGCTCCAACCAGAGGTGCTGAAGATGCAGAATAAGAGAGCAAGGATTTCATCCTTGGACGAGGAGTGTCATGTTTGTTCAGTTTACAACTAAGAAACTATAAGACTTTAACATTGTTTATGTTTTCTGTAGCCCTGTGCGACTTTAATGATTGTACTTCTACTTCCGGGCATCCGGGACTTCGCCTCTGACCTTGTTGATTTCAGTCTTCGCAATGCCAGTGCATTGGAGTCACGTTTGTTATTTTATCCATTTTTTTCTTAAATTAGACAGCTTTAGGAGTCCACAACCAGACCTAAGTGTTCAATACAATTTGTATTAGTTTCTTCTATTTGTTTTTGGCAGTGATTTGTATAATTATAGCCATTCATCGCGTGTAACTATATATTTAATTTATTTCAGTCCATGGGTTGATCGGTTGACACCTGTGAACTCCAGTGCATCGACAAACTGCACTGGGAACGAGATAGTGAAAATTCAATTAGCTTCAGAGAAAGAAGTCTCTGATAGATACAAGCAGTAACTAGGTAGTTAACAAGGGAGGGAGGCCAAAAACGAAGGCTACAAGTTGGACAGATGTGCCAACCGAAAAGGAAAGCGAGGAGGATGTTACAGACTTAATGAAGGACATAAAGAAAGCATGGAAGGAACCATGGGAACATAGATAGGGCCTATGTTGAGACAAGGGGAATTGGTCCTTGTGGATGTGAAGCCAATTGTAGAAGTTTCCCTCCCTCTTTAGGATATGCACTATACGGTGGCCCAGTAGAGACATCCACATTTGTGCAATCGCCAGTTTTAAAACGTGCGATCGGCAAGTTTAAAACGTGCGATCGGCAAGTTTAAAACGTGCGATCGGCACTTTTCAAAACCTGCGATCGCATGTTTTGAAAACACGTGGGGCATGACGCATGCGCTTTAGCTCATCAGGTGGCATGGCAAGATGGTGGACGAAGGCATGGATGTGGTGAGTAGTTTAAACATATGTTTTATGCCTTATTAACGTCGTGAAAAGCCTGAGAGCTAAATGACGATTCCCACACAGATAACTTATCATCTACCCGTGCACTCATCATATTAAACTCGCTCGTTGACTATCACTACGCTAAAGGTGACTTTCGCCGATATTCATTGTCAACCAAACCAACCTGTGTACGTCTTCGTCAAAGGAAAGAGTGTTAAAGCAAGTTTAACAGAGCATTAGCTCTATGTCGAGCTTGAATTTAATATTCCCGGGTATTATTGCACAGTTATTCTAAAAGAACAATAATTAGACTAAAACTTGTTTGGGACAAATAGTTTATTTACCGCGATCAAACTACAATATAGGTACTGTACAATAAATGCCCTAGTCAATAGACTGGAGAGAAAAAAACATACCTGTAATGGCTCTATCAATTCTAAGCCCACCATCACTGCAGCGAAAAAATATGATCCGCTGACCGATGAATCTCTGGATCTATTACTGTAAATATGGGGTATCCTCTAGATTAGTTTTTACTCTTAGGATACCCTGTACTCATTTTTCACTCATTTTCCTCCTTGTTTCACATACATATGAGTCATGTTAACACAAAATGGGTGCTCCTTGCTAAGGCGCTTTGTGTTAAATGCCTCGATTTGTGCACCGTTTATTTCAAATAGCCGCCGTTTCTCGAGAACTTGATGGATTTTAATGTAGTTTGCAGTAAAAGAACAGTCTTTTTCTACATACCAACTTTCGGAGTTTCAGCTGCTTATTTCCACTAGAAACACCCGAAAATGTCACTTTTAGTTGATAAACTGCAAAAAGGTGATAATGTAGAAAATTTCGAAAAACTACAAATCTCAAACAAAGAAATTATGGGATAGAAAGGCTATAAATGGAAGAAAGTGTCATTTTACTATCATTAAAACCTAGAATATCAGTTAACAGCGCCTTGTGTGCTAACATGTCTCATATATATATAATATATAACTTTAATTATAGTAACTTACACTAATAGTAGATATTAAACTATCTTGTAATCTAATGAGTACAAATAAAAATAAAATAAAATCAATTAGAAATTATAATATAGTTAAATAGTGCACTAAGTGTCCATATGGCTGACTGCTTTGGTTCTCAGTATTTAGCTGACTTATTTGAGATTGATACAGCTTTCACACAAAGGGTATTCCTTTAAGAAAATTATTTTTGACGTTACAAAAAGTAAACAAGCTCTTGACAGGTTTCAGGAAATTATTTTAAAATGTTCGTTTGCAATCTAATCTTCCTTCAAATGTATTGTTTGATTACAATTATAATATATCAATATATTTTTGATACCTTGGTGGCTCACCGAGTATAAAGATACACCATTCTCTTGGAACCACACCTCATGTGGTAGAAGTTCAAGTTCTACTTGTAGCCTTTGTAAAACATGATTGCGTGTCGATAAGTGGATAGGTATGGAGCTTTATCTGTGTGTTTAAGGTAACAAAGAGTACAGAGAGACAACTCCGCAAAAAGAGAAAAGCTAAGCAAAAGGAAAAGAAAAATAATTTCAAAGAAATTGTATATAATAGGTTACAGTAGGAGCATTCTACAATAAAAGCTGAAAACGAAAAGCTCCAAACAGCCTTAAAATGGAATACAGAGTAATTAGGATTACAAGCTGAAAATATTAAGAAATTGAAATCAGTTTTAGGCCATTAAAAGAGAAATGAGTTCATCGGATCCAACCTGATCAACTGAAAATAGTTAAAGATAACAAGAGCAATGAAGTTGTACTTGGGAAGGGCAAGTTTGGTGTTTGTAAGTTGAAGCAGTTTGTTGCATAAGGGGCAAAATACTTTGTTGATGCTAAGGAATATGTCCACAAAAGTGTGGAGATTAGAGATCTATTATACGAAGTCCAGATTGTGCAGCAGTTGTCACATAAATGTTTTCCATTTGTTTATGGTATATGTACTGAAAATACTTGAAGTAGTTTTTAGCTTTGCTATTAAGCAGTGGTGTGGCATAATAGCCGACTATGCAGATGTCCTGGCCCCAGTTCCTGAAAGGCCGATTAGCGCTAATCGAAGATTAAATTTCCCCAATCTAGGATTAAGATTAAATTCCGTTCCCCAAAGTGCGATTAGCACTAATCTAGGATTAGATTTAATCCTAGATTAAGGAAAATTTAAATCCACCTTGCGAGGTGGATAACTAGTTAATCAGCGATTAAAGTTGAGAAAACAAAATGGAGGTTTGTTTACTTTTTAGTGATTTGGGCGTTAGAGGAAGGGAAAGGCAATTCCGGCTTTGGTTTATCACCTTGGATGATTTCACAGACAAAGAGCTAAAGTCTCGATATTGGGAGAGAGTCAATAGGATATTTAATAAACATCTTGTCAGATGATCTCACTCGGGAAACAGCTCGCAACCATGCGCTACAGCCTCCGGTTCAAGTTCTTGTTGCTTTGCGATTCTTTTCCAGTGGCAATTTCCTTCAGGTTATAGGGAGGTCTACAGTTTCGCAGATAGTCCATGAAGTTTCACGGGCCTTGGCTGCAAAGCAAAACCGATACATTCGCTGGCCCTCCATGGCGGAGCTTCCACAAACGAAAGTAGCGTTTTACGAGAAAGGTGGTTTTCCTGGAGTTATCGGATGTATAGATGGAACCCACATAAGAATCCATGGACCGATGGATAATGAAAATGACTTTGTCAACAGGAAAGGATTTCATTCGATAAATGTGCAAGCAATATGCAATCACAAATATAAGAAATTATATTGTTACAATATAATGTCTATTTCTTTTTTTTCTCCTGACACGAATTCCCTGACACGGAAAAAGATCGAGTTTGAGGATATTTGTATATTATTTAATTATTAGAACAAAGAGGGGGGGGGATTAACAATGCAAATATTTGTTTAAATATTACTCATGCAGCCTATGTCAAAAAAAAAAATTCTCAGCCCCTGCAACCATGTTTTTCCATTTTTTATCTCCCTCCATCCTACTGCGTCATAATCTTTCCTGTCACTTTTTATAGCAGTTCATGTTAAAATTCATTTATTTATTCACCGCCACATCAGCTTTGAATGCCAAAGTATATCCACTATGCTATTATTAAAACTCATTGCTGCTTTTATTCAGTTTCTTATATACCCTGGTTAACAGTGCTTCTAATCTCTCTCTCCGAAAGCGAAGATATGAAGGAGAGAGAAGCTTCTCTCCTCTACTCTCGTCGCTGCGCTCCTCGCTTTGCGACAGAGAGATTAGAAGCTCTGGTAACCAGGGTATTTCTTATATCGTTGAACTTCAGAAACTTCAAGCACAATTACTACAAACTAATAATATTTATAGCTGAATGGGTCCCCCCAGATGTATATCCAGACCGTTTCAACCAATTTTTACGGAAAACGGTCAGATTTTTCTTTTGATTTAGGTTGATTGCCAAGGAAATATTTCATCGAAAATGCTGGAAATAGTATTTCAGAGATTGTAACGACCCCCCTCAAAGGAGCTCGCGCCTTCAGTGGTCATTTGGCTTGTACCTTAGTTAAAAAAAAACGTCAGTTTTTTTCTTGGATCTGCACCTCAGGGTCTAATCATAGTTTTATAACCTTGCAATAGTTACATTTTCTCTACCATTCAGTTATAAAAAAGATAAGGGAGCATTCAATTCAATGTCATCATTTTCAAACATCTTTGTTGTTACATTAAAACTGGAAGCATGCATACACACAGTACATTTATTTAGCTGATATAATTTTTGTATTTAATTCAGTTTCATTAATATCTACATGACGAAGTATGACTATTGCACTTTTGTTGTACTGTGATACTATTAATTAAGGGTTGTTGAAATAACAAATATAATATTAGACCTATATTAGACATATATTCAGCTAATAAAATAAGTATTGCAGGTATATATTTTTCTGAAGGTATGTTCACTAACATAGTGGCTCGATGGCCTGGAAGTACACACGACAGCTTTATCTTCTCCAATTCCAGGATTTTTGACCAGATAGAAGCTCAACATCATACCATTGACGATGGTTTCCTTTTAGGGGACAGTGGTTATCCATGTAAGCCGTTTATTATCACTCCACTGACACCTAACCAACAAGGTTGGCTAAAAAAAAGAGCCAAGGTATCTCCATTCCTTCCTAGGACCCCTAAAAATCTAGCTGATAGCAGCAGTACAAGAAATATTTTTACTTACCAAAACAAGCAAAAACTCAGCACCATGTACAGCTCACGTCCAATAAAAGGCAACATTATGGCTGCCAGTGAAAACGTGGATCCAATTTGCACTGCGAGCACACAATGAATAACAAAATCTCCCGTGGAGTGGCGTTAGTTGACTGGTTCGTACATCGGCGGCGAAAATCGGCTTGTCGCAGCGTGATTTCAGACATATATATATCTCCATTGCGACGATTTGATGAATATATCCATCTACTAAACACATGATATTGATTTGTTATCGGGTGATTTTGCATGCTTCGGAAGACGTTGTTGGTCAGCGGTAAACAACACAGGGATCCCTTCCTATATATGCTGTTTCTATGCGCGTGTTAGCGCTCGTCCTGATGTACGGAGATTGTCAGATCGAAACCCATCTGAGCAAGCCGATCTTTATTTCTCCTTTATTTCGTCTGGTATAAGGCATACGAGGCTATTAGAGCTATGGGCCGCCTGTGGAAGCATGAATATAAAGTGAACGGAAGTGGACATTTCCCCACACCTCACAATAACTCGTTCCTGCGCATGCGCGCATCCACAAGTTAAAAAGTCAGAATCACTCAAATTATTGTGCCAAGCATTGAAGAGATCAAATAAAGTCTGTTCACTCATAATTTACTATTTTGATAGGTTTTGCCATTTTGGCCTATGTTACGCCTTTGTACCCCTAGATCATGCTACTGATCTTAGTTTTCTTGTGCTGTGGTAGCAAGACTGATTAACAAGTTAATAACTGGTAACTTAATTAATGAAATGGTGCGGGATGTTTGTACTAGCGTACTCAACTGTACAAGCCATTTGAACAAAAGATACAGGGAAGCTGTTGCAAAAATGGTGGTCTAAACAATGACGAAACAAATCCCTGGGTAAGACTTAAAAGTAAAATTTAAAAGTAAACTGCTTTTATATCTAGGACTGTTTACATCAAGATTATTATGGGGGTACATGTACATGTATATGTTGTGTTCAAATTTTACTGTTCAATCTTCTATGAAATGATACAGTCTTTTGGAATTGTGTTTAATGACTCAATTGCAATTGCTTGGATGGTAATACATATTTATCCCTAGTAATAGGCCAGTAGAACTTGTTGTTTTCATGTAAACTCTAAGCCTGGGCCAGTGAGAATTACTTGTTTACCTGGGTTTTTAAGGAAGTTGGGGTTTTATTAGACTTTAGATTGGAATCAACTTACTCAAACTCGGACGTCAAACACTATACGCACCACGCCGAACTAAACTTGATGTAAAGCCCAATTTAACGGCGACTACAAGGAGGACAAGTCCACGGAAAACCATGGAACATTCACACCAATTGAACAATGTACTATACTCCCGAACTGGAGCACTCGCGAGCGATAAATTGTTATCTCTACTATTATTATTTTTAGTCATATGTAGTTTTGTTAGTATTAATGCGCAAGGACTACGTCCTCTGACAGACTGCATTTTCTTTATTTAAACGGAACAGATACGATATTATTTTACTACAAGAGACGCACTGGACTAACGACTTACAAAACGACATTACCCAAGACTGGGATGGGGAGATTATTTTTAGCAACGGGAATGACTCGGCGCGTGGTGTCGCCATACTGCTGAGCCCATGCCTGGACTACACGACAGCACAGGACGGATTATAAACATAGTCATTGACACAGACGATCACATTATAAATGTATACGCACCGAGAACTGATACTGAAAGACAACAATTCTATTTTGATTTAAACAAATATATCTCTACTGACCACGACAACATTATTGGCGGGGGGGGGGGATTTTAACTGCGTGACCGATATACGACTTGACAAGCTTGGGGAAAACCCCAATGCTAGACATACTGCTTCTAACATTTTAAACTAAAAGCCGTGTATTAGTGTAAAGGAGGAACTCAAAAGGAATATACAAGCTGCACGTGTCTAGACTATATTATAAGGGTAGTCAATCAGCGACCGAGAGCGATGTCGTGACCTGAAATGGCGAGAACTAATTAAACAATACAAAATGCTAATGAGTGATCGAAAAAGGTAAACAACCAAACTTCGCTAGTAATGTCAGTGTTCTTGTAGATTGTAAAGACAAATTCCTGTGTTGTTGTGAATCAAAATGAAATAAGATGACCCTATTCCGTGTTCATCATCCCGTTTCTCAACCAAGGAAACATTTTCTGTAGAATTTGACGTCAATAAAAGTGACAGCTTGCGTAATTCACCACATATTTTAGCGCGACTTTAGCCCGATTTACACGAGAAGCATTTAGGGGGAGTGGCACTCCTTAGTCTGCGATGTTTTGCCAACGGGCTTTGGAAAACGTTTAATCTTCCAAGTCTTCGTCGCGGCCAGAACGAAGCTTAATATCGCCAATGCCAATGGCAATGAAGAAGAACCAGCAATTCTTGTGGTATGCCAGCTTACCGGTCTAGTAAAGGATCAAGTAAAAGAAGCAGCATCGTTTGGCATCGATTGTATTGCAATAAAAGACCTTTATCTGAAGAATATAGACACCAGCAAAGAACAAATTATTTTCGCATCAGCCGAAGATGCATTACAGGAATCAGTCAAATCTGTCCTAAACGATTCTAAGCTCAACAAACGAATAAGTGAGATTGTGGTTGACGAATCACACACAGTGGAGTCTTGGGCTGGCAAGAGGTAAGGCATGTTAACATGAACTGGATGAATTGTCAAACCAAACGCTTCTTAATTGTTAAAGAAATCCGTCATATTAAGCTAAAAAATGCTTTACTGATAGCTGGCAAGCAGGCAATTTTTCAGTCGGAGAGAAAATTTACGTGGAACGCTGAACCGGAGCACTGTCATTACATTACTACCGCCGTACAGTTTTATTTGAAAACATTAATTAACTCATTCATAGCTTGTCAGAGTTTGGTTTTACATTACAAGAATTAATTGGCTGAGGGTAGATTAAATCTACCCATGCTAATTTGTTTCTGGCCTAAGCTCCTCATTTTGGCTTCTTGACAGACAAGAACTTTACAAACGCTTCCGATTGTTCAGTTCGTGCCTGACTACGTATCGCCTGATTATAGAACAGTTGAGAGTTGTAAAACCCTGAATAAATTTCCAAATAGGTTGAAAATAGGTTGTTAAGGAACATTTGTATAGTTATTCGTTGATCCGTGAATAAGGTTTTTAAAATAAATTATGTATTTGGTTGAAAAAATGTCATGTTGGACTAAAGTTATTCATTAACAAGATGATCTTATTGTCTTTCTTGAAATGGGACATACGAGGGTTGGTTTAGTCCTCCGTTTCATGTCGCTAGTACAAAAAGAGGACATGAACCAACAAGTTATCAGTTCAGCTCTACCATTTCCATCGACTTGACCATGAATCGTTTGACTATGATTGTGAGAACTGATCCGGTAGAAATTGATGATCTACGAACTCTGTGGTGGTACAAGGTCCAGGAGACGGGAGACGTTTTGCAGCATTACACATGATATTTCACGAGCCTACGCTGGATATGTAAAAGATAAGGAAATGGAAGAAAATATGTTACATATGAACAATGAAGAACCATCTAACCCTTTAAGGCTTGAAATCCCTGATAGGAACTCGAGGATTGCCGAGGAACTTCCATCTGTGAGTCCAAGACAAGAGGCTATTGAGAAATGTATCTTAGAGGCATACTAGTTACCACGGCTAAGATTATAGAAAAGATGGTGATGGATGACTGTGAAGCCTGTGAAATCAACGACCCTTCCCAGTGGCATGTTCATGGTTTCTAATTAGAGTGCTACTGGCGAGATATTTGTTAATAAAGGTGGCTTACACGATGATCATTGACAACTCTGTTATTGCCAAAGTTATTGACTATAATTGTTAACGGTATACTTCTGTTTCATCATGATGGGGAAAAAAGGCAAAACTGCCCACAAATACTTGAACCTAAACTTTGTAGGGTACGTCTATTGTATGACAATGTTGTACTTTGATCTACGAAAGTCTCAAAGTTCTTTCTGTGGAAATCTGGAGCTTGACCATAGGAATCAAAGAATTCACCAAAGCCTTGGGAAGAGAAATAAAAAGCCACCCAGTGACTCCCTCTCTTACTTGCCGGATCTGTATTGACAAATTAGTCCACAATGGTAGTGTTCGATTCTTGTAGGTAGTTTGTCGGCAGGAAAAACACCGCAGAACTTGTTGTGAGTTTTAGGGTCTTGTTGTATCACGGTCATCAATTATGTTGTGTTCATCTTTGTCTTAAGCTGTGTAATCAAACAGAACGTTCCTTTCTTTGTCGATCTCTACTATATTGTCAAAGTAACCTCTGCAGAAGAAGTTAACTGCTTCAGTTAGAGGTTTAGCCAGGAAGATCTGAATGGACAGGTTGCCCTTTTGCTTTAAGCTGATGTGTTCAGAGCTACTACAGCCATCTGGGGATAGGTCAAAGGCAAAAAGACCAAAGAATCAATTCCTAACATGACTGCGCGCTTACAAGCATGAAAATCTGGCGGCCATTATGAAAGGGGTTCGACATAACATGCCTTTTTAGAGGGCTTTGTTAGAGGGACACTTCGAGATTTTGGATTACCAGAAGGAGAAACTCAAGACACTCTCCAATCACAGCAACAGCAGCTCCTCATCCTGTGCGCCTCCAAGGAGCAGGACCTGCAGAAGCAAAGGTCACTAATGAATAGTACCTTTGCCTTAAGGAGACGAGAGGTGATAGAAAACAATGCCAGAGTAAGCAGCCTTCTTAAGAACTACCCTCCTCTGGCCGACAGACAAGGGAATGAGGTACACAAATATTATGTAGAGTTTTACATCTCCATGCCCGTCCATGTGCAATATTTGATTGATAGCTTCTTAAAAATGCACATACACTGTATATTTGGGGTATCAGTCATCAACTACACTGTACATGTAGGTCTAATTGGGTGGTCTCCAGTATATATACTTGCAGCTTTAAGGCAGGCTCCACTCATGTAGTTGCTTTTGCATTGTTTCAGCGAGTACACTCAATTACAGGCATCCCATGTACAATCTTTGGATAGCACTCAATAAAGAAGAGAAAGGGATAGAGTGGGCCAGACCTCCAACATGTCTTCTCAAGTTTCATACATTTAAATATACAGCACTGACAACAGCTGGTTTTTTTTTTTCAAAATTCATGCTTTGGCAAAATTAAAAACAATTTTAAAAGGATGTGTCCAAAACACTGCTTCAACAATGCTTTCTCGAATTTAGTTTGTCCACAGACCTTTTGCCTTGGCGATACATCATTGTAATTTGCCCCCATTTCAAGGTTCCAGCCCATACAATTGGTTTGAGTAGCCATTTTGACCCCTTTGATGAATTTTCTGGCTGGAGAATTTGGTATTTTGTACGAGGATCAAGAAACAAAAATCAAGATTTTGTTTTCCACTGTTCCTTATTAAGGTTGCATGTACATGTAGTTCAAAGTGATTTTCTTCTTTGAAAACTACAGATTAAGGCAGAACTGGGGCGAGTCCTGGGAATCGAAGGTGTAGTGGTAACAATGAGGAAGAAGTTCTCCAGTATCCGAGGCAAGATTCTGAAAGTTCTTCAAACAAGCAAGAACGAAGAGGTCAGCAATATAATGCTGCACCTGGAGGACAGCGATTCCAATGATACAGAGGTTAATTCTTACCATTATTGCTATTAACCACTTAAATAGTCAAACCAGATCAAATATACACACCTGACTCAATTAAGGTGGCCTGCAGGTATTTCAATTGCCCTATGGATCTCATTTTAAATATTTTTTGAGCAGCAAAAGTTAAACAATTCTTTAGTTTCAGTCACATGACTTTTTGCATGAAATTTTACTTCCAATACAATTTCCAGTCTTCTGCTGGTGGTCAGGCAGAACAAAATGGAGGCAAATTAGTGAGACGTGCGATTGAGTACTCTGTATTACAACAGTTTAGAAGGCAATATTCATGCAAGATACGTCCATAAAAAGGTTGCTCTATGTGATGGAGTTGATCCTTATTGCATGAAAAAGAAGGATTTCTCACTTGATGTCAAGGTTTTACTGCTACTTGAGTTCCATGATATCTCTAACTACCTCATAGTGCATATCTCATACTACACTATGAAGCAGATGAAAGCATTGAAAAGCATGGAAGTTTAAGAGTTATTCGTGTGTTGCTGGGTCCACTACAAGGGCTAAATTGACCTATATCATTATGACGTCAAATCAAAACAATCTATTGTTTAAACGCTAAGGATCACGGTCGTGGGAGGGGGACAAAACGGCAACAACACAAAGGAAATAGCTATCAAATGCATTTTGTAGAACGTAGAATGGCGGTAACAGCCACCAAATATGGTAAATATTGTGGGATAAACATTGATACGGCTGATATCTGGAAACCAGACAATTCCAAGTTAATTTTTTCTAAGCAGAGCAGATTTAGTTCAAAATTCTATTGTTCAAGTCGATTCTGTCCCCCTCATAAACAAGCCGTGACGTCATAATGATATAGGGTAATTGGACTGACAGAAAATATTGCACTCTTGTGCCTGAGTGTGCAAGTCGGGAAACATTAAAACGATACTGGAGCCATACAGTGTACCTATCATTTGAAAGCTTGATACCCCCCTTGCAACTTCAGTGTAACATCCAAGAACATACATTGAGAATTTAGGGTGCAAAGTAAGCTACCTTATGATATAATTCTGCCGAGAACATGCAAAATATGCACAAGAATGCACCAATCCTCTCATGAACATGCAAGGTTTTGGTGGTTATGGACAACATTTTGGTTCAGAATGGAAAGAAAATTGTGTTTCTTGGTAGAATGTATATAATCAACATATATTAGTCAGCTAAGCATCTAATACAGCTATGCATATATTTTTACTTGTCATTCTTATTTTAGCTCACCTCAAGGCTCACCAAAATACAACTACATTAACTCGTAAAAAATATTAGATGCTTAGCCGACTAATAACATACATGTATGTAGAGCTTCCATACTCAAAATGCTTTCTAAAACCTCATGTTTGGTAATTTATCAGAACTTTGGGATATATTTTGAAATTCCTCATGGGTTTCGCCTCCATCACAACTTTGTTCATGTTTAAATTTATCATAAAAATGACTTGTGATTCGCAAGTTGTTAGAAACCTGTGAGGAATTTCAAAACACATGACAAGACTGCAATTTTGTTCTTGCATTTTACTATGAAGTTGCAAAGAGTATTTTTATTAAAATGTAGTCCTAGGGCTTGTTCAGCAATTTTCAAGGGATATAGTCTTGAAAATTACAACCAATCGACCTTAAGACATGTTCACTTATTTAAGTAAATCTGAAAAAAAATATCTTGGTTTTTTTGAAATTATTTGCCATAAAACACAAATGTTAAAATTTGTTTATAATAATAATAATAATATTTGTGTACTTGTATAGTGCTATTTCCAATACACATTGCCCAATAGTGCTTTACAAAATAATGTAACTGCCTTACAATAATATGGCTTACAAGATGTTTAAAAAGTTAAAATGACCTAGCTAACCTATAAATACATTTATAAATATATATATGTACATAAACTAGACACAGAAGGAGCAAACCTGAAGTCCTTTTGGTAGAACTAGTTGTTTACTTAGTGCAGACTGGAGATTACATCTAGGTACCTAAATACTGATAAGGTCAGATATATATTTGGGAGCTAAACCATTATCTCAAATTATCAGCTGAGCATGTACATGTATACTTTAAATGGATCCTTATCTCTGATAATCTTTATTTATTTACAGAAATACAGAATAGAAGTATCATGGCAGCTTTGCCTTTCTTGCTTGAGCCAAAGAGAAAGGATGCCAACACTGGGGAGCTATTTTGGCTTAATATTCCAGTAAGTAAATTAATGAAGATGTATTGTCAGAAGAAATATGTTTTAAAAGGTTATTGTACTGTACTATGAATTGTTGAATCCTGATATTTTCACTTTTTGCTATTGTAGCCACCAGTGGAACAATAGACCATATCGCAGTCTCACAAATCCAAGTCAAGTTCAAGGTCAAATAGGATATTTTTTTACAAGGAATGTACACTGTATGGGTGAGCTTGCCAGTTATAGTACATTTGAGGCGATCTTTCCTTTTCTTTTCAATGTATCGCAATGAAACTTGTCTGCCCATACATTCCTTGTAAAAAAAAAACCTACTTGATCTTGACTCGGATTCGCCAGACTGCAATATGGTCTATTCAAAGTAACTTTGAGACATTAAAGAATTCAATTTGTAACCAGTTGTATTTCAGTTTTGAAGTGCCTATGAAATTAAATTTTCATCATTAAAATTAAGATCTCATTTGACAGCCCTTTTGAAATGAAGAAGAATGGCATTTTCTGTTTGTCAATATCTCGTCTCATTCCATAGACATTAAGGTTTTTGGAATATGCAAATTAGATAATGTGATGTCACAAATTGGACAGCCATAATTCAAATCACAAAATGAAGAATATCTCTGCAAATAAATTATTTTATAGAACAGGAACAAAAGCTGCAATTTTATGTTTAAGGGGAAATGAGCCTGGTACCAATATCATTTCCATGGCAAAATCATGATACTGGATAATGATGACAGTGTATTTACCTTAACATCATAAACATACAAAGTTTCAATAGACCCTTTACAGGACCTGGTCACATGACCTTTTTGCTCTTCCCATTTCTGGCATTCATGTTCTAGCGCCAATTTGTTTGATTGACAGGCTAAAAAAGGGTCTATTGAAACTTTGTATGTTTATGATATTAAGGTAAATA
This sequence comes from Actinernus sp. WN-2022, assembly GCA_030867875.1. Lineage (NCBI taxonomy): Eukaryota > Metazoa > Cnidaria > Anthozoa > Actiniaria > Actinernidae > Actinernus > Actinernus sp. WN-2022. The sequence continues at coordinate 862,870 of JAOWCC010001752.1, read as the reverse complement.
CACATCCAGTATCATGATTTTGCCATGGAAATGATATTCGTACCAGGCTCATTTCCCCTTAAACATAAAATTGCAGCTTTTGTTCCTGTTCTATAGAATAATTTACTTTAAGCAATTCTGGTACAATGCTGGTATCATCCAAAATCTTCGGATACACCTACAGTAGAACAAAAAAGGGTTTGGTTAGGGAGAAATCAGCACAATTAACATAATTAGCACAGTGATGTGTAGTTTCCTTAGGACTATTTATGTACAAATTTGCAATTGTTTTTGCCCACTATTTGCAGAGATATTCTTCATTTTGTGATTTGAATTATGGCTGTCCAATTTGTGACATCACATCATCTAATTTGCATATTCCAAAAACCTTAATGTCTATGGAATGAGACGAGATATTGACAAACAGAAAATGGCATTCTTCATTTCAAAAGGGCTGGCAAATGAGATCATAATTTTAATGATGAAAATTTCATTTCTTACAAATTTGCAACCAAGACCTTGGCAATGTTCTTTTCACTCCATCTGGTTTAGTTTGGATCCCCTATTGACATACTTTGCATTAATACATACTTTATATGTTTACCTTACAGGTTAACTCTACCAAAGATATTGCAGATGAAGTTAAAGCATCAGCAAGCCCAAGACTAATCTCCACAGGTTCAAAGCTAGACATAACTTCTCTTGTGCTGGCCTGTGAGAGTGTAATTGTATGTAAATTTCGCTCGCTGAACATTGTCAGTGCAATAAGCACTCTGCTTGCTGCATTTTATGCCTTTAATGCCCAGTATCCTACTGGACATGCACAGAATGTATTTATATTTCTAGAGTATGCCATGCTTGGCTTGTCCACGGGCAAAATGCCTGTTGCAGTGGACAATCTGGTGTCCAGCCTCAGTTGGAATTAAATATATTGTATCTGATTGGCTTTACTGTGTGACTTAATAGGTGCATCTCTATGTGCTTAACTAAGTGTCCTTACCATTCACATACAGGATTTCATGTTTTCTTAGTTCCAATGGCATGATATATTCTGGAAATATGAACACATTCCTTGCCAGGTTTTCATTCTTTAAAATTGTTTTGAGATGTACTAGAGAATTTTTTTTAAATGAAAACGTTCACTTCAATGAAATCTATTTATATTCAGGTAAATGTTACAATGTATCATACATTTGCATGCTATGTTGCATTGTTTTATGCTGGGAGCATGAAAATCTATAATTTTAGGTTTCCCAGATGTTACTTTTACAAGCAGGTGAAGTAGGATTAGCTAAATTATTGCAACTTGTCCCTTTCAGTAGTGTGCATGTACAAAAGAACAGTGTAAGATACATGTATATCATGTAGGAGTGTTAACACTTTATGACCTGGTGCACATTCATGGTAGGGGTTCCTGTAAAGTAAGCTGGTGATTTTTGTTATTGTTATTATATAATTTGCATATGTACAATGCACTGTAGTAGAAGTCTATACATGGTTGTCACCCGTCAGGCCCAAAAAAATTCCCTGAATTTTCACTGACCATAATAATACTGTTCGAAATTCTATCGTCCAAAACAAAAGTTATTATCAAAACCTGTAGCCTCCATTCACATACATTTTGAGGCATGAGGAGCCCTCGTGGCAACCGGAAAATAAAATTATTTGAGTTTTCCCTGACTTTAACAAGAAATTTAGAATTTCTGTGAGCAGATGAAAAATTCCCTGACCTTGCAAAAGTTTTGATGCAGGAATTATCATTACATTATTATCATGCATGCCTAATGTTGTATTCAAAAGTATAAGGAATAAAACTGCAATTTAATTCAAATTCCTTGTCAGTATTCTTTTTAAACCACAAATTAAAAACAAATTGCAAATGTTATTTCTAACATACCATAAATTGGTTGTTTTTACCATTTGAGAATTTAACCAAAATTAAATTGGTTGAAATAACCATAGAGCAACCATGTAAAATGGTTACCTCAGATTCATTGCTACTACCCATAAACAATTGGTTGAAACTACCAATTGCAACCAATCGTAATAGGTCATAATAACCAATCCCCTGTGGGTTGTTTCTACCAATCGGGGGGGGTTGTTATCACCAATTGTATAGTGGTTATTTTCACCAAGTTAAAACTGGTTATATTAACCAAAAAATAATTGGTTATTGCAACCATTAAAAATTGGTTACCTCAGATTCACTCTCCTACCAATTTTATTTGGTTGTTTTAACCAGTCGGTTTTTACAGTGTACTATCCTGTCATTATAGACTTTGGTAAAAGCAGTAAATTCAGCTTGCCAAAGATAATCAGTGGGCAACCTAAGCCACAGCCGGAAGAGCCTCAAAGAGATACACACATGTGGTACCAGAAATTGTTTGGGGTACCGGTAATCACTCTGCAGCCAGCGACATTTATTCTCTAGGTAAAGTATTGGAAAAAGCTATAAGCAAGTCACTGTACATACACAACTCCGCCATGAAGACCAAGACTGGATACTGTGTTAAAGGAATTATCTGCCTTGATTCAAACTCATAGTGATACCAACAGTTCTTAAAGCAGACACGCTAAAGGGAAAAGCGACTGAAAATAGAAACTGTTACAGGACAGTGTGCTACTAAAACAGTGATTAACACTTTCACTCCTGGACGTGTTTGGGCTCAATTGGTGAAATGCAGAGTGCTAACTCAACCCTCCCCCCTCAGTTCCAGTTTGGCTAGCCCGTGCTAGTTAAATACTGCTGACTTTTTAAACCAAGGGCTCAAACTTTCCCCATGATGCCATTCGGCAGAATTCTACGGACTCGTCGGCGGTAAGTATGCTTTCTTCTGTAGGATTTCCAACCAAATGTGCTCTAATTTTGTACAAATAAGCCACTGTAGGAGAGCTAGAGGACATCATTAAGTCAGAGGACGGCTGAAAAGTACTTGGTTTGCTTTTAGTAGGCCTTGTGAGGGGTTTCACAGGGTCTTTCTGTTGTGTTTCTGCTTTGAGACACATGAAATAATTATTCACTGAAACCCTTGAAATTCTGCAGTTGGTTGTCTTTTCCCCCTGCTCAACCTATTAGGATGTGTTTTTGTCACTTTAAAGCAACGGATCGAGTCCAAATCACCGCTCTTGGTTGTAGGGGTAAAATACTTATTTAAAAAATCCGACATGAGTCCCCTTGTGATTTTTTTGTTGATTACCCAGCATGCAATTGGAGGTGGAAGCAGGGAAATGTGGTCGAGTGAAATGCAGTGTAAACATCGGCGTGGCTCACAGTCGCTTGGTGTGTTTTGTGCAAACAAACCTGCTGGTCGAAAAGATTAAACAAGGTACTGTAACGACTGAGTGGTTATTTTGTGTTTGTTTTTGATTTCAAGTGCGAATGGGAAGGTTTTTTTGAGCCGATTTTCAGCTCCTGAAAATTCGCGAAAATCGAAGAAACGAACAACCATCTCCAAAACAAATGCGTTTTTTCTCCAAAGTGGGAGAGTCAAGCGATCCCTGTTGTAGCTCTCGCTTTGAAGTCATTCATCCCTTGAAATAATATCGCAACATCGTATTTCCAGCATGTCTAGGTTTGACGCAATAATTTTCTCCAGGTACATGCTTCACGACCGCGCCTATATGCGCGGTCAGGGGTTAAAGGGTTAAAGTGCTCAATATATATTTTCAAAAACCTTGTTTCTTTCATTTGGACATTTCCAAATTTCCGTCACTCATCAAATCTGAAGAAGCGGAGGGTCTATTATAGAAGAAAACTAAGATTACGAATGAATAAAATAGTAAAAATGCAGTTGTATATCATTTGCAATTTTATTATACCGTAACATCCCGTTATTGACGGTCTTAACAGCCGTCTATTCTCTCTTTTTTTCATGGTGTCGTTGTCCAATTAACCCGTACGCGGAAGTTACAAACACTATCAAATTTTAAGGCTGGCGTTTTAAAGTATTTTTTTAGAACTTGATGACAACAATCATCAATGTAGTTTACGATAATTATTTTAGATATCCTTTTTAAGCTTTGTATAGTTATATGTATTTTTTATTATAATAATATTATTCATTCATACATTTATTATTATACTATTATATATTGAGATTTCTTAGATACATTATCTATAATACTGGTCACCGGTTGATACCAGCAAATCCTTTTCGATTAGCTGATCGGTCCTATCAGTTTAAATGAAGTTATTATTATTATTATTCCTACGATTTTTAGGGAGGAGAGAAATAGAAAAGCCCGGAGAAATGGAGTGCATACATTTTACATCCAACGAATACCACAGTATATTGACAAGGATGGGAAATATGGTCATGTGAGGTAATTGATTTGCATGTCGGTCAAAGGTTACGTTGCCAGCTAGTGAATATGTCCGGTCTGCATGTAACTTTAAACATAACAATCGGACCTCTAAGGAAGCTGTAACCAGTGGGTTCAAAAGGTTATATCATATCACTGGCTGGTACAGCCTGTGCTCGTACGGTATGTGGCATTTTCAGCTTTTACCAGATCGAATACCTTAATACATTGTATACCTCATTAACAATAGGAAAAACAATTGAAGATTATTTAGACTGCACAATTTGCGCAAGAAACTGAGCAACTTGATCGTATGTTTTAGTCTGGGATGAATAATATACTACCATAATAATTATTAGTGCTGCTCGAAAGTAAGTGTGCAGACATGCGGGCAAATCCGCGGGCAAATCCGCGGGCAAATCCGCGGGCAAATCCGCGGGCAAATCCGCGGGCAAATCCGCGGGCAAATCCGCGGGCAAATCCGCGGGCAAATCCGCGGGCAAATCCGCGGGCAAATCCGCGGGCAAATCCGCGGGCAAATCCGCGGGCAAATCCGCGGGCAAATCCGCGGGCAAATCCGCGGGCAAATCCGCGGGCAAATCCGCGGGCAAATCCGCGGGCAAATCCGCGGGCAAATCCGCGGGCAGTCCGCGGGCAGTCCGCGGGCAGTCCGCGGGCAGCCTTCGAGCAGTCCGCGGGCAGACTTCGGGCAATACACCTACATTTGTAACAAGTTTCGTGTTCGATTACCCGTATAAAAGTTACCGAGTTTTGAATTAATACGTACGTTGTTTCTTTCCGAAAGCATTTTTATTTTAAAGCGAAGAAGCCAGACATTGGCGTTCGTGTTTGTAAACTGACTATTGAAAATAAAAATACTCGCGACTAGACTGCTGACACAAGTTTATTCTTGTGTCTCTTTCGAGAGTTGTGTTCTATTTTTGAACACCGCCGTTCGTGTTTGTAAACTGAGTAAGGCAAGCGCTGCTTTAAATGAAAATACTCACGACTATCAAGACTCGCTCATACGCGGCAAAAGTTTATTCTTGTCTCACTTCAAGAGTTGTGTTCTATTTTCGAACACCTCCGTTCGTGTTTGTAAACTAAGGCCGCTTTAAATGAAAAGACTCACGACTATAGACTCGCTCATACGCGGAAAAACATTCTTCTCACTTCAAGAGTTCTGTTCTATTTTTGAACACTGGCGTTCGTGTTTGTAAACTGACTGAGGCCGCTTTAAATGAAAGTACTCACGACTATAGACTCGCTCATACGCGGCAAAACATTCTCTCACTTCAAGAGTGTGTTCTATTTTAGAACACTGGCTTTCGTGTTTGTAAACTGGGATCCGTAAACTGAGTAAGACAAGCACTTTTAATAAATGTAAATACTCACCGGGACAACTCTGTGCGGGCGTCTGCACACTTACTTTCGAGCTGCACTGTATCTGTGATTTGTACATATGAAAGAGTGTTTGTTTTATTTATGTACATGGTAGATTTGACAGGTTTGGTCAGTAATTATAGATCCCGCTTCATGGGAAGAACACATTCTTCACTTCTGCTAGAAGTTATCAGTCAAAGACAACTTGACGCAAAAACAAAACAGGAAGCGATAAAAAAAAACTACACAAGGCGCAGTAAGGAAATTTTGCAGAGATCACCTCAAAGTAAGCTACGTGGTTTTAGTTCTCTAAAAGCAGTTGAACTAACTTTTTATCTATTAGATCTAGTACGGTAATTCGCAACATTACCAATGAAACACATATGCGTTCTCCAAAATTTTAACGCAAAATGTGAAACGTTTTGAGCATAAATAGTAATGAAGCTGCAATTCTATCAACAATTTTATTCAAATACAGATTTTGAACGCCCAAGCTTCAACAATCTCAATTCTAACCCCCAAGAAAATTAAATGCAGCACAATAAGGCAGTATTGGTATTATAAGAGTTCATGGAGGCAATAATTTTATACTCAAAATGCGAATGAAATCTTAGTTTTTATCTGAGTTTATACGATGGGAGGGATTAGAGAACACTCCGCAACTTTGTTGATTAATAACCCTAAAAGGCAAAGAAATCCTAACCATTTTCAACCCCAAATCATTCAGAGAACGAGTCTAAATACACCTGAGCTACATATGCAAACCACTTGACGTCATGCATGGAGTGAGAAAAAAACACAGAAACCGGAGAAAAACCCTCGGAGCAAGGGTGAGATACCAAAAAACTCAACTCGCATGTGGCACCGCGAACGGGTATCGAACCTGGGACACAGAGGTAAGAGGCGAAGTGCCACCCCAGCTCCCCAAAATACGAACCAAAATATTCAGTCCATCAAAGACGTTTGAAGCCTAACTGGCTTGGTGTTCTTACCTTTTTACTGACAGTATTTTGTGCCTCTCGTAAAAAATGGAATTCATAGCTGATATTGCTTCTCTAATTACTACCGTTAGGTTTTCAAGATGGACCGAAAGTATGCCAAGATTCTAAAGAAGGCGAGCGTGTTAGTCTATGACAACACCATGACGGACGACCAAATACATCGTTTAGCGTGAACGCACAATTCGAGAAACAGAGGAAGTACGCAAACGTCATGGGTAAAAAGGGTTCCGACATGTCGTCGCCTCTTATACGAGATGAATGATGCACGCTACGAGACAGATGAAACGCTAGTCAGCACTAAAGAATGGCGGGACAGATGCAAAAAGGTTTAGGTCGATGGTGACAAGGTATAAGACTGCTTATAATATATAATATATTCTATATCATATATTATATGGAAGGCTCCAATAAAGGGCCAGTTCTTGTCCACGTCTGAAAAACACACAAGCAGTTGAGTTTGTGTTTAGAATTTCTTTTTACATAAATTCAACATTTTCGGTTGCACATTACTTTTCAACTAAAGCAGAAAAATCAGATTGGAACAATACAACTGAAAGACCATCACCATAAAAGTGCGACATGCAGGTTGGACAATAGCTCTCACGAGTTTGTCAGTCGAAAGTGTACGAAGATGTGCCTTTGTATCACTGAGAACGCAAACAAATCTCTGGTGGTGCCCACCTCAGTGGATAGAGAGGTTATGCACGTGCACGTCTGAAATAAACGAGCTACCTGAAGCTCCAACGTGTCACGTGGTTAAATAAACCATTTTTTTGCAGATGTGTGATGGGTATGAAAAAAATGCCAAAAGAAAGTGGTGTGACTGCTACATGCTAGCTTGTTTTGGCTCTGACGAAGGGCCATCGCTCGAAACGTCAGCTGCTTCTCGCTTAGCATGCCTTAACATACCGCTTAGCATACCTTGATCGACTTGGGTTGATTATACCAGTGTTTCATTAACAAAATATAGTTTGTTTTATGCCGTTAAAATAGTTCACATGTATTTTTCGATTGCAGGACCCCAGTTTCCTAGAGCCTACCCTGTAAACAGCATTGCCACCACTCGACAGTTTTAGCACCCTTCTTCAGGTAGCAAGGATGCACCAAAAAGGGACACTAAAGGATCAGAAGGGGAGGAAGAAAAACGCTCTTACCCAGAACCAGGTAATCTACATGTTTTAATTAATACTATTCGATATTTGTTGAAATGTCGAGTTCGTCGTAAAGTTTCCTTGCTCAATATTATATTCAAGCGTTTTTATTTTAACATTCAAAGTTTTAATAGCCATATAAATATTTTTCTCTTTGTTACATGTTGAATACATGTTTTTGCATTATCCCTTTGGGATTAATTAGGAGTTCTATAAATGCCACTCCTTCACATGTTCATACCACTTGACGTCGCATTTCAGCATCGTTCTCTGGAGTTATGGGTGATGAAGCATTTACCAAACAGGATTTGGTTGATTTTAAAGATTTCGTCATCGAGAAACTTGAAACTCTTAAGTCTGATATAGAAGCTAACTATATCTGTACTAAACAAGCCGCTGAAGAAGCGTTGGCCGTTTCAAAACGTCTTAAAGACAGCTCCGAGCTCAAATTCACACACCGTGGAAACGAGCGTAATTTTAAATTCAATTTAGAAGTTGTTGCTTCCCTTGACAAGACTCAAGCGTTATTCGAAGCTAGCGACTCTGTGAAGGCACTTGGTTCTGTTGAAGAAGCTATTAAGTTATTGAATGAGCAGAACAGGATTATTCGTATCGCGTACTCTTCAGAAGGCGGTTGGTCTACTAAAGTACTACGAAGAGAACCCCGCTGCTCTAGACGCAGTCGGCACAACCAGGAGGACAATTCCGTTCCAGCTATCAGGATGGCGATAGAGCAAGAAATGCCTGCCGGTTCTACGGTGCCCATGGTCATTGGTGGAAAGATTGCCCTGTACGCCTCTAGCGAAGCCGTTGGAAATACGTCCTTCAAGGCAACGAACCCCTCTTATCAGCCAGGGTCCGGCCAGCGTTTCAAGTTCTACAGCTTCTACGTCATCCTACCCGGATTCAGGTGACCTCTGTGTATCACACGAATTTGAGGAGTTACTAACGGATAAGTCTCACTTTGACACAACTATGTTATATAAGGTTAATTTGTACGAATATGAACAGGACAAAGCCACCCCTATCGTCAAAGGGCGTATTAAGGCTCACACTATCAGTCATGGTTATGTTATATCTTTTGAATATCTACCTTCTGGTATTGTGCTTCGAAATAATCAGACGTCAGCCTATTCGCACGCTGACTTTGTGTCCTGGGCAGTTGGGGAACTACTCCAATTGGGGTTTATTGTCGAAAATAATAGTCCGCCCACCGTTGTCAACCTGCTTTCTGTTTCCGTTAATTCGGAGTGAAAACCTAGACTCTTCCTCGACCTCAGACACGTTAATAAATGCATACCTAAAGCTAAATTTCGCCTTGAGGACTGGCGCGTTTTTCTGCAGTACACCTGCCCACAGGGATATATGGTTAAATTTGACATGAAGTCCGGATATCATCATATCGACATTCATAACGGGCATCAGCAGTATTTAGTTTTTCAGTGGCACCTGACATCAACACGCAACATATATTTTTGTTTCACGGTCATTCCATTCGGTTTGTATTCGGCTCCGTTTTGTTTACTAAGCTTTTCCGTCCGCTCGTCAGGCACTGGCGCTCCTTAGGTTTTCATATTGTTCTGTACTTAGACGATGGTATTGTTTGCGAAAAAATATATATTATAGCGTAACGGAATGTACACAAGGGGTAGGAATTTATGCGTTATGTTATATAAACACTCGTAGGTGGGGCATCAATAAACGAAATGCCCGCCCCTGATCTGTTGTTTGTGTTTAATGCAATTTAGCTATTAAATGTTTTATGCTCGTTCAGAGTGATAAGAGTATAAGACAACTCTACTACTCTGCATGTCTCGGCTGCAATTCGTTCCGACCTAGCGCGCGCCGGAATAGTAGCTAATTGTGATAAGTTAATTTGTGTTTTGTCTCAATGCATCAGGCGTTTTCTAAAGTCTCGTGACTATTATAGTTGTTGTCGTTTTTGGGTGACGTGTTTATGCCAATATTACCATATACTTTATACACATGAAATGAGAGTAACAATGTCTACAATATAGAAAGTTGTAATAACAGATTACCGAGTACAGCTAATATTGTGCTCCCGTGCTACTCGCGTTTCGTTGCTATATATTTATACTGGACTTGAAGCTCTAGTGTGGTTAAGTATTTGTCACCATATGGCATATTGTGGCTCTCGTGTGGCCCTGTTATCAGTAGTACTTTATTACACCGAGGCTTACCTGTGGCCCCGTAGTTTTGTCTTACCTAATTTTATTATCGGGCTCTCGTGTGGCTCATTGTTATTGGTAAGAGATCTGTGGTGTACATGAAGTAGATCTCGTGTGGTTATGTGATTATCATGCGGTATGTCGTGAGGCTCTTGTGTGGCCCTACTCAATAGTAACTCAATTCCACGTGTGGCCCGGAAGGTTGTTAGCTTTCGTATAGCTTATATAGACATATACATATAAGGCCCTTTTCTTAGGTGCACGTACTTTTATGTACTTATTTTCTTTTCTTTCCCCAGTACGAGTGTTTTTACCTTGTAGGGTAAGATTTCTGATTAGTACCTTGAGGGGTATGTGTGTTTATTACCTTGTAGGGTAAGATTTCTGATTAGTACCTTGTGAGGTACGAGTGTTTATTACCTTTTAGGGTAAGATTTCTGATTAGTACCTTGTGGGGTACGAGTATGTATTACCTTGTAGAGTAAGATTTCTGATTAGTACCTCGTGGGATACGAGTGTGTATTACCTTGTAGGGTAAGATTTCTGATTAGTACCTTGTAGGGTACGAGTATTTATTACCTTATGGGGTCAGGTCTCTGATTAGTACCTGTGGGGTATTAGTGTTTGTCGTTACCTGGTGGGGTAAGATTTCTGATTAGTATACTTTATGGGGCACGTCGTGTTACATGTACCCTGTATTGTACGATTTTCTATTAACACCCTTTGAGGGGGAGTTTTCTTGTTGGGACCTTATATGGGGTATGATTTGTTATTAGTATCCAGTATGGTGTATATATTTTCTTATTAAGTAGTACTCCATGGAGTATAATTTGAATTAATACCTTGAGAGGTATTACTTCCAGATACGTTACATTTTGTTAGTAACCTTGAGGCTTAAGTGTTCATTGGTACATCTGATTGGTACAGCTGAACAATATCTTCATCGGTATTCGTCGCATATCAGGATTATACTCGTGGGACTGACACGATAAATATGTACATAACAGTACTAACTCATATTTCCTTTCGTTTCTTTTGTTATTTTATTGTTTTTCTAGATGTTTTCAACAGCAAGGAAAACAGATGACTACATACGGGCCTTTGTTAGATGGGAAAGAACTTCGCTTCGTCAAGAGATTAAATACAAGCCTTCCCAGTCAAGATATAGCATCTGGCCTTGTATACCTCCAACATTTATTGGACACTACTCATTCGCATAATGCAATGATCAAGCTATTTATTCTATTCAATGGGTTCATGTTTTAGCCGGTTTACTATATCCTGATAGTCCGATTATATATATATACATATATACATTACATATACATACATACAATTAGGGATGAAGCCAAAAGAAAGAGTATATTTCAGCTACAACGATTCAGAAGTTGGTTGAGAGCTTTAATTTAGAAAACGTGCTACAGTTAAGAAATATATGTAGCCCCATTCTAGCATATTCAGTTTTTTTTTTTTTTTCGTGATCGAGGAGGTTCTTCATCTCGAGTATCGAGATGTTTTTATTGTTACAGCGAGAAGAAAGACTGGCCAATTGCGTAAGGGTCATGCAGTACTCTTTTCTGAAGGCATCGTTAATGATATATGTCCGGTTAATATTTTGAAACAATATTTATCTGATCGATTTATTACAAGAGTGAGCTTCCACTAATAGTCTAATTTGTTACTCTAGCATCAGAAAATATTTTAAGACTACTTTTAAGGAAATTGTTCCTGATATTTCTCAGTTTAATACTCATTCCTTTAGATTAGGAAGCGCTTCAGCAGTCTCTAACGCAGGAGTAAAATGTTAGGCTTTTCCAAAGAAATGGAAGGTGGAATCAGTTGCAGCAAGAGCAGTTACGTTTTAGATCTAGATTATCGACTTCAATCGTAGTTATGCGCTTTTTCAGTTCACCTATTCCTTTCTTTGTTTCTATATAGGACAGGTTAGTAAATCTGACTGCCTGTCACTCCTAAATAACTATTCAATATGAACGTCTTGGTGTAGTGTGGCCATAAGATTGGCATGCAGTATGTCGTGAGGCTCTTGTGTGGCCCTACTCTATAGTAACTCCATTCCATGTGTGGCCCGGAAGGTTGCTAGCTTTTGTATAGCTTATATGATAGGCATACAAGGCCCCTTTCTTAGGTGATACGTAATTATTTTCTATATATTTTCTTTTCTTTCCCCAGCGGTTAACAACGAGCTTCCTGACCGACTAATTAAAAAGCATGGCGGTTGGAAAACTGAGAGCGTGAAATATCTCTATTGTAAGGAAGACCGGCCAAACAACAGCTCTTGGTCTCTTTGCATATTGACATTTAGATTCATAATTTCTTCCCACACTTTGTTGCTTGAGGTCAGCTGTGCGGCTCCCTCCAAACGTTGTTATCATTATTCTAATGTTGAAAATAGAAATACTTTCTATTTGGCTGAGCGTAGCGAAAGAAAATAGAAATATTTTTCTCTTTGTTACATGTTGAATACATGTTTTTGCATTATCCCTTGGGATCAATTAGGAGTTCTATAAATGCCACTCCTTCACATGTTCATACCACTTGACGTCGCATTTCAGCAGCGGCCTTAGTTTTCCTTGACATATTGTAGCTTTTTTATAGCTTGAGTTAATAGTACGCAAAACTGTCTCTCATTACGTATACAATTGCAATAACTTATAATAAACGATGCCGTCAGCTGTGCGGTAATATTGTTCCTAAAAGTATATTAATAGGATGCTTTAAACCTTTAGACTCCAGAGGTAGAGGTGAATTTGCACTGGTTTGGAGAATACGTTTCCGGGTTTTTCCTCAACTGGGGGGTTTTTATCCCGGTTTTTCGTATCCGGCAATTCACCATCTAAAATCTAGCTCGCAATTGTACTATTATTATTGTACTGGACTACTGTTATTAGTTATAACACCAATTACTGCTGTAACCTTAATGTAATAAACGATGCTGTCAGCTGTGCGGCTCCCTCCAAACGTTGTTATCATTATTCTAATGTAGAAAATAGAAATACTTTCTATTTGGCTGAGCGTAGCGAAAGAAAATAGAATGCCTGTGTTATTTCTTTGCAATTGGTTAATGCGAAAACTTGAATACTTTTGTGCCACCAGGCTAAAATAAAAATAAATAGAAAGGATTTTTGTGAACTTCAGTTCAAGTTAAAGTGTAAAGACAAGACATCAATTGACTGTAGTAAATCTGTTACATTTTTACGTATCTCTTACGTATCCGGCAATGACCTCCTAAATTCTATTTCAGTTAGGGATGCCTCTCCAAGGCAGTACGAAACTGGAACTATTACAACAAATCGATGCGAAAATGCTGAGCCTCCAAGAGTTCAAGCAAGAAACTATTGCTATTAAAGCGAAGTTTGTGGGAGCCGATGATTGGGAAGCAGTCGTTAAACGGTTTCCAAACCATGCTACCGAGGAGAAACTGGCACAGTTTACTGTATTGAAGTGGACAAGGAAAGGCATACTGGAGGTAATTGCAAAAACTAAAATTACATCCATAAGAACATCCATTTTTGGCAACAATATAATGATGACACGGTTATATTGTAAATGATGCTAGTGGCCTGCAGGCAATACTGTAGATTGTTTATTTCGCTATCATCAACGCACGGCCTAATTATCCTTAATCAACCAAATTACCAAACATTAGCGAGATTCGGCGATGCAGTCGTAATGTAAGTAATAGAAGCACCAATTTCGATTTTGTGGTGAGTTACTAGGATAATGACTTGCAGAACTATGTGTACAGAATTACGCCACAACATTCAGTCATTAGTCTCATTGTTTGTGTCCGTTTTCACGTGACATCATCAAAATTCTAAAATCTAAACTATAAGATGTATAGAGCTCTTCTTTTAATATTGCGTAGAGATTGGGCGGTATTGTTTGCAAATTTTGAGTCGATACGGTATTTCGTTTTTGAGTTAGAGTCTATTGAAATTTGTGATCACAGCCAGCTCAGCGTATTTTCTAAATGTCATGAAAATCCATATATTTCTGTCAATTTAAAATGTTAGACTTGATTTAACGGTGAAAGTGATATATAAAGTGTTTTGGAGTGAACGCTAATCATACTGATGGAAAAAAACAGCTTTATTTGTAGTGTCTGTTTTCGGCCACCATCTTGGTGTACAAAAGTCATGGTACACCAAGATGACCGCCGCATACAAATTACACTAAATTGTCCGAATATTATTTGTCTGACAACTTGGTTACGAAGTACTCTAATGCTCCAAACTTTCTGTCATTTAGGTATTTTTACCTGCTCTAAACACAACATTAAAAATATTTTACTAATATCAGTGGCAACTCTTTCCGTGAAGTCAGAGAAAACGGTATATACGTAACAGAGAACGGACTGAAAGTTCAAATTACAAGTTCAAGTACGGTTACATGTACTTCTTTCACGTTAATTACATAGGTTATTAATCCACCAGTAAGCTAATACGTCTATTTATTTTAACGATGCTCTTCATTATACAAATCTGAAAAAAAATGCATTATGGCAACGTTACCGGGAAGCCATTTTATTTTTACTACCACAAATACTACTTATTTTCACTGCTGTATTAAGAAATAGAAACGTTTAACATTTTAACACTCTTTACTTTAAGGAAGCTGCTAAATTCTTCCAGAAGGCAGCGGCATGGGAGAAGGACAAGAGAAACCCTAGCCACCTGGAAGTTTTCGTGTTAACAAGAGAGGAAGGGCCGTGCACTGCCATTGCAATGCCTGGTGAGGTGACTGACATAAGAGAAGATGACCTAAGAACTCTACCAGACTTCATCGGCATAAACCTTACTATACTGATTCTAACTGAGGTAAGTTTAGCTCGGTAACAACAACAACGACAACAATAATTATAACGACAATAGTGGCATTCCCAACAGTTTTGAAATGGGTGCAGAAATAGATGCTTCTATCAATCAATTGCTAAGAAAATGGCCCTGAGTGAAACTCAAGTAATTCAGATGCTAGAGAGCTATATGATGGAGCATCAGATTGTTCCAGTGAAAAACGAGGTAATTTGTTTGTTATGACTTATGGATTGGAGACTTTCTGGCATTACTATAAGATAATTTTAAAAAATCCAAAAGGGAGTACAGCAGACATTATCTATGGGTTGACAAAATCATGGGGGGGGGGGGGGAGATTTTAACTGCCAAAGTGTTCTCAATAATTGAGGAAATGCCATTTCAGATAGCATAAATTGTCAAAATTTCTGGGAGTCGTACAAAGAGAGAACAAAGTTGCCGCTTTGGAGTCCACCAGCTTCAACATACCACTAGAGGGCATTGAAAATTTGGATATCGAGTTATGGGAAAATATGTCAGCCCCGTCGTTAAACTTTTGGCTCCTCGAACGCTCTATCAGATTGTGGCCAGCCTAAAACGACACCTAGAGTCCAAAAATCGAACTGACGTAAATATGTCGGACAAGTCTAACATGTGGTGAGTTTATTTACTAAATTCTAGAATTAACGACATAAATTCTGCTAAATTCTAAAAGAAAATTTCCTTTTTTCTCTTTTCTTTTAGATTTGGAGGGTTAAGAGAAATTATTGTGGCAGAAATATCAAAGGAATTTAAGTTTTATTCTATTTTATATTTTGCTTGAGCAACGTTTTTCTCTTATATAGTTTTGCAGGATTCAGAAAATTCCTTGATGCAGAAATGAAAAGTGTTCACGCCATAGGAATTACCAACCGAAAGGATGACAAAGAGGTGGTGACAGACGAACAGGAAGACCTGATGTGGAAGACAGGAGTGCTAGGAGAGACAACAGCTAAGATATTAGTTAATACCATATATTGCCATAATGGGAAATTGTTTGGCATGTGCGCTCAAGAGCATAGGCTAAGTGATATTGAAATAGAAGCTGACGACACCATAATTTACCGTGAAAACTGTTCTAAAACTTTTCATGGCGGCATAGCAGATATGAAAAAGAAAGCAAGAGTAGTTAAACACTTTTGTCACCAAAAAGGCAGTGAGAACCACGACCGTTGTTTGGTTAAGATTTATAAGCGCTATTTTAGTCTAGTAGCCAGTCTTCGTGTTAAGGATAACGCTTTCTATTTTCAGCCATTTAGCGACGGTAACTCTGCGTTTAAAAACTGCGCTGTTGGAATTCATTCTCTCAATGACATTCTTCCTAGTTTGTGTATGGCAATTGGCACCACAAGAAAAACTAGCCACAGTCTTCGCGTGACATGTGTTAGCAAACTGTTTACACTCGTTCTCAATAACACGTGCAGGTTCGAAATTGAATTTCCAACGGAAAACGTCAATTTGGTGGATGTCACTCAACTATATTTCTATGGCAACACTGGTCTGCATGCTAAATAAACGTCGCCATACAACTCCCAGATGTGGAGGAAACATAAATAGTGTAGGAGGTCAACGAAATCGTAAGTAATTTGAGGTGACATAGGTAGAGAAATGGCGGATACTAAGCCGAAAAACGATTGTGTTTTGCTTGAATTCCTCACCAAAATGTCAGTCGAGAGTGGAGAGCATTGCCGATAATCCATGTCCTGTCGAGGAAGAGCTCGAGGGTATTGCTCGATAAAACCTCTTATACCTCTGCAACTGGATGAATAAAAATAACTATAATTCTTTTTCCAAGACCTTTGAAGCTATATAAACAATCAGATTTCTTATACACAAACCGCTCGCTCACACATAAAGTTTATGCGCTTTCCCTATTTTGATCTTATACACAAACCGCTCGCTCACACATAAAGTTTATGCGATTTCCCTATTTTTATCTTATACACAAACCGCTCGCTCACACATAAAGTTTATGTGATTTCCCTATTTTGCAAACCCTTGGCTCTAAGCATGATTACTCTCCATCTAAGCGACTTTGGGAAAGACTTTGCCATGTTTATAATATGCTAGGTTCCCGAAGGTTCACTTCAAACTCCATGGAAACCGTTTGATTGACATCCACCAGAAACGACTTCGAAGTCAGGAGTTTCGTTTCGAACCTGCACGTGTTATTGAGAACGAGTGTAATGCAAATGTGGAAGGAAAGCTTATCAGATGCCGAAGTGGGCATGTTAGCGATGCACTTTTTGGATATGAAAAGAGTAGCAAAGAACAGGAGCTAAAAGTTTCTAATGTTTTGAGTCCACCGGTTCAGGCAAAACAGGTTTTACTTGAGTCAAAGAATGTTGTTAAGGAAACTAATACTTTGAGTGTTACCAATGACATTGTATTCGAAGTTGGTGACTTAGATTCTCTGTTGAATGATTACAATGTGCCAGAACGTCTGGATTCCAATGTGACAATCAATCAATTCAAAATATAGCCTGTCTGTGATTGAGGTGAAATGCCACTACTATAACTTTGGTGAAATCCAGTTAATTGTTACAAAATTTAACTAGCTCAATGTATTTGAATAATAAGTATGTTGCATGAAGTCAGTAGTCCACTGATTATTGCATCGGAAATAATTGTTCAATAAATTGAGTATTACTGTCGTGTTAGTGCTACATTTGGGACTGGGAATTCCAAGGATTGAATTAATTTTGATCCAGTTCTTGAACTGAATTAATTTTGATCCAGTTCTTGAACTGAATTAATTTTGATCCAGTCCTTAGAGTAGCTGGATCAAAATTAATTCAGTCCTTGGACGTCACCCCCAGCTCTTCCCTGCTGATTTCAAAACCCTCCCCGGCTTTAACATTCTGGACTGGACCCGGTTTCAAGTATCATCATGTGACCAAATTGCAGCCATGTGGTTGGCTGGTTACCTCGTGAATAATTAATGAGTATGAGATGACTTTGTACATGAAGTCCTGAGATTTGTAAAAAAAGTCATCCTTACGTAGTCATCCTTATAGTATCGAAATTAAAGTATGAATGACAGCTTTCATATGATGTTTATGTGAATCACATAAATGGGAGGGGTTTTGCCCTTGTTACGTTAAGGTATGGCAAAAGGTTCACGAGGTCACTTGGGAAAAAAATCGTGTAGCGACAATATTTACGCTACAAAGACATACTATATATCAATTTAAAGCTCAAAGATTGAAGAATAAATATGAATGTTTAAGTTTACTATTTAAAAAAATCTCTCAATGACGTATTTTTTTTATTTAAAAATCGACCTCTCACACTATCGTAACTTCAAATCCGGAAATGTTTAATGAATGACAACTAAATTCTTTGTTTTCGAATCTCAGGTAAATTGTCCCAAAAACTGTGTCAGCGATTTTTCATACGTTGCGTATTACAAGAATTATCCGTAGGTAAAGTTGGAGTAAGTTTGTTCATGCTAGCAAAACGCAAACTACATAATAATTACGAAATGAAACAAAATTTCGAAAAACGCTGGCACACTTTTGGAGAAATTGTATTTTTTTGGCTCTCGCAAAAAATTGGGTTTAATCGAACAAAACGTTCTCGAGTTTTGATACGCCAAAGTTGTATTTTTTTGCATTAAAACACACGGAGAAACGAGGATTTTAGTTTTCTGACCATTTCACGGTTGAGTAAAAAGCCCCGCCTCCAAAGATAATCTTATTATATTCAGCCAATTGAAATACAGTATTAGGCTGACAGGCGGGACAGGCGGAGTTGTGAATGATCTGCTGTGACAGCTTTCGGCTAATCTTCAAGGAGGTTCATTTTACACTCGAGACTGGTCACAGAGGTCGTAAAGCTCTTGGGAAAAAAACACAAGGTCAAATAAATATGAAGGCCAAGCGCAAGTTACTGTAAATGATGCTATTATCAAAGCCATCATGCTAAAGGAGATAAACAGTTCTGGGTAAGTCGAACACAAGTTATATTCATTCAAACGGCGCAACTTCTTGCTAAACATACATAAACAAACCGCAGGCTTCATGTTGCATATTACAGTACAGCCGTAAAATAATGCACGCGCAAGAAGTGGCGCAAGTAACTTCTTGCGACGCAAGAACACGCAAGCTGCCGCAAGAAGGCCTAAACCAACTTTTTGCGCTTTAGACGCAAGAACTACTGAACCGCAAGAAGTTCAGGCTGAAGCGCAAGAACTAAATATTTTGAGCTTATCCGCAAGAAGATGAAACGCAAGAAGTTGAAGTCTTAACGCAAGAACTGGTCGCTTATTTGAGCTCCGGAAGGACGCGGCTGTTTTCGTACGCTAAGATTTATGTTTCCAACTTCAGATATCGACGTTCGACTTTTATTTCCCTCTTTCTAGAGTAAGATAATCGAAAAGCGAATATATGTATCTCAAGCACTCGGCTGTTTTAGCAGGCAAGTAGAATAAATATTGATACACTCGAGGGAAGTGAAAAATTGTTTGAGATACCGCGAGTTCCAGGATATTAGTTAGTGATAGTATTAAAGACTCAAATCACGATGAGCGGCAAACATCTGGCCCGGCGGGAATGTTTTTTGTCACTCTATCGCGTAGCAATGAAACGGTGGTATTAAACTAAACTTTTGAAGCTATCAGTCTTCAAATCCATAATGAATGTTCCTTGATGGTCTTGGCTATCTAATGGCCACCAAAACGTAATAATGGATGGCTCGCCATTGACCAAATTAATAATTATCGAAGGGTCACCAAAAGAAAGATTGCGTGGGATTGCGTTACTAAACACCGTCCTGTCGTTAGTTCGGTGTTTTTTTAACTTTTAATTAGCTTTTGTAGATTAATACTTAATAGATCCGTCAATCATTCAGTATTTTTTAAAGTCATCTATTGCATATGTTTTCAATTCAAGAAGCCAGCTTTTCGGTGATACAACGATTCTCCGAGTTCACGTGTGCTTTCAGCCGTGGAGACTGATTGTCTGGTTTTTGACACAAGAGTACCGCGACCTTTGCGGAAAGTGTGATTTTATTTCGTTGTAGTTTAAAATGCACCACAAGCTTCTCAGCTTTACTGGAAAACGATAAATTCTAGCAAATAAATATTCTGGAGTTTATTTTTTTATTTAATGTGGCTCCGTTTTCAAAGTCCGAGTCTTGAATGTGTGACATTTTCCGCGAACTGATTTGAATAATCAATGAGTTCCGCAGTGTTTGTTTTGCTTTGAGATCGCACCAAAAATTATCTTCCTACCAAACCAAATGTTTTGAAAGTTTTGTTTTACTTACGGATCTGAATAGTTTCTACCTGATGTGAAAACTGGTTTGAGTCTATTCTGTCAAATCGATACACTAGTGAATACGTTTTTTGGATATTTTAATTTGTTGTCTGATTAATATAATAATTTGCATGAGATCGTACCGAATCTTCTGGAGTTTTCATTTCAGTTTCTTTGTGAGGAGTTAATAAAACATTCAAGTCTGCGGGTATCCAGCTAATCTCTACTTCAGTTTAAGATATTAAAGTAAACTTTCATTGTTCTCAAAGCGTTTCTTATTAGCGATCTCACATAAAACACAAACATGTTCTCATTTGCCACGTCTTGCATGTTCTTCAGCGTTCTTGCGGGTCTTCTTAAAGTTTACCTTCTTGCGTCTTCTTGCGGAAAGAACTTCTTGCGGGTTGATCCTCTTGCGGAAAGAACTTCTTGCGGGTCTTAAGTTCTTGCGGGTCTTAAGTTCTTGCGTTAGTTCAGTAATTTGAAGCGCAAGCTGCACGCAAGAACCTGTTGGCTTGCGGACGCAAAAAGAAGTTCTTGCGCGTGCATTATTTTACGGCTGTACTGTATTTTTATACTCTGGAGCGGTAAAGATCATGCTGAATCTACCTTCTCTTGACTGCCTTGTAATTGATAAACATATCTGACTCCTTTTCTAGGTATCAGGGCGATCACTTCGCAGAAAATTTGGTTGCAAGCATAGAAAACCGTAAAAACCGGCAAACAGCAGCTTGATCTAATGCCCGACTCAAGATTTCGCGATCAATTACAGTCAAGGAATTCGAAGTTCGCGGGTGAACTTCATCACTGCTAGTGCGAAGCTTCCCAGAAGTGATGCTTTTTGGCCCGTGCTCATTCGTTTCAGTCAACAGATCTTCGCTTGGCCATTGTTTTTGTTTGAACCACGAACCTTTATCGCTCGACGCCAAATTTGCCTTCTTAGTCGGCCTAAATTTACCTGTTTTCAACTTCTTCTTTTTCTTCGAAGATACCCAAGGACAGCCTCTTAAGTTTCGACGACATAATTTTAGATAGAATGCAATTCAAGAAAAACAAACGAAAACGAAGCGTACTATAAAGACGATTGTTGTTTTAGTTTGTTCGCGTGCCGCTGTCACGTAGCTGTCAGCGTCTGTCAATCATGTTTCGCGCGTCATTTTTCGCGGGAAATTAAAACATGTTTTTTCGGGGCGTTAAAAAGGAATTTTTGTTTGGATTTCTTTGCTATAATAAAGCTAAGACCTAAAGCATTCTAAATATGCAAAACAAAATTTTGGGGGAAGTTTTGCCTGTGAACCTTTTGCCATACCTTAAGATATATCTCTTTTCGTAACTTGTTTTGGTCTATTTAATTTGTTATTTTGACATGTCTTTAGCAAGATACATGTAGCTGCTGAAGGGAAAATTCGACATCTTGACTCTCTACTTTTTGCGATCAAATGAGATTTTGATTAACGGTATCAAAGGCTTTAGATAGATCTAAGAAAACTCCTGCACATAACTGCTTATTATCAATCGAGGAAGAAATTTGATCAACCAAGTTCAAAAGTGCCATTACAGTAGAGTGCTGAGATCTAAAGCCATACTGGTGGTCATAAAGAATATGGTGTTTATTTATAAAGTCCATGAAGCGATTGAAGATGACTTTTTCAAAGCATGTCAAGTTTATGACTCCAATAGAAACTTTCCTATTGAGAATTACTCTAAAATGAAATATTTTAGAATGACAAAATCCCAAAATATTGATGGGATATGGAAAGTATGATTAAAATTATTTTAATCATACTAGTTGTTTAAAATTGGAGTTGTAAACTTGACATGATTCCCAATCTCTCTTGCCCTACCTATGCTAGTCTTGAATAGAACACATTATTATTATTTGGCTATCTTGTGTATTATTTTCAGGGGTTTTAGTTCTACATCTCAAGAGACTCCATTTCGTGCTGCCTACAGCAAGATTGGTAATGTCAGGGGTTTTTCTAAAGCTCCAATCCTCTGTTTGACTGCTACAGCATCCAGCAAGACAATGAAAAAGACCATGAGATATTTGTATATGAGAAATGCTTTGGTAATTACTAAAAGCCCAGATAAACCCAATATCAAGCTTAGAGTATGCAAGGTAACTTCCAATGAAGAATTTGAAACCACATTTTCTTGGTTATTGGAGGAACTGAAAACTCAGAAAACCAAAACAGGAAAAACAATCATTTACTGTTGTTCAATCGGTGTTTGTGGAGAGATTTACTCCTTGTTTGATGAAGAAGTTGGAACAAGTACTCAAAAATCTCTTTATGCTATGTTCCATAGCAAGTCCTGCAGTCCTTTGTGGTAGCTGATGGATCAACTACAATTGTCATTGCTACAAGTGCACTTGGCATGGGCATCAACATACCAAATGTGGAAAGAGTCTGCCACGTTGGTATTCCTAGCGAGCTAGAACAATATCTACAAGAACTTGGCCGTGCAGGAAGGGATGGTAGAAAGAGCATAGCACTAATGTATTACAAATCATACCACCTAGCACATTGTGATGTTGCTATGAGGAATTATGTGAAAAATGAAGATGGAAAATGCAGAAGAGAGACAGTTGTGAAACATTTCAAAGGGAAAATTGAAAAAGTTACTAACATGCATGAGTGCTGTGATGTATGCACTGTCAAGTGTAAATGTATGTTACCATGTTGTAAGACTTGGATGCATTCCCCACATTGTGTGCCACAAGTCAGTTCTTCAAACATTTCAAGATCAGTCGATGACCATGACAGAGAACTTCTTAGGGAGGTGCTAATGGACATCAAGCAGTCTTCAGTTAAGGATTCGTCAATTTTTGGTTCTGAGCTTCTATCTGAAAGTATTGAATTCGTGTGTGAATTCGTTTTCTGTGTAACTTATTTAATGGAAAACTTTGCAGTTTTTAGCATGGATGTCGCCAAACAACTCCTTTTGGTTTTCAGTGAGGTCTTTGGTGACATTGGAGAGCTGGAACTTGTATCGTCTATGGACACAGAGCAGTTTCAAGATGAAGATATTTTGTATATGAATGCTAATTATGAAGAAGAAGGAAAATTATGGAAAGTTAGTGGAATCTTGGAATCAAAACTTTTAGAGTTTATGCCAAGCTATGTACTGTCAATGAAGAGACTAGTACTCTTACTGTTACATGTAGTTAGAAAAGAATTGTGGGCTAAATTGTACAGCTTTTTACAAAACACTGTTCTTTGTGTTCGTTTTCAACAAATCTTGATTACATGTTCCCTACTAGCAGAGATCTCTCTATGTCTTGATAAAATGAAAGGCCTTTCATTTTACCAAGACTGAGAGAGACATCTGCTATCAGGGAAGATTACATGTAGCACATGCTTGTCTATAAACATTATTAGCTACATGTGTGGATAATACATTTGTTATATATACACATAGTTACATGTACATGTATTAATATTATATACAGTGGATGTCATATGAGTGGGACAAACAATAGCATGTCCTTTAGGCTATCTGCACTATAACTTTGTAATTTTATTGGATAAAACAGACAACCAAGCCATCTAAGTGTGATGTCATGTCTCACAATAACCATGCTGTAAGTCATTGCCATAACTTGCCCACTCATACGAAATCCACTTGGTTAGCTAATTACATGTACATCTGATACTTTAACAAAGCAATCTCAGTTAACTTTGTAGTAATGTTGGTTCAGCCTGTGCCATCGGGTCTTATGTTGTTTGATCAAGCGGTGAAGCTTTTTCTTGTACATGGCTTGATATATGTTCCGTTGTACACGAGGAAATGCCACCTACCTTCGCCCAGGAACACTACTGAACATCTTGGCCTTATTGTGTACTTGGTTAAGAACAGAAGATAATACATCCTGCTTGGTTTTGTTGGTGTAATGGGTGTGACGCTTATGCAATCCAAGGTCTTTGTTGGATTGCTCTAGTATAATCTCCAGTGGACCAGTTGACTGGGTAGCTGATTGGATGCTCTCGTTTGAGACATTAGGGGCTCCAAGTGCTCTAATGGCTTGCTCTGACACCTGGTTAATTTTCTCCAGTCTTAAATCTCTGGAAATACAATTTCCTTGTCCCTCTTGTGTAGAAGCAAACCTATTCCATGTCAGGCGATGGGCCTGTCTTGGTGTCAGTAAGGACAGCTTTGATGCTGACAGCCTGAGCCCTGCCAGGGCATACTTATAGCTCCCTCCACACCGGTACAGGAGCGTAAGGAACTTCCAGACTAGCATGAGCCTCTCTGCATCTCCCTCTTTCACAGAGTCGTCAGCATTCCGCAGAAGAAGTCCTAAGCTAAGGTGAAGACAGCCATAGTTGTATACATGGTCATCATCTGGCTTGACCTTAACTTCCGTGACAATGTTAGGAAACTCTGGCTTTACAGTTTCAAGATTGTGAACGTTTTGTTCGTGATTGACACGACACTTTGCATATCTGTATACCTTTGGGCATCCCTTGTGACGACATGGGAGTTGTGAAAAGGAATTCAAATCATGCATCTCTTCACGAATCTGTTCAATACCTGAAACACTGTCCATAACAAATCTGTCCAACATGTTGCTGATTTGTTGGTGTAGCCACTGACGCTTTCTTTCTTTGTTTGAAGTCTTCAAATCTGGAGGAAAGCAATTCTTGGTAGGCACTGATTATGTGGTTTTCATTTCAAAGTGCTGCAAACTTGCGGAAACAATGACTGCATCTGTTTCAATGTTAAAGAATTATTTAACTGCATCATAGTTGTCCATTGTATCACGTAAAGCATTTTAATTGCCTGATACAACATCATTTGATGCAAATGTTCCCCAATCTGCAACTGAGTTTGACTTTCTAAGCATGTCAGTGGCAATCTGCAAATACATAAAAAATACATAATTTCCTTGCAAACTGGATAATTGTGCAACTAAACTTTATTACCTGGCAATTGTTGGACTAGCTAAGTTACTGGTTGACTGCATAAATTATATGTATCTTAATTATATCACAAGGTTTCAATGGCCCATTTTGCAGTTCATTTATTAAACAGTCACCTGGTGATGCCTGAGTTTATTCTTTTTTTTTATATACAATAATGTACCCTGAACATGGCCTAAAATCTCCACATTCCTATGGGTTTCCACAAGTGTCAATCAGTTATTATTAACAACCACAAAACAGGCTATTTTATCTCGTACTAATTTTGAATGACAATAGATCAAACCATCTCTATTAGCTATGTTACATACATGTACATTGTATTGATGATTGGTGTATATATATTGGCTAAAAGGGATCTTTCAATATTTTATAGGATTAGGCAGGGTTGTCAGTATCCGCCGGCTGTCAGGTTAAAAGTAGCTGCCTGTTTTGTATGGCGTTCCATTACGGACAAAAATACGAACAACAAAATCACACGGTCATGGATCAGGAAAGGTCACATTTACGCGATTTCAAACAACCGTAGAACATAAAGTATTCACTTTAAACCAAAACTTTCTTCACAGAAGTACTCAAAACCTTTCGGAGGTTCATAAGCTATCAAAATTGCAAAAGGGTGGTAGGCACTTTAATACGTAAGTCAGTTGTTCTACAACTTCAGGGGCCGAAGATCCAGATGCCATGGCCATGCTCGAATTCCAACGAGAGACTCAGCCACCCTAGATTTAAAGTTGATAGACTTCTTTCGTAGGCATCCAACCTACGAAATATAAATTCAGATGCATCATACGATGCAGAATTCTGCTGTGTTTCGGCAGTTTCAATAAATCTTAAAAGATAGTTAATTAAAGAAATCATCATTGCTTGGAAGCCAGCGAGAAGCCTGTTTGTCAGCGATTACACATCTACATCGCTCCGAATTGAAAATCTATATGTACAGCTATGGTTAACAAGTGAGAAATCTGCACACTAACACACAAGCTCCATAACAATCCAACCAGTGTCCCACCTTTATTCCTTGATTTCTTAATACCTGTGGCTAACATTCACAATCATAATACTAGGTACTCAGTACTCAGTGATTAAGAGTCCTCGAGATAGTTATAGAATGTCATAGAACTCACTAGTAGATGCCGTAATTAATTATTCGATAGAACGAGCAATGAACAGTAGTTGACAATAGTAGATGTTCATCATCAGATTGTATGATCGGTCCAATCATGGTCAATGGTTTATTACTTGCATAGAAAGCTTTCAATTGGTGTATCAAGGTATAAGCATGAAGCAACGGCATTTTGTTTTCATGTGGTTCCTAGCCTAACGTCTATGTCTTGCTTTTTTAAATTCATAAACTAACCATGTTTCATAGCAAGGCTTGCTGCCACGGTCTTCAGTCTAATTCCGTGGCAATGGCCAATTCCCTAGTACTCTTCAAGTTCTCTGTAATGCCTCATTGGCCTCCAGTCTAAGGATTTTAATACGATTAGCGCTTCTTCGGCGATGGCACTTATCGGGATCATTATCTACAATTTCCATTGCAGTCTTGTTAAGATGACGCCAAAGCAAGCTTTCTGCCAATGTGGCCTTGCTGAACGGATAGTTGCAGGCACAGACATTTCTGAAAAACTCGTCGGCCCATTCCATGTCTGCTCTCTTGAGCTCTGGGTGTTTCTCTAGAACGTTGTTCATGTCTATCTAGCTGGGTGGTCTTCAAGAAAGAGGTCGAGTAGTTTGCAGTGATTGCTTTTATAGTTAGAACTGAACGCATTGCCGACACTGTGTGCACTAGCAACCAATCGGGTGGTCTAATAAAGAATGATCTAGGGGAGATTTCACATCGAATATTAAATATTTGATTGTATTTGCATACCAATACTTATACATGTGTAATGTATCTAGACAGAAAATAATCCCAAACAACAGGGTCTATTTTAGACCTTTGATTTGGATCAAAATTTTCTCGTAGCGCGATTCAACAGAGAGTTTGCAGTCCTGCCCTTTTGAAATTGGAATTATGGGTCTCTTAGAATGGCCGACCATTGCCCAAACCCATACCGTTTTATGCCCGCTCTCAAAAAAACATCTTCTTGGGAGGTAAACAGTAGCATTTTCATTTAAGTCGCGCATGTCTTCAGGTTTCACATGCGCCCTCACATCATGCAATATTTGTCTGCTGCTAATTTCGTTATTGGATGATTTGCTCGTGTCTGGCGAAGACATCGAACTGCCAGAAAGCCTAGAGTGAACGTCCTCGCCTACTTCTAATCCCTTCTCGCCCTGTAATTTTTCGAGACACTCGTGAGCCCTCGAGACCATTGTATCTGATAATGAACCCTTGCCACGACAGAGCTGTGCTTTTGGTCTTCGGAGATTGTGCTTTGTTCGCTACTGGTGAGCTGCCAGGAGCTTGCAGTTTTGACAATTTGTCGATAGTGAGTCGGGTGAACGTACTTTCCTGTCGCATCGTAAACCAACTAGCTCATGTGTTCGCCAAGTTTACTGTGTTGACTCCCATTCCTAGTGACTAAATAGGGGAGGTTTGCACTTGAATCGTTCAGGTACCAGTAAGCTCTTGGAAAATTTTGTAAATAGTTTTAACCATTGAAATGCAGATTCCATGAGTGCCGTGTCTAATCAGCCTTATGATTCTACCGAATATATCGCGACGGCAACTGAGTCTTTGCCCTTGTTACCCACTAAGCGTGGCTTTAAATTAGCGTCTTTAAATATCGCGAGTCTAACGAAACACATAGACGAGCTCAGACTTTTGCTTGCCAGTAACTCGATAGATGTCCTTTCGATTAACGAAACCAAACTCGATGAGTCTATCAAAAATTGCGATGTACATATTCTCGGATATGAACTAATTCGGAGAGACAGAAACAGAAATGGTGGGGGCGTGTGTTTTTATATTAAAACATCAATTAACTTTTCTATACGTACTGATTTAGAAATTGATAATCTTGAAAACCTATGTATAGAAATACGAAAACCTCGATCTAAGCCATTTCTCGTTGTCACTTGGTATAGGCCACCCAATTCTCCTGTTTAATTATTCTCGCATTTTGAAACCCTTATTAGTCGACTAGATTCCGAACATGTTGAATTTTATCTAATGGGAGATTTAAATTGTAATGTGGCCTCTACCTCTTGTGATAGCAACACACGTTTACTATCCGAAATCGCTGACATTTATGGGCTTAAGCAACTCATAAACGAAGCCACCCGTATAACGGAAACTACCTCGACGCTTATTGACTTAATATATACAAATTGCCCTGATAGGGTAACCTGTTCTGGAGTTTACCATGCTAGTATCAGTGACCACATTCTTGTTTATGCCTACCGTAAGGTATCCATTGATATGCCTAAAGGGCATACAACTATAACTTACAGAAACTTTAACATTTTTTGTCGCAAAAGTTTCCGTCACGATATTGCATGTCAAGATTGGGAAAGTATACGGAATTTTAATGACCCTAACGATATGTGGTCTGACTGGAAAACCAAGTTTTTGACTGTGGTTGATAAACACGCCCCAGAGAGGACAAAGCGTGTTAGGTCAGCCAAATCACCCTGGATCACGTCAGCCTTGAAAAAACGCATGCATGATCGATCTATAGCTAAACTCAAGGCTATGCGGTCTACGGATCCACATCATTGGGCTAAATTCAAAATATTACGCAATGCAGTTAATAACGAAATTAAATCTGCTAAAGAATCCTACTACAAGAACACTTTCAATCAGCATAATGGCAACTCACGAAAGACTTGGCAGACTATTAATGAACTCACTAGTCGCAAATCAAACAAAACATCTGTGAAGGAGTTAAAATTGAATGGTGTTGCCATCACGAATGCTACTGAATTGTCTGAAACATTCAATCAACATTTTTCCACAATAGGACCGAAACTTGCTAATGACATACCTTTGTCTGAAAATAGCACCAGCTACCTTGACCATGTCATTGGCACAGACGATAGATTTCACTTTAGTCCTACAAGCAGTACCAAAGTTCAATCTCTTCTAAATAAACTCTCAAAGTCAAAGGCCACTGGTCTTGATAAAATATCTGCCAGGCTTATTCGTGAATGTGCCGATCTTGTATCTACGTCACTGTGTGATTTTTTTAATAGATCATTAGAATTTGGCGTGTTTCCTAATGCCTGGAAATGCGCCAAAGTCACGCCGCTATACAAGGCAGGTGAACGGAGTGAGATGAATAATTACCGCCCGATTTCGGTGATCTCAGCTGTGGCGAAGGTGTGTGAAAGGATAGTGTATAATCAATTGTATGAATACTTGTCAAAACATGACATCATTTCAAAACAGCAATCTGGATTCCGATCCTTTCATTCCACCGTTACGGCCCTACTGGAGGCTACCGACAATTGGGCATATAATATCGACCGTGGGAACGTTAATGCCGTAGTATTCTTAGATTTTTAAAAAGCGTTCGACACGGTCGATCACGAGATTTTATTATCTAAAATGGCTCATTATGGGATACAGGGAATCGCTCACAACTGGTTCAAGTCATATTTAAAAGACCGCACACAAAATGTGTTGTGAACGGTTCTCTCTCAAAATTCTGCACACTTAAATCTGGCGTGCCTCAGGGGACAATCCTAGGCCCATTGCTATTTCTGCTCTATATAAACGATTTGCCTAACTGTTTATTAACCTGTCAACCTAGATTGTATGCAGACGACACCCATATAACATACGCTGATGCTGATTTAAGTTCACTCCAGACCTATCTAAATCAAGATCTGGAAAATATCAGCAGGTGGCTGACGGTTAATAAACTGACCCTGAATATGACGAAAACTGAATTTATGCTAATCGGCTCCAGGCAGAAATTGAGCACGTTGGCTGAGGCTCCTGAGGTCACAATCAATGGCGCTCCAGTAAAGCAAGTAGCAACCGCCAAATCTCTTGGATTATTGATTGACGAAAATCTCACCTGGCGAAGCCATTTAGAAAAGTTATCAAAAAAGATTGCCTCTGGCATTGGAGCCATTAAGCGGATGAGACCATATGTCCCCCAGCAACATTGCATTATATCTATAACACTTTAGTACAGCCTCATTTCGATTATTGTAATGTTATTTGGGGGAAATGCGGCAAAACATTAGCAAACAAACTACAAAAGCTACAGAATCGCGCTGCTCGAGTGTTAACTTTTTCAACCCCGACAGACTAATGCAGGATCTGGGTTGGAAAAGCCTACAAACACAGCGTCAAATGCAAGAAGCAATTATGGTTTTTAAATCATTACATGGTCTCACCCCGGAATACCTTAGCTCCAAGTTCATTAAACGCGATGATGTTGCCTCATACGCTTTGAGAGACTCCGCAAATAAACTTAAGATTCCCTTGCCGCGTACCGATTATCGCAAAAACAGCTTCAGCTATTGCTGGTTTTCACTCAATCCTCAGAGATTCAAATGACAAAGGGCATGGCGGCCATGTTGGTTCCCCAACAAAAGAACCTAACGAGGAATCTATTGTTTAAGGGCACCAACATGGCGGCTATGACGTCGGGTGAAAACCAGCAATAGCGGTGCTGTTCTCTGGAACGGTTTACCAGGAAACTTAAGGCAAGCTGAATATCTGAGCAAATTTAAGAAATTACTAAATGAGCACTTTTCTCAGTAAAGTAAGAAACACGGCATTCATGGAAAGCAGGTTTTTTATTTATTTTTTATATTTAACATATAATCGTAGTTTTAAATAGCTAAGTACATTAGTACATATAGGTTAGTTAAATCATAATATTATCTTATTATTCTTATTACACATATTATTGTAAACAGCCTGATGAATTTTTTACCGTGTATAAATAAGGGATCTATCTATCTAACCGTAATTTTTCTGTGCAGTCAGACATTGCTGTTTTATCCACTTCAAAGGCCATTCCAGGTGTAATGTATAAAGTTATTTCTTCAAAGTTACCATCTGCCTTTTGATTCATGGGAATCACGCACAGTATCATGTGATCTAATCTTTGTATTAAAGAAAATAGTTTTCCATGTTTGTTCATGTATACGTTGCAGGTCAAAAAAATCTTCAGGTTAAATTTGTCCAAACTAGTTTATTTTTTTTCAACCTAGTTTTTTTTTTAAACCTAGTTTATTTATTTTTCAACCCCTTACAACCACCCTGATCCCCCTTACCACCATTACATTACATTAATTAATATTACACATCATTATTACTTACTTTTTTTCATCCCAGACGAGACTCGAACCCTGAACCATCGGCTTGGAAGACCAGAACTTTACCACTTTACCACAGAAACATTCGATGACGTGGTAGTCATTTAAATCATTAATATAACTACGACGTCAGGTATTATGCAAATGGTACTCACGCATGTGCAGTGCTAAAGAAAACGGACTTTGAAAAATGTAACAAGGACGATAACACAGACGAAAATACAGACGAAGTTTGTGTTGATTCTGCTTTCTTTTATGAAAACTCAAAGAAGTAAGAAAGCTAAATTCAGAAACATATATTGTTTATAGATGATCAGGTTTACTTTACGGCTCCACTCGTACTTCGAAATAAACTGTGAGCCGAACCGACTTTTACAGAGTAATCACTGAGCTTAATAATATAAAAGCGAATCAACGCTAACATTGCATATTTAGGGTGTTTAGAGCTAGTCACTAGTTTTTTTTACGGCTACATGTAAGTCACTAAACAACAGATATATATAATGTCTCTTTAATGGTCCTCTGAATTAATACAAACCCTACCCATAGATTTAAAAACACCCTAACCGTCAACAACTGGTGCTTACTTATTTAGGGTGTTTAGAGCTAGTCACCAATGTTGTTTTGTTTTTACGGCTAAGTCACTAAACAACAGATAAATATAATGCTTATTTAATGATCCTGTGATTTAAAAACACCCTAACCGTCAACAACTGGTGTTCACTAATTTTGGGTGTTTAGAGCTAGTCCCTAATTTTTTTTAAAGTCACTAAACAACAGATAAATATAATGCTACCCTACATTTAAA
Organism: Actinernus sp. WN-2022; assembly: GCA_030867875.1. Classification (NCBI taxonomy): domain Eukaryota; kingdom Metazoa; phylum Cnidaria; class Anthozoa; order Actiniaria; family Actinernidae; genus Actinernus; species Actinernus sp. WN-2022. The sequence goes on along the minus strand of JAOWCC010001752.1, from coordinate 830,802 downwards.
AAACCCTAAAAATAAACTAGGTTGCACACAAAATAACCTAGGTTGAAAAAATAACCTAGTTTGGACAAAAATAAACTAGCTTGAACCAAAATAACCTAGTTTGGACAAAAATAAAGTAGGTTGAAAAAAATTAACTAGTTTGGACAAAAATAAACTAGTTTGGACAAAAATAAACTACTTTGGACAAATTTAACCTGAAGTATTTTTTAAACTACAACATATATATTATGGTCCATTACATGGTGCAAAGAGAGTACAGTAGTCCAAATACTGGAGATGATTTTGAGTACATTACATCAACAATAATTATTTTTGATTTACTTTTTCCTAAAAACTACTAGAAGTAGATATTGCATGTACAACTTTCTTTGTACCCTGTATTACTTTACCAGCCAATCATTATGTGGTACTGTTCTGAATTATAATATTATAACAAATCATTCTGTGGTGATAGATTTATATAAGCCTTTATGAGAATCAAGCAGTTTTTAAATTACAATACTTATATATATATATTACATCTTGTGGTTGTCTGCAACATTAAAGACATACATTTCATAAGATTGTTTTTACATCATATTTATTTGAAATTGAAAACAAAATGTTCAATTAATTATTTGCAATTGTTATTACTTCAATAAATGATTATTGCCAACTGAATCTCTGTCGTATAATTTTATTGCAATATATTTGAAAGGAGCGGTAGAACTGAGTCAACTTTTGGCTTGGTATATAATTTGTGAAATGACAATAAGATTTAGCAGCATATTGACTAGGTCAGCCAAACATTAGATCTGGTGGGATTTTGCCACTCTAAATTCCAATTCGATCTGTGGATTAGCCGGGACCTGGCTTTGATAAGCCCCCATAGTTGTTTCAGAAATTCGATCTGAGTTTAGAAATTCAGAGTGCCAGGATCTGGCTGGATCTTGTCAAGATCTGGCTGGATCTTGCCAGGATCTGGTGGGATCTTGCCAAGATCTGGTGGGATCCTGCCAAGATCTGGCGGTATCTTGACAAGATCTGGTGGGATCTTGCCAAGATCTTACTTAAAACCATGGATAGATAGAAAACCACGAAGGCACTCTAAATCACATAGAACTCGAGTGTTCATTATCTAACCGTCTTAGAATTTGGTCACATCCACGAGACATTTTTCCGAATTATTGGCAACTACTGTAAGAAACTACTGCCAAGACTGCCTTTGTTATTTGACTGGAATATCCAGCCGTGGCAATGTCGGTCTTGGTACTGGCCTTTAGCAAGATTAGTTATTTTTATAGTCGTATAAAAATACTAATATTACCAAGACTGCCTTTGTTACTTGACTGGAATATCCAGCCGTGGCAATGTCGGTCTTGGTAAATCCTTTAGCAAGGTAGTTATTTTTAAATATGCCAGTGATGGTAGAGTTTGAGAAACGTTACTGTGCTGGACATGTGGTGGTAGCAGTAGTGGCAGCGACGGTAACTGTTGAGCTGTGTTTAGGTGCTGTAGCAGTAGTGCCAGTTTAACGCTGAATAGACTCTTATCACGGTTTTTCAAGTAGTCGTTTTCTTGGCTCTCTACCAAAGCCGCTTATACTGCTGTAAGAACACCTCAAAACTAGTCTTATGTCCAAAGGTAAGGGTTATACGATGTTTGGGAGCAAAGTTACAGGTCGGCAAAGTCGCGATTTTTTACAGACGTTTGTATGTCCAACGGGAAACGTTGCCGTTGTGACGTAAAAAACGTCACAGGAATTAATGTTAACAAAATGGCGGCGCCCAGATCTTTGCAGGGCCAACTTTGAGGGGCTCGTTCTCAACTCTGAAAAAGTTTTATCAAATTTTAATACATTTTATGAACAAAGTACATCTGAAAAATACTTTTGAGCCCAAATGTGTTTTTCACTCGGGTATCCCTTTAAAACTGCTCTAAAAACCTATCTTTTCAAGAAAATATATATGTAGTAACACTTTTTTATTACATCTAATTATTCTTATCCATGGCCTTTTTTATCCATCTGTGCACAGTGTGCGTTAGTATACACAATTCTTCTTTGGATTTTTAGCATTTTAGCATTACAACTAATTATTGTTATCTAAATGTACTAAGTAATTCGTAGTAATATTTATTTAGCATTTTTCTAGAAGGAAATTTTCGTTATGTAAGCGCATTGTGATTTTAAAATGCGCCATAAGAACATTGTTATATATATATATATATGAACACGAATTACTAGGGCCTTGACCAAGATATTATGAAATAATTATTCTACAGGGGGACGCAAAGGCCAGGACGACGAGGGAGAGGGAGAGGAAATAATAGATGGTATGATTAAAATCATTGAACAGCAGATAACGGAGTCCTCCAAGGACGCCCAACTAGGAGCTACAAAATCCTAAAAAGTCAAAAAATTGTTTTGATTCCGTTCTTACTTTTCATTATGCACAAATTTTCTATTCTTTGTTTAAAATATAGTTTTACCTTTGTTCAAAGAATTCTTATTATATGCAGCGTAGAATTATAGTTTTAATTATATTCCAGGCATCCCAGACCTCCTATATTTCCTATTTTTCCTATAATTTGTATAGGATCCTATAAAGAGCCTATATTTCCTATAAATAGGATGTATGCTGAGTGATACATTTATATTTTGCCCTTTTTAGCATTTTTGTTGTGAATTAACAAAAGCAATTTTTTTTCCTATCAATAAAAAAAAACAGGTTTGATCAAACACATTCATAGTTCACATGTTCTAAAAATATTTATTGTGTGTTTATTGTTTACTATTTATTGTTTGAAAGCTATTTTAGGTCCTCTCCAAAACCAGTTACTTCAGGGGATAGAAAAGAGGTCGAAGAAATCGAGGGCGAAGTTTCCCATTAAATCAAGAACAACAGGAGGAACGTTTATCAAGAAAGCAATATCAGATTTAGCATGGAGGAACTATGTGCGTTTTTTTTTAAACAACACCCTCGATTTAAAATGCAATGTTGCGAGAAAAATTATAAAATTGCAAATTCCTTCATAACGCACATATTTCGACACCATAAATTCTGCTAAATCAACCAAACGGCTCCTCTAGTTCACATTCACCTCCGGTGTGGTATATACTAAAACAATTATTCACCTCAGTGTCGGTGAATAGTGGTCGATATTAACTCGCCAAAGCGGCTCTGTAGATATTCAGCTCCACTTTGGTGAATAATTGTTAAATATCCCAGGTGAAATCCCTTTCACTAATTAAGCATTCTGTACAGCTGCTCAGAGCTCTGGCTTAAAGGCCCACAATCACCCAAGACGCATTGCGGTTGAAAATTGCCTATGTAAGGGTTAGATAATGGCACTCGAGTTAGAGTGCCGAGAATTTAGATAGAAAACCACGAAGGCACTCTAAATCACATAGAACTCGAGTGTTCATTATCTAACCGTCTTAGAATTTGGTCACACCACCAGATATTTTTTTCCGAATTATTGGCAACTACTTTAAGAAACTACTGCCAAGACTGCCTTTGTTATTTGACTGGAATATCCAGCCGTGGCAATGTCGGTCTTGGTACTGGCCTTTAGCAAGATTAGTTATTTTTAAAGTCGTATAAAAATACTAATATTACCAAGACTGCCTTTGTTACTTGACTGGAATATCCAGCCGTGGCAATGTCGGTCTTGGTAAATCCTTTAGCAAGGTTAGTTATTTTTAAATATGCCAGTGATGGTAGAGTTTGAGAAACGTTACTGTGCTGGACTTGTGGTGGTAGCAGTAGTGGCAGCGACGGTAACTGTTGAGCTGTGTTTAGGTGCTGTAGCAGTAGTGCCAGTTTAACGCTGAATAGACTCTTATCACGGTTTTTCAAGTAGTCGTTTTCTTGGCTCTCTACCAAAGCCGCTTATACTGCTGTAAGAACACCTCAAAACTAGTCTTATGTCCAAAGGTAAGGGTTATACGATGTTTGGGAGCAAAGTTACAGGTCGGCAAAGTCGCGATTTTTTACAGACGTTTGTATGTCCAACGGGAAACGTTGCCGTTGTGACGTAAAAAACGTCACAGGAATTAATGTTAACAAAATGGCGGCGCCCAGGTCTTTGCAGGGCCAACTTTGAGGGGCTCGTTCTCAACTCTGAAAAGGTTTTATCAAATTTTAATACATTTTATGAACAAAGTACATCTGAAAAATACTTTTGAGCCCAAATGTGTTTTTCACTCGGGTATCCCTTTAAAACTGCTCTAAAAACCTATCTTTTCAAGAAAATATATATGTAGTAACACTTTTTTTATTACATCTAATTATTCTTATCCATGGCCTTTTTTATCCATCTGTGCACAGTGTGCGTTAGTATACACAATTCTTCTTTGGATTTTTAGCATTTTAGCATTACAACTAATTATTTTTATATAAATGTACTAAGTAATTCGTAGTAATATTTATTTAGCATTTTTCTAGAAGGAAATTTTCGTTATGTAAGCGCATTGTGATTTTAAAATGCGCCATAAGAACATTGTTATATATATATATATATGAACACGAATTACTAGGGCCTTGACCAAGATATTATGATATAATTATTCTACAGGGGGACGCCAAGGCCAGGACGACGAGGGAGAGGGAGAGGAAATAATAGATGGTATGATTAAACTCATTGAACAGCAGATAACGGAGTCCTCCAAGGACGCCCAACTAGGAGCTACAAAATCCTAAAAAGTCAAAAAATTGTTTTGATTCCGTTCTTACTTTTCATTATGCACAAATTGTCTATTCTATGTTTAAAATGTAGTTTTACCTTTTTTCAAAGAATTCTTATTATATGCAGCGTAGAATTATAGTTTTAATTATATTCCAGGCATCCCAGACCTCCTATATTTCCTATTTTTCCTATAATTTGTATAGGATCCTATAAAGAGCCTATATTTCCTATAAATAGGATGTATGCTGAGTGATACATTTATATTTTGCCCTTTTTAGCATTTTTGTTGTGAATTAACATTTTTTTTCCTATCAATAAAAAAAAACCAGATTTGATCAAACACATTAATAGTTCACATGTTCTAAAAATATTTATTGTGTGTTTATTGTTTACTATTTATTGTTTGAAAGCTATTTTAGGTCCTCTCCAAAACCAGTTACTTCAGGGGATAGAAAAGAGGTCGAAGAAATCGAGGGCGAAGTTTTCCATTAAATCAAGAACAACAGGAGGAACGTTTATCAAGAAAGCAATATCAGATTTAGCATGGAGGAACTATGTGCGTTTTTTTTTTAAACAACACCCTCGATTTAAAATGCAATGTTGCGAGAAAAATTATAAAATTGCAAATTCCTTCATAACGCACATATTTCGACACCATAAATTCTGCTAAATCAACCAAACGGCTTCTCTAGTTCACATTCACCTCCGGTGTGGTATATACTAAAACAATTATTCACCTCAGTGTCGGTGAATAGTGGTCGATATTAACTCGCCAAAGCGGCTCTGTAGATATTCAGCTCCACTTTGGTGAATAATTGTTAAATATCCCAGGTGAAATCCCTTTCACTAATTAAGCATTCTGTACAGCTGCTCAGAGCTCTGGCTTAAAGGCCCACAATCACCCAAGACGCATTGCGGTTGAAAATTGCCTATGTAAGGGTTAGATAATGGCACTCGAGTTAGAGTGCCGAGAATTTAGATAGAAAACCACGAAGGCACTCTAAATCACATAGAACTCGAGTGTTCATTATCTAACCGTCTTAGAATTTGGTCACACCACCAGATATTTTTTTCCGAATTATTGGCAACTACTGTAAGAAACTACTGCCAAGACTGCCTTTGTTATTTGACTGGAATATCCAGCCGTGGCAATGTCGGTCTTGGTACTGACCTTTAGCAAGATTAGTTATTTTTAAAGTCGTATAAAAGTACTAATATTACCAAGACTGCCTTTGTTACTTGACTGGAATATCCAGCCGTGGCAATGTCGGTCTTGGTAAATCCTTTAGCAAGGTTAGTTATTTTTAAATATGCCAGTGATGGTAGAGTTTGAGAAACGTTACTGTGCTGGACTTGTGGTGGTAGCAGTAGTGGCAGCGACGGTAACTGTTGAGCTGTGTTTAGGTGATGTAGCAGTAGTGCCAGTTTAACGCTGAATAGACTCTTATCGCGGTTTTTCATGTAGTCGTTTTCTTGGCTCTCTACCAAAGCCGCTTATACTGCTGTAAGAACACCTCAAAACTAGTCTTATCTCCAAAGGTAAGGGTTATACGATGTTTGGGAGCAAAGTTACAGGTCGGCAAAGTCGCGATTTTTTACAGACGTTTGTATGTCCAACGGGAAACGTTGCCGTTGTGACTTAAAAAACGTCACAGGAATTAATGTTAACAAAATGGCGGCGCCCAGGTCTTTGCAGGGCCAACTTTGAGGGGCTCGTTCTCAACTCTGAAAAAGTTTTATCAAATTTTAATACATTTTATGAACAAAGTACATCTGAAAAATACTTTTGAGGCCAAATGTGTTTTTCACTCGGGTATCCCTTTAAAACTGCTCTAAAAACCTATCTTTTCAAGAAAATATATATGTAGTAACACTTTTTTATTACATCTAATTATTCTTATCCATGGCCTTTTTTATCCATCTGTGCACAGTGTGTGTTAGTATACACAATTCTTCTTTGGATTTTTAGCATTTTAGCATTACAACTAATTATTTTTATATAAATGTACTAAGTAATTCGTAGTAATATTTATTTAGCATTTTTCTAGAAGGAAATTTTCGTTATGTAAGCGCATTGTGATTTTAAAATGCGCCATAAGAACATTGTTATATATATATATATATGAACACGAATTACTAGGGCCTTGACCAAGATATTATGATATAATTATTCTACAGGGGGACGCAAAGGCCAGGACGACGAGGGAGAGGGAGAGGAAATAATAGATGGTATGATTAAACTCATTGAACAGCAGATAACGGAGTCCTCCAAGGACGCCCAACTAGGAGCTACAAAATCCTAAAAAGTCAAAAAATTGTTTTGATTCCGTTCTTACTTTTCATTATGCACAAATTGTCTATTCTATGTTTAAAATGTAGTTTTACCTTTTTTCAAAGAATTCTTATTATATGCAGCGTAGAATTATAGTTTTAATTATATTCCAGGCATCCCAGACCTCCTATATTTCCTATTTTTCCTATAATTTGTATAGGATCCTATAAAGAGCCTATATTTCCTATAAATAGGATGTATGCTGAGTGATACATTTATATTTTGCCCTTTTTAGCATTTTTGTTGTGAATTAACATTTTTTTTCCTATCAATAAAAAAAAAACAGGTTTGATCAAACACATTAATAGTTCACATGTTCTAAAAATATTTATTGGGTGTTTATTGTTTACTATTTATTGTTCTCTCGCAGTTTGCAGCTCCTTATTCCATGACGTTTGCACACATGTCTATTTACCGTTGCCTTTTAGCATTTACGTGAACATAAAGTATTTGTTGATAACATTTTCTAAAGCAAAACACTGGTATCGTATACTCGGGGAGTCTTCAAAACATTTAAAACACAATTTCAGAAACATTATATTCTCCTTACATAGTAGAACCAATGCAAACTGGGTGCAGTAACCTATATTCGGCCTCTAAACTGTATTCTAGCTAATATTGCATATCATTTATCCTTTACACATTTTTACACCAATCGTCTTTTATCGCAGAGCATTCGCAAAGTAGCTATAACCTCTCACGATTGCAAGTTAGTTTACCTGCACATGTGCTTGCCATGAACGAGAAAGAACTGTGGCAATTTCACAAGAAAAGGACAAAGCTAAGGAGAAAGCCTACCTGGAAGGGAAGAAGGAACAAGCAGCACAGAAGAAAATGGAGGATATAAAGAGGCGAATCTGTTGAAAAGCGGAGCTGCTGTTGTACGAGGGCCATCAAAAGCAACTTCAAGAGTAAGCCAAGGGCGACAGAGGCCAAGAGGTTGCTCAACCACAGGCTAAGAAGTCCAGATCGAGCTTCAGATAAATACACACCAGCCAAATTATCCGGACCAAAACTCTTCTTGGAAGTGGAAGTTTCGGCACATGTTTCCTAGCAGACTACCGTGATCTGCCAGTTGATGTTAAAGAGTTCTAAATTCCACGATCTCGTCGAAACATTCGGTAGAAGATCAAGTAGGGCGAGATTTGCTGAAAGAGGTCAGCATTATCGACAATCTTGGAGATTATCCTGGACTCCCACTTCTGTTTGGGATATGTAGGAATCCCCCGCCCTTCATAATTGTGCTACAATTCCATGGCGAAAAGCACAACAACAATATACAACAGTCTGACCATTTCATAAGCACTAGTGACGTCAAGAATATCGAAAAGATTGGCTAACAATTTTAGCTAAGACAGTAGAGGCTATGGGTATGTGCAAACTAAGGGATTACCTGCACAATGACTTAAAAGCCATCAATGCAATCCTCGACAAGCGCAGGAACCAGAGAGAACACTTGCCCGTGATTATAGACTTTGGAAAAAGCTGCATAATTAGCAATGCGCATGAGCCGAGGTCTCTCACCAAGGACCAACATACACAAGAAATTATCCCCACATAGTGCCAGATATATAGTGACGTGTTCAGCTTTGGAAAAATAGCGGAAACTATTTTCAGGAAGTGCAAGAGCTGCCTTATTCAATTCTTTGTGCATTTAAAGGCTAACCTACGGGAAAGGCCAACCACACAGGTGTTATCTGACGGACTTGTATGAACAATGAACTCGCAAGCTGAGTGGCAATGATTGTAGTTGGAGAGTTCGTGTACACTCAAGTACAGTACTTTCATTATTAATATTTGAAAACACATATTAGTGGCGGTCATTTCATGTAGGCACACACGAGTTGCTATCAAAATACAATAGAATTAACACAATACAAAACAATAAAACGAAATACACAATACAATAGAACACAATACAATTTGGTAGCAATTCATGTGTGCCTACATGAAGGTGATAATTAGTCGTGATAATTTTAAAGCAGAAGACATTCTCATCATGTATTAAATTTCTAATTTCTCGGGCACTTTTCTGTTTTGAAATTTGAAATACGCTGTTTATTTATTTCTGTCGGATCGCAATTCCGATCGTTTGTTTATTTCTCTGGGCCAGATAGTTTCGGCACACGGAACCAGAATTACTGCAGTATTATGGACTGTAGTTTTCAACAACAGGGAAATTCGTAATAATGAGGAAATTCGTTGAGTGCGCTCGATGGCTCAGTTCGTCATGATCATCATCGAAAACCCCGATCAGATATAAGGCTTTGCTTGCTTCAGAAACTTTATTTATCTGGTTGCTTTCTTCGGAAACACCAAAATGTATTTGAAATAAGGCTAGTTTCGCTTTGGAATTGAAATGAGACACAATTCAGTTGGTTAATCTGATTTAAAATATCCTGGAGGCTCATTAATTGCTAGACCACCGCAATTTGCGACTAATAACCAGACTCTGTTAAAGGATGTTAGCCTCTGGGTGAGAAAACCTGGTTCTTAGGGGTGTGAAAGAAACACTTTGCTGATCCCCTCGAGTCGGCACCCTGCCGGTTGATAGAGATTTACGCATCCGACATTGGCAGGGTGCCACGTATTCAGAGTTCTTGTTAAGTTAGTCATGGACTGCATTGGAATACCTCTTCTGTTTAGCTCGTTCTACTTTTTACAGCTGTTTTTTTAACATAGGCACCAGTGGTTAACTCGTGGATGGATTACTGTAGAGGCACTATCGTCCTATTCATTTTCACATAAAAGACGTTATCCTTCAACAATGAACAGTCTATTAAAAATACATAATGAAATGTATGTGATATTGAAGTAAGATTTATTTCAAGTAATATTATTACACCAACGTATGGCTTTAATATTTTTCACAATGGCAAGATTTTTTCATTGCACGCCATCTAATTGTCTGTGATGTTAAGCAAGTTGTTTACAACATCGAACTCTGAAGAATTTCCACGGGCATCAAATGGCCGCAAAAGTCCTTATGTAAATCGAGTTCAGTTTCTTTATTATTTTTCTGGATAAACACACAAAGCGTTTGTTTTTCTTTGGGAGTATCATGCAACAACTCAAATGAGAAACATTTATGGCCTGGCCGTCGAATTTTAAGGGGGAAAATGTCACGTGAGAACAATAATGTCCCAATTTTGCGCTCTGGCTCAACACTGGCACACAATCTCTCTTTTTATTAATCATTACTAAGCTTGTTTCCCTGGTTTATTGTTATGAAAATGAGATATCTTTCACAGAATTAATAAAGACAACCGAACGACCCTGGTTTTTCTTCTGGCTTGCAAAATAATATGATCACGTTGAAGTGAAATGACCTTGTTTGTCAAAAGGCGAAAGAGCATAAATTAAGCTGAATCATGCAGATCAGTCAGATGTTAAGAGAGCAGATTTAAGGAAAATCACTCTGAAGGGCAGCCATAAATCTTTAGAAGCAAAAAAAAAGAAAATTAACAAGAACAAGAGAATCGACCCATGAACGTTGGATCCAAAGAAGCACCAGTGGCAAAAATGTATCAAAAACAATTCCAGAGGCATTGGTATATTACATGTATGCCAAATAAGACAACTCATTAATTCAGCTTTACTACTCATTAATTTATCCTTTTTGACATATGCTCTTATCATATGGGGCAATACTAATATAACTTCTCTCATGCCTCTAATAAATTTTCAGAAGAAAGCCTTACGTATTATGAACGTTTCTGATTTCTATCATCACTCAAGTCCTATATTTTAATCTTTTAATGTGATTAAATTTAAAGATCTAGTAATTACCCATACTTCTCAGTTTATGTACCAATAGGGGTAATAGGCAAACTCTGTTGCCACCCAATTCAGATCATGAGATGTAAACAGATGCTACTGTGGCGAATTGTTCCTTTTTCATTAATTTTCAAAGAGTCAATTCTCCAGAGTAATGTGTGTTTACGTCACATGATCTGAATTGGGTGGCAACAGAGTTAGCCAATACCTCTATTTCACAACAGTTCTTTGCCTTCTGTATTTTCTAACTTTTTCTCCTATGTATCTAGTAAATACTCGTCTAGCCTCCCAGTCAGCCATGTGCTTACCACGAATTAGAACAAAATACAAAATACGGGAAATTTAACATAAGGTTTCATGGTCCCAAAATATGGAACTCCTTATCTAAACAAATGAAAACATTAACTAAATCTTCCTTCTTTTCTTGAATGTTATTAATAGCATAGTCCCATTCGAAAAATGGCATCCAATTTAACTAACTATTGTTTAGGACTGACTAGCCTCGCTTACACGTTCAAAAGCTTTTGTGTGGACTGACTAGCCTCGTGTTCACGTTACCAGGACAATAGCTTTTTAAGTTGGACGCCATTTTTCGAATGGGTATATCTCCTCACTTTTTGCTCTTGTACCATTATGCATGTTCTTATTTATTTTCTCGTCTTTTTTTCTTTGATTTCCATAAGTAGATTTCTTATATCTTAATTTTGCCCTCTTATTTATATATATATAATTATGGGCTTTCAAGTGTAACATGGTTATAATAAACGAGGTGCCATTTCAAAATGGAAAATGCCAAGCTAAACTGGAAAATTTGAGTTGACCACTACAGTCTGGATACTGTGTCTGAGCTAAACCAATGATATCCAGTCTTAGAATGTGGTAAACGCAAATCGGTTAAGACTGGATATCATAATCAACTAGAACCAATCATTAGAACGGCTATTTTTAGTACTGGATCCTGAATCTGACCTTGCCCAATAAGATATCAGCTAAGCCAGAGAGACGTGACCTGTGTTCTTCTGCCCAGATATAATATCTCGCCAAAGCCAAGCACAGGCTAGCACATCTGGATTTTATTTGTCATCAGGTAGACTCATCATCATCAGGGATCACTCAATAACGAGTAGGATTGTCCACCAAGTATTCTTCAGTTCGTGTGCACCCTCAGGTGACTGACCAGTCCAATGCGAGAGGCGCACGGCCTTCCGCAAACGTGACATGTATAAGTAGTAGTGAGCGATAAAGGTGCCTTTTCACGCTAAGCCAGAGAGACGTGACCTGTGTTCTTCTGCCCAAATATAATATCTCGCCAAAGCCAAGTACAGGCTAGCACATCTGGATGTTATTTGTCATCAGGTAGACTAGCGCACACTTATTACAGACAAACACTTTCAGTCTTGAGATACATGTATCTAATCGGAAACCTATGACTAGATGATACGCTTGAAATAGTACAAACTCAAATGGCAATCAAGTTAACTGTCCTGTCAAGGCAGATATTTTTTTATTTACCCGAGAAACCATTATAACTAGTTACTGCCGCTTGTCTGTCATAAATAGCTTGATTTTGCTGAATGCTAAAAATCAAAACAGGGCTTACTGTGTTGAATGTTTGTCAAGAAATTTCAGTTCCGCGCACAAACTCTAAATTCATCCGTTACTCCTCTTTGTTGGCGCCGCGAGCCTACAAATATGTTAACCTGAGGCCTGATAGTCGGGTTACAAATACGTCTAATCGTTTATCGTGTCAGAAATGCTGAGAAATTGATGGGGAGAAAGTAGCTAGCTCACTATCGAGCGGGGGAATGAATGAAACGAAAGTTTAGGCAATTAAATACACGTAGATGTGCTTTGTAATCACATAAGCAGTACTAAGGTTTCTACTTCCTTAGTCGGATAACAATCAACAGAATGGCGCCGAAGTTTCTTCTTTAGAACCACAAATGAAATGAAATCGGCTATCTTTGAAACCAGGCCGAACGGGGGGAAAGGAAGCGTCAATCAGTATTAATCTCCGTAACCTAACCACACTCAGACAGACAAAGGATATTTTTAGTAGTGGATCCCGGATCTGATCAGACCTTCCAGAACTTCCAGTTCTGCGCACAAAGACTCGACATTCATCCGATATTCCTTCTCTTTGTTGGCGCCACGAGTTTTCGCTGTTTACCTACAAATTAGACTTCCTACAACTCGACTACTTTGAAAACTACTTAGTTTTCTGCTTTACTGGAGCCCTCGGCAGACAATTTTTGCACCTGAACATGGTGAAGCGGGTCAGCTGTTTTCACTTATCGGAGTGGTTCGATGAGGAAAATTCAGTAGGAGTTTGGATTTCCGAAGGTCTTTCCTTACATTTTTCACATCCCTATCTCCACATTAGAGCGTGTTGAGGAAGCGTCAATCTTTACATACACTATATTCTACTATCCTCCTCCGCAGGCATCTCGAAGTGAATTTTCGAAGAAATCAGATTAAAAAAATTTGGGAGCCCATAATCTGATCGTGTCCCAGAGGCCACTCACCCCTTGCTTGCACCAATTTTGGCTCGCTCTGCCAGAACGCCCATTGTTCATACTACTTATACATAGTGTTGCATCATATTTCGAGCTTCGGCGTTCCAACCGGCCAATGATTTTTATTCAATATGACATACCATTTAAACATGTAGCTCCACTAAGATATACGACCCATAGGAAATGGAGTGTGAAAAGTGTGGAAGAGTATTTCGGAGGAGTTGGAATCTGAAACGCCATCGAGAGAATCGCAAGACCCCATGTGTTAGGGCCCCAAAGCGCTTCTTATGTGAGAATTGTGGTGGAGAGCTAAGCTGCTACTTCGCTTTGTGGAAACATAAGAAGAACAACTGCCCTACCTACCACCATAAACCCATCGTTAACGAAAACTAGGCACACACACACGCATTTACTCAATATCGTATATACCATTTAAACATATAGCTCCACTATAGTATACAGCCCAACATGGAACGCCTCACATTGGAGCGAACCCATCGGACCATCGGTAAGTATCTACGTGGGTGGCAGATGGACGTTCCAAGGGGCCACGAACTAGGTGTTGACCCAAGGGCCTTTCTAGAAGGCACGCGCCGCGAGATTCATCAGAAATTGGTGTAAGAAATCGACGACCTACGTGGCGTGAAGTTTCAACTTGCTCTAAAGGTGATGCTCAGGAAGGACCATCCAGACGGTAGTAATGAGTCTACTGACCCTACGATGCGCCATAACCAGGAGGTTGTCATGCATACCGACGAGATTCATGAGGCCTTAGACAGAGCCATCCCAACGATTCTAGAGCATCTCGAGAAGTGGACGAATAGAGGCTCTGGATGGGTTGTCGACCACGTCATCCTGCTCTGGCTAAACATCGCTCTCTACCAACCTCTGAGAGGTGGAACCTTCATCGAACTACCTCCGGAAGTTGCAAACAAGAAAGCCGTCATAAATGTAAAAAACAACGACGACAACTGTTTTCGTTGGACACTACGCGCAGCACTGTTTCCAGTTGCGAGAAACCCACAGATGACAGCGAAGTATCGAGAAGACGATGGATTGAAATTAGATTGGCTTAGCCTACCAACACCAATCTCACAAATAACGCGCGTGGAGAAGCAGCTCGACCTCGCAATCAACGTTTTTGGGTGGGAGAAAGGTGTGGTGGTAGTCTACAGGATTAGCAAACAACGTGGGGACATCCACCACATCAACATGCTGATCATAAAGAAGTCCGGAAAGTACCACTATACCTGGATCAAGGACTTGAACCGACTCCTCTACAATCATAGCAAACACCACGGTAGGAAACACTTTTGCGAGCGATGCCTACATGGGTACTGCCGAGAAGACCTCCTTGAAGCCCACAAGCCCGAGTGTCAAGGTATAGGGGGGACCGCCGTGAGAGTGGAAATGCCTAAAGAGGGTGAAAACAAGCTCTCCTTCCAAAACCACCACAGACAGCTACCAGCTCCGTATGTTATCTATGCTGACTTTGAGGCTTTGACCACGAAGATCGCAGGACCAGAGTTGGATCCCACAAAGAGCAACACTCAGCACACACAACATCATGTGGCTTGTGGCTTTGGCTACGTCGTGGTGCGATGCGATGGTCATACAGAGCCTCCAGTCGTTTACAGAGGTCTGGATGCCGCAGAACGGTTCCTGGAGGCAATGCAACGAGAAAAATCGAAAATCAAGGTAGTTTTGGAAAATCCCAAAGCAATATGGATGACCCAAAAGAATGAGTTTGCCCACAATACGGCCACAATCTGCCATGTGTGTGGGAAGCCACTCTACGGTGACTCAGTTCGCGACCATTGCCACATCACAGGCAAGTACAGAGGCGCAGCCCACAATGCTTGTAACCTCAAGCTGCGGTTGAGCCCCAAAACCACAACCATACCAGTCGTATTCCACAACTTGCGGGGTTACGACGCGCATCTAATAATGCAGGCTATTTCCAAGACGAAGGGGCAGATCACGTGTATCCCTAACAACACGGAGAAGTACATATCGTTCTCCTTAGACCAGCTGCGATTCATCGACAGCGCTCAATTCCTCTTGGCATCCCTAGACAAGCTGGTGCCAGCCAACCAGCCAGAAGCCTTCCAGATTACTGCTCTGTATGAGCCTAGTGTAGACGGCAATGCCTACTCTTGCGAAAAGGCATCTATCCGTATGAGTATATGGATAGCTGGAATCGGTTCGCAGATCCACTCCCACCACAAGCCGAATTCTACAGCAAGCTATCAGCTGAAGGCATTTCCGAGGAGGACTATGCCCACGCTCAAAAGGTCTGGAGCGCCTTTGGCTGCAAAGATATGGGAGATTACCACGACCTATATCTCCGAACCGATGTGCTTCTTCTGGCAGACGTCTTTGAGACCTTTCGGAAGACGTGCCTACATCGGTACGGCTTGGACCCTGCACACTACTACACCAGCCCTGGCCTCTCTTGGGATGCGTTGTTAAAGAAGACCGGAGTGGAGCTTGAACTATTAACCGACTACGACATACATCTATTCATTGAGAAAGGTTTACGTGGCGGTATATCCATGGTGTCTCAACGCTATGCCAAGGCAAACAATCCAAACGTGCCCGATTTCGACCCCGATAAGCCAAATAGCTACATACTCTATCTTGATGCAAATAATCTATATGGATGGGCCATGAGCCAATATCTGCCAACGGGGGGATTTGAATGGGTAAAGGACCTCGAAGGACTATCCAAGACAATAACGCTCGAAAGCATTGCTAATCCCAAGGGCTACATACTGGAAGTGGATCTCGAATACCCCTCGGAACTACAAAACTCACACAATGCCTATCCTCTAGCACCAGAGCGCATGAAGATCCCAAAGGAGTGGATGTCGGAGTATCAACACAGACTCGAAGGGACGTCCACAGAGGTTGAAAAGCTTGTGCCAAACCTCCACGACAAAGAGCGGTATGTACTACACTACCGCAATCTACAGCTATACCTATTACTAGGCATGCGTCTCAAGAAGATACGCCGAGCGCTCCGATTCGACCAAAGTCCATGGATGGAGCCTTATATCCGAAAAAAACACTGAGCTCCGGAAAAATGCAACTAGTGACTTCGAAAAGGACCTGTACAAGTTGATGAACAACAGCGTCTTCGGCAAAACCATGGAGAACTTACGCAAGCGCGTAAATGTCGATCTAGTGCGTGCCAGCGAAGAGGATAAACTTAGACGCCTGATTGCCAGCCCAACCTTCGCACGGGCAAACATCTTCGACGATGATCTGGCAGCCCTGCATATGCATAAGAGTCGACTGACTTTGAACCGCCCAGTCTACGTGGGGATGAGCATTCTTGACCTCTCGAAGCATCTGATGTACGACTTCTACTACAACCAACTGCTTGGGCAGTACGGAGACCGATGCCAGCTAATCTATACAGACACAGACAGTTTACTCCTTAAGATCCAGACAGACGATGTGTATGCCGACATGGCTACCCACGAAGATCTCTACGACACATCTGACTACCCTAAGGAGCATCCACTACATAGCACAGCGAACAAGAAAGTCCTTGGAAAGATGAAGGACGAGTGTGCCGGGCGCCCAATCGCTGAGTACGTAGGCCTTCGACCGAAGATGTATTCTATCCTAGAGGCCGGTGGGAAAAACGTAAAAAAGGCTAAAGGCATCCGCAAGGCAGTTGTAAAGAAGCATATCCGCCACGAGCAGTACAAAGAGTCGCTATTTGCTAAGAAAACCTTCCGGCATGGGATGGATGTACTACGCTCGGAAGGCCACCCCATCTATGGGCAGCAAATTAATAAGGTATCCCTTTCACCATTCGACTCCAAGCGTTGGATCCATAATAATGGAATCGATACATTAGCCTATGGACACAAAATCTTAGACATGGATGGTTTTATTTACGAGCTGCTATACTAGGTCTGGTTGACACGAACAGAATACCTTTTGGTGGTAGTTCCGTATCTGGTGGAACGACTTGTAGCTCTTCACGAACGAATCCACGTTTGGGTGCGTCCTTCTCCCCTTCTTGCTTCGCAAGGTAGTACAGCACAGGCTGTCCCGAAGATACTACACTTCGCGAAATAACATATATCTGTAAACTCCACACAGGATCAGTAGCTCTACGTTTTTCACCCCCTTCCAATTCTCCTGGTGCGTAGAGATATCGAACTAAAACGTCGAATGGTAGGCGCTCTTCTCTCAATCCAACAGTGCGCGAATATGTAGGAGTCTTTAGATCTACTTGCTGCGTCGCTACAGAATTCGAAGGCTCTTTTCCTGTAAGTCGAGTCACCTCACTGTTCAGGGCTTCGATAACCATTGGTAAACGAACTACCCATTCTCTACTACGCGCATCCGATCCTTCCGAAGTAAGTACCATCTCTTGTGCATATTGATATCCAAACAATCTCTCAGCTAATGTTCTATTCGCTCGTTCGACGAAGCCTTGCGCTCTATGATTACCAGCCTCGCCTCGTTGAACTTTTGTACCATGTAGTTCTAGCGTTTCAGACATACGCCCCATTAATTCTCTACCAGGGTCTACTTGCAACGTCTTTGGCCATTCGAGTGGACTACGTTTGTAGATTCGTTCGAATGCAGCAGCAACTTCACCACTATCTTTAGATGCTAAAGGTTCGGCTTCTTTGCATCGAGAAGCTACATCGATTACTACTAAAGCGTACTTGTATAGCTTTCGTCCACGCCCAGGTCGATCGTGTGGTAAGAATATCAAATCAGCTTGGTGGACTTCATTTGGTTTCGATACAGTCCAATGCGGTCGTGGAATGTGTTTTGGTGGTGGTAGATATATTTGCCATATAGATTGCTTTTCCAACCAACTCCTAGCTACGTCTTCTGATACTTTCGCTGCTACCGATAGCTTGTCAATTGCAGCGTGACCTTTCCAATAGCCCATAGGACCATAGAAGATATTCGCAAGTTTAGCATCCATCATATATCTATGTATTCTAACCTTCAACAGATGAAAAAAAAAGAAAAAGAATAAGAACCCATCCAACCAGTCCTTATTCCTTTCTTTTTTTCCCCGTATTTTTAGTAGTGACCTAGTAGTATCTAGTAGTAGCCTAGTAGTAGCCTAGTAGTAACCTAGTAGTAGCCTAGTAGTAGCCTAGTAGTAACCTAGTAGTAGCTTAGTAGTAGCCTAGTAGTAACCTAGTAGTAGCCTAGTAGTAACCTAGTAGTAGCCTAGTAGTAGCCTAGTAGTAACCTAGTAGTAGCCTAGTAGTAGCCTAGTAGTAACCTAGTAGTAGCCTAGTAGTAACCTAGTAGTAACCTAGTAGTAGTGGCAGTGGCTATAGCCATCTACTAATAGCATATCCAGCGCCTAGCATTCCACCACCGACGTAGAGCAACTCACCAGTCTTCTGATTGTTTGAGGGTCGATAGTAGTCGGATAAGCGGGGTTCTTTCATTCCTTCGAGCCGTTTAAGCGCCTTACGTAACTTGTCGGATTGCACGAAGGCTTTGTTGGTATCTCTTTGAACGTTGTATGCGTCGCATTCAAGACCTTCCTGATTTTGTGCAAAGTCGTATAATCTTTGACGTTCAATTCTATATGCTGTCGTTTCGGATTCTTGTCTTTCGATGGCCCTATCGTGTCTCTCTCGTTCTGTATCTATATCACCCTTTCCAATCATTCTAGCTAGTATACCACCACCAGTAAATGCCGTCGCATTCAAAACAGCTCCGAAAACTGTCATAGCAATTGCTGCCGCCATTACGGTATGATCTTTTGTTTCTCAAGATATTGCTTCGCGTATGAGCTACCAACTATCACGGCAGTCCACTTTACGTAATTTACTAGGGAAGAAGAAGGATCACTAAGCATAGATTCCTTGGTAGTCTTTTTTACGATCCACCCAATACCAGTAGCAAGTCCTACAATTATAGATGCATCGGTTGCCGACTTCATCAATTCTTTATCCATCTCGACATATATAGTATGGCCTCTAGTCTTTAAGTGTTACTCCATGTCTGGTACCGTAGTCTTTACCGGAGCTGCAGGTCGTATTGTGCTAACGGCGGCAACACGACTATTGTCATCTACATATTTTTTGTATGTATAGTACGTGCCAACCAATGCAGAGCCTGTACCAATAACTGCAAGAGTAGTACTAGTAGAGAACCAACTTTCTTCTACGTCAGTTTCTTTCCTTTGAGCTTCTTTTGCACGGGCAGTGACCTTTTCCCAAGCTAATTTTCCTGCTGCAACGCGCTTTGGATCCTTTCCTTTCCCAGTCGGTACAGTCGTCGGTGGATTCGCAGTTATCTGATCCGTCTGTCCTTCCATCTTGCTTCGATATAGTAGATATATGTGAAGGTTCAATAGGTGTGTGACACTAACAATTCTTTAATGATGAATATGCCTCAAGTACTACGGTTCTTTCTGGGGTATCCACTTCATATTCGTCGACTTCGTCATCCTCCTCTTTCCCTGACGTATAGTGTGCAAGGATGTGACACATAGCGCTAGTTGTCGCTACAAGTGGGCCTGCTCTGTAAGACAACGACCCAGCCATGGCAGATATCTCGTTTCGGATTAATTGGTCTTCTTGTAGATCCTTCAATAGTTCTTGGTGAGAATCTATAGGTAGCACGTATGCGATTACGCGAACTGCTAGACTGAGTGCTCTATTTACTAAACACCCCGTTATTTGTTTTGCTAAGACGGACTGGTATCTAGTATGTAAGCGTTCTACGTCTTTGTCTGACAGTTTAGAAATGTCCCCTAGAGAGAGATTCTTCCCTAGGTATTCCTTCGTCGTACCAGTTACGGCTAGAATCGAGAGAGCTTCCCGATCTTCCGTTACAGAGGAATACGCATTCTCCATCCTTGGTGGTGGTGGGCCCGTTACATCCTCACCGAATATCTCGAGTATTTCTTTATCAGCCATAATATGTTATAGGTGCTGGTAGCTCTAAGACTACCTCGAAAGGATGGCGTAGACAGAAGCACATGCGAGCGAACTTATGAGATCCAAGTATCGTTCGTAACTCTTTACATTCTTGCGAGCCTCCATAATCCTCAAATATCCTTTTGCCATCTACGGCCGATGCTGTATGAAATGCTACTACGATAGCTACGTTCTCGCGGAAGGGTTTACATATGCTCGTTAATTGTTGGGACAGCACCCAAATAGAAAGCCCTATATGTCGTGCAGAAAATGCTAAGTCTACTAGCTTGCCAGTTCGTTTCTTGACGTCCTTCGATGCGGCGCAATCATCGAGAATCAATAGAGTATTGGTACCTGACCAAAATGTTGCGCAAATATTTAACGTAGCATCGATGGCATCCTGCGGTGGTGACATGACGAAGAAACGAGGATCTCGATTTGCGAATCCACGATAGGTTTTATTGTGGGCATATGTAGGACAAATCAGTACTATGTAATCGAACTTACCACGAAATGATCCACGAAGTTGTTCTATGAGAAATGCAGTCTTCCCACAATTCGTTGGACCAACTATGAGTGCGTTGAACGGAACATGCTCTACGAGAGAATCCATCAGTATGTTATACTACGTAAAGATCCGTTCAATATCATAAGCTGAGCATCTGCGAGAACATAGATGTGCATGTTCACTTTTCCACTTCCTCCTGCAGTTCTATGTATGCGAATGTCGATATCTTTTCCCCCGCCAGTTTGTGCCATTCCATCACCATGAACTGTGGAATCCTTTGCCGTGCGACAATCGACTAGAATAGCGAACCTATTGTTGTAAAACTTTGTTGGAGTCATGGAAGTATTGGATGTAGCAAACCAGCCTTTTGCAGCCTCCCAGAAATCTGGGGGAAGCATACCGCTTGGAAAGAATCTGTTGGGAATCCCGTTGACATCTACTTCTATCTTCAAAATATCAGGATTAGAGAATGATTCGCTATCTCGCGTACCAGCAGTGTGTGGATCTACGAATAGTAGAAGTAGTCCAGCAAAGGATCGTCGTGGAACATTGACGTTTTGAGATATCAAAGCATCGGATGCTTTAGCGATACATGTAGGTACCGTCTTGAAGTGAACAGCGTGGTCGTATAGGAATGCAGTACCTATTTCGTATTTGTGAAGTGCACTACTAGCCAGCGTTTCATCCTTGATTGCTTCGTATTCTAGTTGGATGTTGGTAAGTTGGTACGTACCTATCTTTGTCGTATCCGATCCAACTACGACATCAATGGCATGCGCTAGAGTCAACTCGAATGAAATAGTATCTTCTAGGGCATGTGGATATAGAACTCCATGTTGTGTCAGAATATCGACATCTAATGGAATTCTATATTTGGAACCGTGTGCAGCTAGGAGCGCGTTGTCTGCAGCAACCGAAGTACTTTTGTCGCCAGCCTTAGATCGTAGCTTGTTTACGTTCTCTGATTGGATGCCTTGTTGTATTCTCGATTCTCTCTCTTGCGTGGATAGATATACGTCGGAATATGTTTGTAGGAGATCTGACCTGGCAATGTCTTCTACTATTTCAGCCCCCATCTTACAAACTCGATGTATAACCAAGCAACGTCCAACATTGTTAACAACTCTGTTATTCACATGTCCACCAGATAATACGATGTTGCCCAATAGCGCTAAGCTACCAGGTACTAGTACTATGCCTTCACATAGCGTTGGAACTTCTACGTATAGAGTCTCACCTGGATTGGCAGATGATGGAGTGAAAGTTTTCCTATACAAGGTTCGTTGAGCTTTGAGTGCAAGAGGCTCTCTTTGCGCATTTGCAGGAATCAACTTTGATGATATCATGTTGAATATACATAGATACATAGTTATGTTCAACATGGAAGGTATCGATGTTGATGCGGGTCGTAAGGATGCAGCTGATAGACAACGAAATGAAGATGATCGACAACGAAATGAAGATGATCGACAACGACGAGAAGAAGAAGAAAACCGACGACAACAAGATGAAGAAGACCAACGAAGATACTTGGCTAGTATATTGGATGGTAGTCAAGATGAAGCTGGTGGTAGTGAAACGATTCCCATGGATGATATTCACGACTACGCCATAGAAGGTGATGCCCCGCTTCGAGGATTCACATTCGAACAAACCATTCAAGATTCGGCAAAGGAAATGCTGGTTGACATAGTAAAGGGACAATATCCGGATGCGGGTGTTCGACATAATATCGAAATCTACTTAATAAACGAACAAATCAAAGTTCGCGAACTTGGCAGCAAAGGACCACCTATACGTCTATTCACCGGTGATGATAAAGATAAGAAATTACACGTTAGGATTCGAAGCTCTCTCAAAGAGGCCTTAGGTCCAAATACTGAAGAAGCCGCCAATGATTTATTATTTGCAGAACGACAACTCGCCGAACGAGCAGCAAATAATGAATCTATTCTGGGGGACTCTGAATCGACCGACGCCCAGAAAGAAGTAGCTAAGAAGGAGTTGGTGTCTGTCCATAGGGCAAGAGAATTCCTCGAACGTCGAGAAGAAGCCATACTTGAACGTATATCGCTATGCGAGAGGGTCAAATACATCTTCAGAAAGTATGGAATGACCGTCCTTGCGGTGGGAACTTCTATTTCTGCTATCGTTAGTGCTATAGTTTCTTCCCTATCGAGATCCGTACCGAAACCAGTAAAGGCTGGTATCGATAAAGCAGCAGATGCAGTAAAGAAGGGATTAAGAACAACCGGTGAGTTGTTAAAAGAAATGGGAAAGAAACTTGGAAAGATCCTACCTGCAATGATTGGATCAATTGCGAGTTTCATATTTACTATGGCTGGTAAAGCCCTAGGAGTACTAGCAGAGAACGTTTGGTTATTCATCGTAGCAATAGTGGTGATCACGATAGAGCAATATAAACGGCGTTAACGAAATAGGGTCCATGCAATTCCAGCTCCTGCAATAGATACTATCGCTAGATTAGTCTCATGTTGTGAAGTAGGACTATGTAGAACTCGCTGCTTTGCGCTATGTGGTAATTGTTGCTTTGCGCTATGTGGTAATTGTTTCTTTTGTTTCTTCCCTTCCATATCTGGTGTAGTCCGGAAGATAAGTGAAACATTGTTCAAATTGGTGATACAAGTACCAAATTTCATCTGCGTGGTCCTTTCAGGGTGGGTAATAATATAAGATTAGGATCCACTTTGGATCCTAACATGTTCGCCAGTTATTCGTCAACAAAAGTTACCATGTTTTGTATTGAAAACCACAGGGTACCCAATTCATGAAACAAATGAATATAATCTAAAACATCATTTGAGCTAAATTTTCTTGTGAAATATTGAAGGAAACATTATCAGAAAATATTCCCACGAGAATCTCAATGTAATTCACAGATTTTAGTCTACAAAATATTATTTGCCAGATTTTCTCACTCTTGGTAGCAATGGCCATTGCAGGTGCACAGCGCAGTGCAGGGCAGGTTTGCTGTAGTGCAGTTGCACAGTCCCCCCGGCATGCACGCTTGCAACCACATCTGATTAGCTCATTGCATGCTTTTGATGCCTCAGGTAGGGTTGTCCAGGTCGGTGTCCATCCCTCTGGAGAAAGATGCCATCCCCACTCTGCTGCACTTGGAAGCTCCTGGATAGGATCTAGTGTGCGGCCCCAGACATGACCGGCTTGAAATGCTGCCCTCTTGACATGTTGCTCCAGAGCCGCTTGAGTTGGTGGGATACTCTCGATGCTTTTAGTGCCTTGAGCAAACATGGCTTGCCGTGCATTGATGACAGTCTCATGCGGACTCGTTCGGCTATACATACGATACGGTGTCACATCCGGTGACGGCGTGAAAGAACGGTAGTCCTTCGCATTGCTGTGTGGTGAATGAACTGGCTATCTTATGGATCGGCAGGTACCGCAAATGCTTGCCTACACCAAAGGCAACCCACAGTTCCTCTACTTGTAACTTGTGCGCAAATACAATTGCTAGGATGACAACATCCGTGTCAACAGTTCGTATGAGGATCTTCTTCATACCATTCACTGATGCATGCTTTACATGGACGAAGATACGCGTATCCGCTTCCTCGTGGTTGCACGGTGCCAGACCCTCCTTGTCTACTGTGGTGGAGCTGATGACATCCACATCAGCCGTACTGATCACCTCTACTACTGGTAGTTTGATAGATGCGACATTCTCTGCAAGGTACTGGAACAGCTCTTTCTTGTTCTCATCCAGCCTCAAAAATGCCTTCCAATTTAAAGGTATCGATGCATTGTCGCACACACGTCTACGAGCTCCTGAGCCTCTAGCTTCACGTGTACCTTGCTTTAGGCTGTTTGGCAGGTAACGATCCCATACCAGATCAATTCTCTTTACATTCTGTGCCTGCTTGATGACATAAGGGAGAAACACAGTTACTGCATATTCCTTGAAGGTCTTGCACTTTCCAGGCGCAAGCATGTTAACGACAGCTGCGGCATCTAGAACATTGACATCTACTAAAGGACGCTCCAACGTCGTGTTGACTTCAATGCATGTGATAAGTTCCGATTTCTTGCCTGTGCGCATCTTGCCATTACAAGAAAGTGCCGGTGGACTTGAACTGTTTTCGTGTTAGAAAAATTCGTCGAGATTTCCCTCTCTTGCTTGGCAAGCGATGTACAGTCTAGCAAATAGGATGCAGTCGCTCTTAAGAGCGGCAACTTGATTACTTGTCTTATTTGATTTCCTTTTCTCAGACATGCCAAACAAAGGTAGCTTGCACCGTTCGATAGTGTCTGTGATGGCTTTGGACCGCTTAGTAAGTCGCTCCTCTACATATTTGTCATACTTTAACTGTCCTTTCGCCTTGGCTGTTGAAATAGCTTCCACGACACATTTAGACATAATTTCCTTGGTGTCCAATACAAGAAGATATGTACTCTCTTCACTGAATGGGTTTCCCATTTCCTCAATTACACTGATCGTGCTTTTGACGTCTTTAGTGAAGGCTTTCTGAACAGATGGGACTTGCTCGTGGTGACGGGTGTCATTAGGCTTTCGTGCGCCATATGTACTCTCAAATTCGTTTACTGCTCTTGCTATTTCCGGTCCTGCTACCATCCAGCGTCTAAGGGCTGCGGGACTCTCCGTTAGCCCTACTGCCCCGCCGTCCCCTTTGATCATCTCATTTTCCTGTACGTGGTTTTGGTCCAGAGAAATCTTCTAGAACAGATGCTGGGATTTCTGTACAACGAACTTCCCTTGTTCAAACTCGGCGTATACTGATGGGTGCCTCTCCTTTAGGTTGACCAGGTCTCTGATGTGGATAGGAAGCCATCTTGAATAGTTAACTAAATCTAGAGCAAACAACCAAGGAACTAGCTTGCCAAGAATCTGAACATACAGGGAAAAGTTGCCTTCTCTAGTAGACCTGACAAATTCTAAAACCAGCAGTTCCAATTCAAGCGCAGTTCACCAGAAAAGAAACTGCGGATGTGCTTCACACTGCTTCTGTACCCAAGTAGTAAAATCTTCAGGTTCGTTAAAGTCAACGATACTAGCCTTGTAAGCCCTTCTCTGTAAGATATACAGTGTGCATGCACTCACTTGATGCGCATAGCGAGACCTTGTGATATGGGCCGCCTTCAGTATAGCATCTGCCCTTCCACGGGTGGTGATGTCGGCTTGGACTAATGCGCTATCCCATCCACTGTCGTTTAACCAATGTCCAACCATCTTCAATGAGGCCATCTCGATATGCAGCCCACCCATCATCACAACATAGCTACTCTCCCCATACGCATCTGCTCTTTCCCATTGAATCTGTTTGGCAAGGGCGTAAAGGGGCTGGTCCATTCCAATTATGGGTGTCTGCCCGGGATTTATGTATGCGATCGCGTCCTTTACTAATTTCATAGAATGTTGGATCATTGCTTTGCTGTGTGCATTGTCTTCGAAAAGGGGTAACAACAACGTTATGGCAGTAGGTCGGAGAGCTCCAGTTTGCAAGGAGGCAAAGTGAGCGGACCACGACAGATCATCTCTCTCCTCCAGCTTTTCCTTCTCTAGTAGTTCTTCGACCTTATTAAGCCATTGGTGCTCGCATTTCATATTTTCAGTAACCAGATCTGACTGCGGTTTGTTAGCATTACACCCTCCTGGGACGTAATAATCTTCCTTCGATCCTTGTACCGTATAAGGCTGAATACCGGTATAGGCTTCTGGTAGATTAGACACAGTTTTCATTTTTGGCATGTCAGTATTTATTAGAACTCGATTTCTGTCAATACCATTAAAGTGGATAGTAGGGTGCTCGGTGAGAGAAATTGCCGTTCCGTGGAATGAGTCCTTAGCTGTACGTGAGCTTGGGTTGTGATCAATGTTGTCTACACTGCCAGTAGTGAACAGCGACTTTTTTAACTTTGAGGGGCACACTACGCCCTCTTCCTCAAACTACGCACATGCACTATTTCCAAGATCTGCTGAAATCTGCATCACTCGATCGTATGAAATAGATAGCCCTAATCTGTAGAGCTTATCTACTAACGTTTTCTTCCTGGTTTCAGCGTGGCTTAGTAGTCCCAGATAGACTGGTAATGGAGGCTCTCTATTCTGGTCGTGTCTGGTTGTTGTGACATCAGATTGTGGGTCCCTCTGACGTTTCACAGCATTAAAAATCAAAAGCTGGGAAAGCATCACACCTGCGTTCATGCCTGTCATATCTTGCTCATTTTTGTTCTTCACATTCGGTCCCTCTAATATCATGTTCACCAGCGCAAGGAGTAAGTCAGATACTGCAAAGCGCTGACAGTCGGTATCAAATGCACCAGTAAAGCATTGCTTGTTAGCTAGTAGCTCTTTCCTGACAATCATTGCAGCTTTGGCAAGATGCATGGCCTCAGTATCATAGTCATGATTTTGGGCAAACTGTAAAGCTGCACCAATGTCACTAGAAAAAACAAGCTTTACTTCCTTTCCTTCAGTATACGCACAAAGCGCGGGTATTTGTGCGATCAGGCGATCCTTCAGCCTGGTGCTATTTACTCGGCCTGGAACATGTGCTCCAAGCTGCTCAAGTGAGGACGAGTACATTTTTGCCAAATCTGATAACTGAAAAACCATTGGACTTGGAGCTTCCTCAATATACATGACGAGTTCCGCTAAAGCAATAGCCTCCAAAGAAAATTGAGAAGTGTCGTTTTCTTTCTGAGACATGATGCGTGGTAGTATGCATCGATGGCATGCATATCACCTGTTGCCAACTTTGTCAACAGCTTACGGTCTTGCAGCTTTATAGCTGCTGTTCTTACATTGCTATCAATAACAAGTGTTGCTGCTCTACGAAGATTCTCACCTGTTATGACATAAACATATTGAAACATTAAAATTACGAACTTTTACTTCAATCTTTCTTCCTTTAAACACATTAATTCTTTTTACCTTTTTCAAAAATAACATTTCTTTCTACAGATTTTGAAATATATCAATAAATACTAGATATTTTTTTATCTAATAATCTAATTGTTTATTTAATGGTTCTATATTTGTCCATTTTTATCTTAGCTTATATTTTTTAATACCTAAGGTTTTTGTATATATTTATCTTTGTGCCATTTTTAATGTTATTTTGTAGGTGGGCCACTGGTTTACTATATTGTTTTTTGTGTTTCACTCATAGTAGATTAAAAGTTTCTATTCTTACTACTCTACCTGTTTCTTCACAAAAGAAGCATCGCTTTATGTCTTCTCTACTCAATGGTTTGGCTGTTGTTCCCAGGGAGGCACGCGTTTTGACCGGGCTCGGTTGTGTGGAACTTGCCTCGTCAGAGTCGTTACTGATCTCCACAAGCTTTCTCTTCTGAGCTCTGCTCAACTTTGCACTGCTGCATCGGTTAAAACACGATTTGTGCCATGATGCATGGTGAGATCTCGGTGTTTCTTCAATCCCTCTTCCTTCGTCAAGACTCGATAATGGCACTTGAATTGGCATTTCGCCAATCTCCGCGAACTTCGGTAAAATATCTGCTAAACTTTTGTAGCCTGATCCGTAGTCTTTCCGTTTATTATTAAATGGACAAACAAGCTTCTCATCTGCATTGTCTACTTCACACAAAGCACACAAATCCCAGTTTTTACTAGTCCGTGTAGGATCTATTTTCTAATTCCAAAATTGAACAAACTGTAGTTCTACATGGTTAAAATCAGTCAGGCGTCCTTGCTTACACCACAGGAATATTAACTGTACTAGATAAGCCCGTTAGAGGCTTATTAAACAAAATAGGACTATTACAATGATACTAGGACATTTTGAGCGTAATTTCGTTGAGTTTGATGCATAAATACAGCTAACTATGAGCCTGCTGTACCGAACCGCTGACCGCCTGTTCAAGGGTCTTAAATATATGCTTACGATTAGGATCCAGACTGGATCTTAATGTTATATGAATCTACATGGTAAAATATATTTATTCTGAAAATTTCATACTTGTATCACTAATTTGAACAATTCCGCTATTTTTTGTCGCTTATCTTCCGGACTAGTGGTAATTTGGGTTTGCGAACATCTCTATTAATATCGTTTACACCTAATACCATATCTTTCGTGGCGTTCGGGATTGGATTCCTATAACCATCCTTCTTACCGAGGTAGTACTCAAGATTGCTTGGTAGTAATCGCACACCTATAGCTATTGCTAGATCTAATCTCTTATGTGTGTGTAGTATGGCTGTAAGATAGTTTTTATAGCTCACCACTAAGTCGTTTTCGAGAATAGCGCCTTCGACTAAGCTCTTAATCTTTTCTTTGACATTGAAACTATCTATGATGGATTCGTTGAGGTCGTTTTGAGCACCTAGAATACAATATCCGAAAGCCTCGACAGATCGATTCGATCTACCCAATCCAGCATTCGTTAATCCCCTACCGATTGGTGGCGTAAACCAATTGTATTGCTTTCCTTCGTGTTCGTTGTTCCGAATAAAGGATACTAGATCGCCCTTGTCCACCCTGCCTCCCTCGTCTGCAAATAAGTTATTGTGGTTGGGATAATTACCTGCTTCTTTGTCGTAGCCTCGGATTACGTGGACGTTTTCGTAGCCATCACCATACAAAAGGAATACGTCTCCTAATCCGTGATTCCTACATCCGTGCCATCGGAAGTCTGGTGTTCGAGATATGCCAAATTCGATGCACAATCTCTCAAGAGCTGATTTGTTGCAGAGGTTATCGAGTTGTTTGAAAGCACTGTCACCAGGTAGAGGGCAACCAAGTTCATATAGAATTCTTCGTATCGTGAAATAAACATGGAATCGTAGGAACCCCTGAACGACTGGTGGATATGTTTTGAAAGTAGGGTCGAACAACGATACTCCACATCCGGAAGTTGCACACCACGTTGCGAAATCCAATTGTTGAGGCCAATATTTGAAATCCGGACCTGATAACCACGCATGGGACTCCTTTGCTGTCACATGCTTTACGACGGTCTCCTTGAATATGTTAGGAACGCCAGCTTTGAACTTCTTTGTTGGGGTGACATATATCCATAGATTAGTGAGATCAATATCTTGTGCCGGTTCGGTAGAAGGAACTGCTGTAATAGGATATTTCGCACTCTTGTCTAGTGTTAATGTATGTGGAAAACCACCAACCATCCCCTGCAATGCGTCATCGATGCGTTTTTGAGTGACTGCAGATAACTTTGAGACATGTTCCCGCGCGAATAGTACGCTCTCGTAAACTGACTTACCACCAAGTGCTATGTCGAGAGCCTTACCAGTGCGACCAAGCCACCCCATCAATTTACCACCTCCCGTCTTAGTAGGAGGACCTTCCTCCGTGAACACGCGATGAGACATTCCCCGATCGATGAAATTAACATTATCGGAAGTAGATTCGAACCAACTAAGTACGGCATTAGGAAATAGATACTTGAACTGTTTCCATACATCTTGCCATGTTGAAGCTATACGTATATATAGTTATACCTTCAACATATAGTTATACCTTCAATATATAATGACGCTCCTTAACGTTACCACCACATCGGCTGACCATACTGTGTACCTCCCAGAGCCTATGAAGATACGGAGTATAGCCCTACTTGAGGTTACTATTCCAAACAGCTGGTACAATTTGAAGGCCGAGGGTGTCTTTAGTTGGTGGTCAGACAATGGCACGCGATCCCAAAAATATCGTATACCTATTGGGAATTACGATCTTAGTGAAGTGATAAGGTTCTTCAAGCCCGCAATCGACAATATCGCTTTAAAGTTTGTCGAAAGACCAGAACTTGGGGAGAAATCGCTAGAGATCTTGAAGAGGTTCCAAATGTCCGACTCACTATGTAATCTTTCAAGAATTTGTAGAGAAATATCTGATGTGGATCGAGTTGGTTCCAGCCAAGCACACACTCCTATACCATGAAAACCCACCAAGAGATGTATGTCTGTTGCGATCTGGTGGATCCCCATAGCTCCCTCAATGTTATGAGAAAAGAAACTGAGGCCAAACCCTCGCAAACTCTTGCATGTATCCAGGTTCGTGGTAATAGATTCCAACGAGTTACGTACTCAATACTGCATCCCATAGAAATAGATGCACGACCTTCGAATAGCATTCGTTTATCCGTGCGTATGAAGACAGGGCGTTTGATTGCCTTTCATGATCAGCCTCTGCACTACGTATGGAAGCTAAACCTCGTATAAGTTATAAGATGGTTCTCTTATATATCACCACAACATTGGCCGACCATACTGTCTACTTCGACAACCCTATTCTTATACAGAACATTTCGCTAGTCGAGGTCACTATTGAGAATAGTTGGTGGAACCTAGCGGAGAGTGCTACCTTCTGGTGGTCTACCGATGGTGTTGGGTTCCC
This sequence comes from Actinernus sp. WN-2022, assembly GCA_030867875.1. Taxonomy (NCBI): domain Eukaryota; kingdom Metazoa; phylum Cnidaria; class Anthozoa; order Actiniaria; family Actinernidae; genus Actinernus; species Actinernus sp. WN-2022. The sequence goes on along the minus strand of JAOWCC010001752.1, from coordinate 799,702 downwards.
GTACGACGTTCCTAAGGGAAACCACACTATGGCGAGCCTTCGACAATTCTTTGCGCCTGCAGTTGGTGCTGACATCATAAAAATCGAGAAACCCCATCATAGGAGGGCTTGGAATCTAGAAGTCAAACAATCGATTCTATTTAGTGGAAATCTCTGCAAACTGATGGGTATTAATAAAGATGGGATCGCTACGCGACTAAAAGTAGGTGTGCACGAAGTGTCCATCCAAGATGAAATCGACATAGCATATATCTGCTGCGACGTGGTGGATTCCAGATTCTCGATTCAAGAGGGAAAACAATCTAAAGTCCTAAGTAGAATACATATCCGAGGCGATAGATTTGTGAAAACGACGTATGCCTCGCTACAACCTCTAGCTGTCAAAGCTCTAGGTACGATACGAAGCAGTCTTCGTCTGACAATTCGTGATGAGAAAGGCAATAAGATAGACTTCCAGGGTCGACCTATACTGTACGTGTTGAAGCTTGAGTAAGTTATATGTATAACGTACAATGGAAGGCGATTCGATTCAACCGTTTCCATCAGCACCAAATATCTATCCACCGATTGCTAGTGACACTGGAAAGAATTTTAGACTGCAAACGATCCGAGACACACTTTCGGACATCGAAGTTCAAGAAAGGCACTACGAAGGCGTGCGCAAGAAATATGCACGTTCTCAAGGAATAGTTCATGGTATCGCAGTGGCAACGGGAGGTCTATCTGTGATCTTATCTGGATCTGGATTGGGCGTAGCGTTGACTGGGGTTGGAATAGTGCTTGGTCTACCACTTGGAGTTGTTGGTGGACTATGTGGATTAATTTCAGCATCTACGACCATTGGAGCTAAGAAGTTAGGAATAAAGGTTTCTAAACATGAAAGGACAACTATGTTGGCAAAGGCGAAAATCAATACGATTCGCGATCTAGTATCGAAGGCCCTACGCGATGAAAACATATCCGACTCTGAATACAGCCTCATCCTGGATGAAGCAAGTAAATATGAGATTATGAGGTCTGAAATTCGTCGCGAGACTTCCATAGATGAAAAAAATCCGGATCAGGTTCGAGCCGAACTCAAGCGAGAAGTGCAAAAGGAAATGCGAGAAAAACTTGGCAGCCTAGTGGGGTAAGAATCGATATTTCCTATGAAAGAAACGAACACGGCTCTCACTTTCACTTCGCTAAGTCCTATTGCTAGTTAGCCCATGCCTAGTGTAGATTGGCTCGAAGTAGGAATGGTAAGAAAGCAACTCCTTGGCAAAACGCTTGACCGAACCTCCAAATACGTCACATCGCTTAATGACCTCGTTAAGAGACATAGACGATCCTAAACGACGTAGCACCTCGTAACTTGCTCCAACAACTTTCGTCTTAAGTATTGATCTGGTGCCTATATTGTTTTCTATTGCTGTAGTAACAACCTCGTGGACTACTCGTTGAACATCTGTAGGTACTCCTTGAGGCTCCAGTTTAAGTAAAGTTGTTGCAATGTGAGGAACTATGCGCTCGGCATCCAAGTCCATATCAATCTTATCGTCGTTATACAGAGAACGTATAAAGACATCTCCGCTACAGATGCTTTTGTTGTTTAGTTGCATGAAGCGAGCAACCTCGCCTTTAGATCGGACGAACCTACATTGTATGCACGCCTGGTATATTAGAGCAGCTAAAATAGTTCTCTTAGCATAGCTACGCTTGAGACAAACTTTCTTTACTTGGATAAATGCGTCGGCTACGATTCCTAACGTGTTCGTAGGGAACGAGAGGTCATAATTTTGTTTATAAATAGTGTTGTATGCTCGTAGTTCTCGTAGGAGCGTTCGGCGTTGCAGTTCTGTGTTATCGCTTTGCTTTGGCTTTGCGTGGTCTAGATCATTTTGATACTGAAATCCGTCCGGACCTACTATACGCAGTTGAGTAGTAGTAATATCGATCTTCGTTTCTTCACATGGTTCGGCCTCGGAAACAAGACCGCACGTGGGACATACGAATTCCGTTCCTTGTATTTCCAAGGGGCAGAGACAATCAGAACATGTTTCACTGGTGTTAATATGCAATTGTGGCTTGATATGCAGGCTTCTACAAATTCCGGGACCAAACGATCTGATGAGCTCGTCCATGATATGCTGTAGATGTCATCTGTTTAATAGAAGAAAAAAAAAGAAAAAAGGATGAAGAGGGGTCACGCAACGACTTTTCTTCATTCTTTTTTTTTTTTTCTTATGTGGTGATTCCTAATCTTCCTTCTCATCGACCAAGAGGCCTGCAAACGTCCTATCGAACTCGCGGAAGTAGTCCGCGAAGGCTGTCTCATTTGGATCTTTCTCCGGTTCCACCGCATTTGGCTCTTCCTCCGGTTCCACCACGTTTGGATCTGCAAGTTTCGCCTGCTCCTTAGCACGTCTTATATCGAGGTTCTTCTTATTGAGAATGAGACGACGTTGAGGTGCTCCGCATCCTGAGCAAAGCCCGTAACTCGTACGGCATCCTTTACCGCACTTCGAGCATGGCACGAATGGGGCACAGCCTTTCGAGATCTGAAAGTTGTGTTGGGCGCAGTACTTCGATGTCTTCGAAATCTTCTTTGCGCATTTCACGTCCTTTCCTCGCAGCAACCAATCACAAGTTACTATCTCAGTCATTGTGGCGTCTACGTTTAGGTTCTTCGGCTTGTTCGATCTGTATGGTATTAATGCGTACTAAGATGACAACAAACGCTAATATCGTGGAATAAAGAATATATACTAATACCATTTGGTGGCGATATACGGTATGCTAATCCCTCCTCTAACAGATGCTCAAGTTAGGATTTTTAGGTGCAAGAATATCTAGCGACACTTTGGGTGCTGCAGATGTTGCATGTGCACGAATGTTGGCAACGAAGGCTGTTGGCAACGAAGGCTTTTGCCACTGCCGATACTGCGCTCCTTCCGGCACGAGTGCGAGACACCTGGGTATTGGAGAGCAGGCCCCAGAGGTAGATATCGTCGACAAATATATCGGAGACTGGTTGCAACTCGGTGCGTCTCGATCTCGACAAAGTCTTATGCTTCCAACTCGATGAGGTCGTTCTCGAGGTTGGTGGAGACCAACAGAACGAACGCAAGAATCTCCTCGAGCTCGGCGATCTCGGGATCTTGGAGCGCCATGGCGTTGGGTTCTGCGACCGACTCGATTTCCAGTGTGATCGTAGGTCCTACGAACATGGGTTCTAGCTCCTCATCTTCGAGATCCTCCAGACCGTTAGGTAAGGGGTCTGTCTCCTCGACGTCGTGTAGTTCGTCGGGTGTGGATGGTCTAGGTACATCCTCGGCCTTCGCATTCGAATCAGCGATCTGCTTCATGATCTATGATACTAACGTCGATGTCGCGGGGCGAAGAACACACAATCGGATCTCCTATGGGCCATATATCTTAGTGGGGCTATATGTTTAAATGGTATGTCATGTTGAGTAAAAATCATTGGCCGGTTGGAACGCCGAAGCTCGAAATATGATGCAACACTATGTATATAGTAGTATGAACAATGGGCGTTCTGGCATAGCGAGCAAAAATTGGTGCAAGCAAGGGGTGAGTGGCCTCTGTTGAAGCTGTGCCAGAACGCCCATTGTTCATACTACTGATTTCTTAAAAAAATAGAGATGCCTGTGGAGGAGGCAAATATTCTACCTAGATCAGTAAACTCACTACACCGCATAAATCTCTCTGGTAGTCAGCGCGTGGTTCATCCGATAAACTGTTATGACCTCACCTCGCCACTTCACTATCGTGTCACAAATGTTGACAAGTGTTAGTTTGCCGCGTCCCTGACATGAGCAAAGTTTAGATAAACTACCGGTCAGGAGAGCAAATGTGTAGCATATCATAAATTGTTAATGCTAAATTAGTAGAATATATACCCGTAATTTCACTTTAACAGGCTTAGTACTTTCACATTGGTGTTTTAATTCGGTCACTTTCGCACGGCCAAATCGTTAATTGCTCACAACACTCAAAACGTATTGCTAGTAATGATCACGAACATGACATTAATCGTAAATATAATGGTTGTAGTGGCCCTGCACTAAAACACACGTAGGGAATCTAAATTCTTATATACCGAGGTCATGAAAATCGTCAGACATTAGTTATAAGTGAGACATACACTTCCCTCGGCTCAAAAACCTTTCAAGGCAGTTCACTAGCACAGCGATATTTCATATTCTAAATAATAGGTTATTAAGTAATAAGGGTATACATGTAGTGCCGATGTTTGATCGATGTCGCTAGAATCATTGAATTACGTACGAGGCTTATGTAGCAATGCTGTATACTAAGGTTGACACTGAAATAAGCTCTTTTAATATTTCGACAATTTATCCCAAACAAAGAACGAACTCCCGGTACTTTTGCGACTTGACTGTACCACTGTATCACTAAATCATGTATGCCAATTAACTAAACGACTATGTAACATAGCCTTTGTACTTATCCTTTCTCTTAACTTAGGCATTACGTATTTTACCAACAATATTCGCCTTAATTTCCCACCGTAATGAGCTGCCATGTTTACCATCCTTGTTAATTTCTTATCTAACAACTTATTACCAACATGAGGCACCCTACAAATTCCTAAACCAAAAACAGGTAACCTCTTCTTTAGACAACCAAATAAATTGTTACCATACACATCATAAGAAATACTGTTTTTCTTTAAGAAACTTAATTTGTAACCCAATTTCCTCATTCTTATATAATATAATTTCATTGTATGATTATAATCTTCTATTGTACTAGATATCCGTGCATACCTTATACTTTCATTACAAACCAATCCTCTAAAAACATAAAAATTAAATTTAAACAATTAAACCTATGATGTAACTTAAAATAAGTCATTATATGCACTCTTTTTAAACGCATAGATACATCGTCTAAAGATAATTTCACATCTAAATAAATACAACTGAAATTTTTTACATCAAACTTAACCATTAAATTTGAGTAGTATATATGATGGGGGGACTGGAACACATCCTTATTTAAGCCTTTTTTCTCCCATCGTATATCCCTACTCCCACGAAAAATCGTTGAAAAAATGTTCCTTATATAAGCCCCCTTTATTCCCCCAGTAAGAACCACCGCTAGAAAATTTACCGTTGCATTAAAAAATCCTAATTAGAGAAATTGTACAACCATAATGCACGTCCCTATATAAGCCCCTTTTATTCCCCAGTAAGAACTACCGCGAGAAACTTTCTATTCATAGACTTTCGTGACTATATCAAAATGATTCCGACGCGTGAGACACTTTCTATTCATAGACTTTCGTGACTATATTAAAATAATTCCGACGCGTGAGAAACTTTCTGGTGATAGACTTTCGTGACTATATTAAAATAATTCCGACGCGTGAGAAACTTTCTATTCATAGACTTTCGTGACTATATTAAAATAATTCCGACGCGTGAGAAACTTTCTGGTGATAGACTTTCGTGACTATATTAAAATAATTCCGACGCGTGGTAAACTTTCTGGTGATAGACTTTCGTTATGCTATCAAAATAATTCCGACGCGTGAGAAACTTTCTATTCATAGACTTTCGTGATGCTATCAAAATAATTCCGACGCGTGAGAAACTTTCTGGTGATAGACTTTCGTTATGCTATCAAAATAATTCCGACGCGTGAGAAACTTTCTATTCATAGACTTTCGTGACTATATCAAAATGATTCCGACGCGTGAGAAACTTTCTGGTGATAGACTTTCGTTATGCTATCAAAATAATTCCGACGCGTGAGAAACTTTCTGGTGATAGATTTTCGTGACTATATTAAAATAATTCCGACGCGTGAGAAACTTTCTATTCATAGACTTTCGTGACTATATCAAAATGATTCCGACGCATGAGAAACTTTCTGGTGATAGACTTTCGTGACTATATTAAAATAATTCCGACGCGTGAGAAACTTTCTGGTGATAGACTTTCGTGACTATATCAAAATGATTCCGACGCGTGAGAAACTTTCTGGTGATAGACTTTCGTGACTATATTAAAATAATTCCGACGCGTGAGAAACTTTCTGGTGATAGACTTTCGTGATGCTATCAAAATAATTCCGACGCGTGAGAAACTTTCTGGTGATAGACTTTCGTTATATGCTATCAAAATAATTCCGACGCGTGAGAAACTTTCTATTCATAGACTTTCGTGATGCTATCAAAATAATTCCGACGCGTGAGAAACTTTCTGGTGATAGACTTTCGTGATGCTATCAAAATAATTCCGACGCGTGAGAAACTTTCTGGTGATAGACTTTCGTGACTATATTAAAATAATTCCGACGCGTGAGAAACTTTCTATTCATAGACTTTCGTTATGCTATCAAAATAATTCCGACGCGTGAGAAACTTTCTGGTGATAGACTTTCGTTATGCTATCAAAATAATTCCGACGCGTGAGAAACTTTCTATTCATAGACTTTCGTGATGCTATCAAAATAATTCCGACGCGTGAGAAACTTTCTGGTGATAGACTTTCGTTATGCTATCAAAATAATTCCGACGCGTGAGAAACTTTCTGGTGATAGACTTTCGTGATGCTATTAAAATAATTCCGACGCGTGAGAAACTTTCTATTCATAGACTTCGTGATGTCATTAAAATAATTCCGACGCGTGAGAAATTTTCTATTCATAGACTTCGTGATGTCATTAAAATAATTCCGACGCGTGAGAAACTTTCTATTCATAGACTTCGTGATGTCATTAAAATAATTCCGACGCGTGAGAAACGTTCTATTCATAGACTTCGTGATGCTATAAAAATAATTCCGACGCGTGAGAAACTTTCTATTCATAGACTTCGTGATGCTATTGAAATAATTCCGACGCGTGAGAAACTTTCTATTCATAGACTTCGTGATGCTATTAAAATAATTCCGACGCAGCCGCAATCGCCACCACATCGAGACAGAAATTTGCATACGAACTCGACATACAAATTAATTTATACGAACCGCTTAGAAAAGTGTAAATATCGCCCACGCTCACTTTTCTCATATGAGATATCGATTTTTACCCCAAGTTTTCTCTCATTTCTTCTAGCATTTTTTGCTTGACTTCGCCTCGAATTTGTTCCACTCTTTTTTCACTAATTCGGCTTAAATTAGCCGAAGTTTTGTGACGAATTTCAGACCTCATAATCTCGTATTTATCTGCCTCAGCGAGGATGAGGCAGTATTCAGAGTCAGATATATTTTCATCGCGAAGGGCCTTTGATACTAGATCGCGAATCGTATTAATTTTCGCTTTAGCTAACATAGCGGTTTTCTCATGTTTAGAAACTTTTTTTCCGATCTTTTTAGCCCCAATGGTTGTAGCTGCTGAAATCATCCCACAGACCCCACCAATAACACCGAATGGTAGGCCGATTATTACACCAAAACCAGTTAGAGCTACCGCTAATCCTGAACCCGATAATAATACAGATATACCTCCTGTTACCACAGCGATACCATGGACAATTCCTTGTGCGCGATCGTATTTTTTACGCACACCTTCATAGTGTTTTTCTTGAGTTTCGATATCTGAAAGAGTATCTCGGACTGTTTGCAACCGAAAATTATCTCCATTGATTGGCGGATAAAGCTTTGGTGCCGGTGGAGGTGGTTGAATCGAATCGCTTGCCATTATGTTATATCTTCGCTATATGTGGTTATATTATAACTTACTCAATCTTCAATACGTATCGTATAGGTCGACCACGGAAGTCTATAATGTTTCCTTTTTCGTCTTTAATTGTCAGGCGAAGGCTGTTTCGTCTTGTCCGTAGAGCTTTAACGACTAGGGGGCTTGATATAGAGTAAGTCGTTGCACCAAAGCCATGGGTTTCCATATTAAATATACTTAGGACTTCTGAGGGCTTTCCCCCAAGAAGTGAGAAGAGGGAATCCACCACGTCACAGTAGATATACATATAGTGAATATCTTGTTGCACCAGTGTGTATTTCCCTACTTTCAGTGGCACACCATTCCCCTCTAGAGTACCCTTGATATTCAACAAATCGCAGAGATTCTTACTGAATACGATTGGTTTCTTGATCTCTAGAATCCAATATTTCCTAAATGTGTGGTCTACGAATTTCAAGAATCCAGCATCGACTGCGGGATCGAAGTAGGTTATCAAGGTTTCTATACTATAATGCCCCGCCTTAATTTTATATGGAAACACCACACTATTATCATCCCACCAAAAGCTACTTTCCTTTTCTTGGTTCCACCAATTATGATCAAGAGCGACCTCAATTAGCGAAACATTATGGATGTAAATAGGTTCTTTAAAATAGACAGTATGGTCAGCCGAGGTAGTGGTAACATTTAAGATTACCATATTAAAGCCTGACGTTTACTTCGATATCAGAAGTTTACTTCAATGATACTAACATATATTCTTTACTTCACGATATTAACATACGTCGTAACTTTAATACGTATCAATATCAAACAGATTAGTCAAGTGGATGAATCGAACGGATTGATTGCCCCGGCGCCAAGGATAAGAAACCATGCCTAGTCTCCAAGCGAGAGTTCCATTCGAAGGAGATTGGGGCGACTATATCGCACCTCGCAATGCAAAGGCTTTAGCGGCCTTTAAGAAAAATTATCCTCACGCGGACTTCGATAAGTTCTCAGCTAGGACAACGGCATCCGACATACATGATGAGGCTACATACGAGACTAGAATCATGTTTTACGATGGTGGGCAGCATTGGAATATGAGTGGTCTCATACCAGTAGATGTCCGAAATCATCTACACGAAGCGTTACGCGTGACAACGCAAAAACATGCGGTAGTTAGGGGTTTTCCACTTCCCTTCAGAAGGACGGATTTTAAGTATCCAGTTCCAGCCGTTTCCTGGGCACACGTCGCTAAGGACATATACCCTATCGTACAAACGCTAAACTGTCCATGTATTCGTATGGGTAGACGCCCTTGCGCCCAAGAAGATGTGCATTAAGGGGTGTATGCGAAACGGTTATCGGAAGGCGAGACGGGTCGAGTTGCTTTATGCTCCCTTCTCCACACTGGGGGCAAGTCCCCACTAGCTCCCAAGCCTCGTTAATGACAACCAGCTCATCCTTATCGCATCGTTTACATTTGCCCGCTGCCTCTATAGTACTACAAACCAATTTGTCTAGCGACCCCAAGAGAAATTGCGCGCTATCAATGAACCGGAGGTTACCAAGTGAGAACGAAATGTACTTTTCCATGTTATTGGGTATGCAATTCATCTGCCCCTCTACTTTGGAAATAGACTGCATTAAGAGATGAGAATCGTATCCCCGCAAATTATGGAAGACTACTGGTATTATGGTCTTCTTTGTGTCTATCCGCAGGAGTAGATTACAGGCATTGTGTGCTGCTCCACGATACTTTCTAGTAATGTGACAGTGGTCGCGAACCGAGTCCCCATTAAGAGATTTCTGACAAATGTGGCAAATGGTTGCACCGCGGTGGGCTATAATGTCATCTCGAGTCATGCGTAGGACTTTACATTTAGATAGGGCTGCCTTAACTTTCTGTTCTTCTTGTCGTATTGCCTCCAGGAACGTTTCTGTAGCATTGGGCCCTCTATAGACGACTGGAGTCTCTGTATGGCCATCACATCTCACAACAATGTAGCCGAATCCGCAAGCCTCATGTAGTTGAGTTTTCTGGGTGTCGCTCTTATTTGGATCGAGCTCTGGTGCCAGCTCTGGTCCTTCGATCTTGGTTGTCAGTGCCTCGAAATCGGCGTAAATGATGTAAGGAACCTTCATCTGTTTGTGCCAGTTCTGAAAGGATAGCTTGTTATTACCCTCTTCAGGCATCTCGACTCTAACTGCTGTTTGTCCTATACCTTTGCATTCTGGGGTGTGTTTTTCGAGTAGATCTTTTCGGCAGTATCCGTGGAGACACCTCTCGCAGAAGTGCTTCCTTTCGCGGTGCTTGCTCTGATCGTAGAGAAGCCGATTCAAATCCTTGATCCGGGCATAGTGATACTTTCCGGATTTCTCTATTAGCAATAGGTTGATGCGTTGGATGTCCCCGCATTGCTTGGTAATCCTATAGACAATCACACCTTTCTCCCAGCCGAAGACATTGATTGCAAGGTTGTTTTGCTTCTCGACTCTGCAAATCTGTGATATGGGTGTTGGTGCATCGATTCCTGTAAAGTCTAGGCCGTCGTCTATAGGATACTTAGATGGTCTTTGAGCATTAATCTCGACGGGAAAGAAAGCTGATCGTAGTGCCCATCGTAGGCAGTTATCATCCTTATTTTGAACATTAATTACAGCCTTCTTGTTTTGGACTTCTTTAGGAAGTGAAATGTATGAGCCTCCTCGTAGTGGTTGGTATCGCGCTATGTCGAGCCAAATCAGAACTACTCGGTCTACCACCCATCCTGAGCCTCTATGTATCCATTTCTCTAGTTTTTCTTGGATCGCAGGAAAAGACTTGTCTAGCGCGGAATTGATTTCGTGGGACTGCAATAGAACCTCCTGGTAATGACGAAATGCTGCGTCGATGGATTCTGTGCTACCATCAAGGTTTATTAGATCTACTCTCAGGGCGAGCTGGAACTTCACGCCTTTTAGATTGGCGATCTCTTCCTCTAGTTTTTCGTGGATTGTATGGCGTACACCATTTAAGAAAGCCATTGGGTCTGCACCAAGTTCGTGACCCTCTGGAACATCCATCTGCCAGCCTCGTAAGAAATTACCAATGACCCATTTAGTTTGTTTGAATACTAGTGGGACAATTTTTGGGGGAATTAAACGTCTTTCTATCGTTTCGGGAATCGGTTCATCAAGGATGTTGCGCGCCTGTTCATATACATCTAGTACGTCTCTCTGATAATTATCGTATGCCATATTTACTATTGGTATACTATTAGATATCTATTCTCTAATAGGTGCATTTGTTGTAATAAGTTCAGTCAATACGACGTTGAAATCCTTTCTAGCCCTCCTACCTATACGCATCAGTTCTCTGATAGGTAAATTCTTCATAGCAAGTTCAGTCGATACGTCGTTGAAATCCTTTCTAGCCCTCTTACCTTTACGCATCAGGTTTATCTGTGCGTTTACATTGCCGCACGGGCGACAAAGTCGCGTCTCTGCTTGAGTCCCAACTCCACACTCACGGCAGGGGTATGGCTCAAACGATCCTTCTCTGATCTGTTTTCGATGTTGCTTACAACACTCGAATAAGCAACTTTTACCGCAAATAGTTCTCCTGCCAACTGTTAACCATCGGCACTGATTGTGTCCTCGCATTTTTATGGCTGATAACATAATGGTGTCATTTCTCTAATAGGGATTATTAATGGTTGCATAAAATTGGCCGTTTTCTTTTTATTGGGGGTAGTTCTTAGTAAGGGAATAATGGGGGGTTATATGAGGTCTGAATATTCGTTCTCTAGTTCGTACTGGAAGAAGTACTCAACGAGACACTCAACGAGACACTCAACGAGACACTCAACGAGACACTTAACGATACCGTAATGACCATTATCGTAGGCATAACGTAGTGCGTGGTCGGCGTCCGTATCATAATCGAAGGGATAAAAGTACTCAATAATCAATTTAACAACGTCAAGAAAGCCGTTTCTACTGGCCTTGGATAGCATACCACCATCGAATACATCATAGAATCCATTATCATCATCTATGGGGATCTGGGAGTGCTTAATGAGAAACTTAACGATATCGATATTACCATTTTCGCATGCGTAGCATAATGCACTGGAAGCGCTTAATTAGCCACTTAACGATACCAAAATTATTATCCATACATGCATTGATTAGTACGTCCCCAAAATAGATATGCTCGGTTTCGTTGTCATCGTCGCCGTCGTCGTCGTAGTATGCTTTAAAACCATTATAGCTATAGCTATGTCCTACTATGATACCACGTTCGTTGTCGTATATGTCATTCTCGGAAATATCGAAGATCTTAACCAAATTATCTCTCTCATCATCGTTACAAACGGCGCTAAAACCATAAAGGACTACTCGTCTACGGAATTCTTTGTCTGCGTTTTTGTAGCGTGCTAGAGATGCGGCATCGTTTAGATGTTTTGAAGTCGAAGCAATAGTGGCAAATGACATAGGACCAGCATACTCTACGATCTTAGTCAAGATTTCTATAGGGACGCATAATATATTAGTCATAGTATTTATATACTTCAGATATTTCGACATAGTGGTTGCGACATTAGGACGGTACAATATATTGACCATAGTATTTTGATATAGTAACTGTGATATACCCTCATAATATGATGAATCATATCTCTAATAGGGGTTTATTAATGGTTGCATTAAATGTAGTTAGGGGTGGTTCTTACTGGGGGAATAAAGGGGGCTTATATAAGGAACATTTTTTCAACGATTTTTCGTGGGAGTAGGGATATACGATGGGAGAAAAAAGGCTTAAATAAGGATGTGTTCCAGTCCCCCCATCATATATACTACTATTTGTAGGGTAAAATAACATCAGTCTGTCTAATTCTCCCTTAATCTTAACCATAACCCTTATTCCACATAAAAGAAATCCATCATCAGCATACCTACACATCAAATATCACTATTAGTCCTGGTAGTTAACTGATATAGATACTCTGAATATAACAAAACTAAATCTGCTACCTCCTTTGAATAATAACAACCCATAGGTACACCTTTACACTGCCTATAAATACCTTCCCCTATGTAAAAATAGTTATTACTATTACATAAACTATATAATTCTAATAAAAAAGAAATATGACTCCTATCATGACCTAGTAAGTTATATGAACCCTCTAGTACACTTTTAACATCTGCATCTAAAATATTGGTAAATAAATCCTTAAAATCATATGCAACAAATGAATATTCCATACTTTCATTTAAGTCGTAATCTCCAATTCTATATAAAAAGTGTACAGTACTATTTAACACTCCAACTTCCATTCCTAAATCTCTCATAATTGTTTTTAACTTAGAACTAAGTGATACTAACTCTGTTTGTAAAAAAATAGATAACTCAACGGTACACCTCCTAGTCCTATCAGTATAATTCTTACCTAATGACACCTTAAGAAATTCCAATAACATATCCTCACTTATTTATTTTAAATACTCATTTGTATTTCCAACTTCCGATATAACACTAGGAACATAGCCAGGATTCTGATTTAGTACCTCTGACTCTACTTTACAGAACTCCTTATTAGTAAAATTATGGAAACAATCTTCCTTAGGTTTCTTCTCATTGTCAATCTCTTGCTGTAATCGACACCTCCTTATCTCTCCAATCTTATTAAAATAATCTTTAGTTCGTAACTGCTCTCTTTCTTGTAATAAATCCCTGTAGACTCTTATTGTGTCCTTTAACTCATATAGGTCAATGCTTGGTCTTCCCCTTACTCTCTTTCTCCATCTTTTATTTTGAACATCTTCACATACTCTTTCAAAATAATTGTTGCGACTTCTCATAATGTCACATATTTTATCCTCCAATTGCTTTCTCTTCATCTCCAAATTCACAATCTCATCGTTCTTCTTCATATCATCTCTAAATTTTGAAGCCCACCTTTGGGCTCCCATTCAACTTCTACTTCTTGATCACACCTCTCCTCTACATGTAAATGCTCTTTTAACTCCTTGTTTGAATATAAACGAATTGCTTTCTTCTAACTGTAACTCATAGAGAGACACGGTAACATCACTAACTTCCAACATCATGGTTTGCATCATACTTGTCAGAGAGAAAGCAGTTCGTCAGTGTGTCTGGCGGCGTTTCAACGCAACACGACTTACTATTTGGACTTCCCCAGCGCTCCGTGCTCGGACCCATGCTCTTTTTACTATATACAGCACCCCTCGCAGACATAATCCGCAATCATGGAATGGATTTTCATCTTTATGCAGACGAGACCCAAATTTATATTTCGTTCAGGTCCTCAGAGGCAGACTTGGCTAGGGCCAAAGTAGAAGCGTGCACTCAGGATATTGACCAGTGGATGTCACGGAATATGCTTAATATGAATAGGGGCAAAACTGAACTTATGATTCTAAATGCGCGACATCGTCCCCTACCCCCTATAACTTCCGTTTCTATCTGTGGCGAGGTTATTGAACCCTCTGCCACCGATAAGAATATTGGTGCAAACTTTGACTCAGCCATGTCCATGGAGTGCCAGGTCAATGAAATCTGTAAATCGGCATTTTTTCATCTACGAAACATATATGGCGAATACGAAAATATATATCAGTGCACTCGGCTGAGATACTAGTGCATGCCTTTATTACATCACAGCTGGATTTCTGCAATTCATTACTTTGTGGACTGCCAACACAATTGATCCAGAAACTTCAGAGTGTCCAAAATTCAGCAGCCAGATTAATATGTATGACAAACAAGTACGACAATATTACACCCGTTTTAAAGGAGCTACATTGGTTGCCAATATAATTTAGGATCAGTTTTAAGATATTATTACTTACATATAAGTGCCTGAATGACACAGCTCCTATTTATCTGAAAGATCTAGTCCGTCCTTATGTTAAGACTTATCTTTTTAGACAGGCATATTTTTATATTATATGTAAAGCGCTAATGGACTGTAGGGAATTGGCGCTAAATAAATGTATTATTATTATTATAAAAACTAGTGTTGGGCTGCGTCGGCGGGGAAGATAAACTGGTATATAATCAACTAAAGCCGATTGACGTATGCTAACCGCCATGGAAAGAGAGTAGCAACTGACGTTTCGAGCGCTAGCCCTTCGTTAGAGCAAAAGGAGCAAGTATATCAAACCAACTCGGCCCTACCCCGCCTCCCAGCTTGGTTCCAGGTTAATTGATGATTGCCCTTAGCCCAACGAAGCGTTTATTTAACCTCCGGTCTTGCAGCCAAAATCAGAGCTAGGTCGGCCACAGGGGGACGGCGCTGATGTACGCATTCCGCTTTTCACTACACTAGAACATATTTCGTATGACTGGGACAAATAACGGCGCCGTGCTGTAAGTGTAACGCTGATTCCGTGGCGTCCGTACCCGTGCCGTACTTTGTCCTTCTCATACGAAATCTGCTCTAGTTTTTTTCTCTAACCAAACAACTCACCATTTGTTCTTCTTATGGAACTAAGACGCAACTTCTAACGCACTCCACCAACCAATTAATTCGTATGTGATGTTTACTTCCCGTCTCATTGTCACACCTTTCGCGCCGTGCCCCTCTCGCGTATACGATGTTCGTTGTCGAATTTCGGCATACATCGCAAACCATACCACCACATTCAGTGATCTTCTTCTTCAGGATCTCAACCTGTGTGCGTATTTGTTTCTTTGGGACGAAATAGAACTCAAACTCATCAAAGATAGGTTCTGCTCTTCTAGCCGCCATTACTAAACAAGCTGCGCGCTTTTGATCTTGTGCAGCCTGACGTCAGTTCTCCAGCAGTTACAATAGCCTGCTTTCCAGGCTACACTTACAAAGCAATTTGGTTTCCGGTAGTTCAAGGAGAATGACTTTGATCAAAACTATAAAAGATAGCCATGGTTGCCGGTTGCTATATAAAGTCAATGAAGAAATACAAAATAACGGCAACAGTATTTTTTTATTACCTTGACAACATTTCATAGGGTAAATTGTCAGTAGCATTAAATGTGTTCTTATTCAATCGTGTTTATTCATATATGCAAAGTAACAACACACCCTTCACACAGCCTACATTCCTTACCAACTGACCAGTCTGGTTGTTCAAGGTTTAGTTCAAAGGACCGACTGACACATGGATCGATACACGTGCTTCGTGTAGACAACGATGTGAGATATGTTTCTACAAATTATGTGAGTAGCATCTTTTTACCGAGAAGGCATCTGTGCCTCCGCACTTTGATGCAATGACCTCCGACAGAGCGGAAAAACGGAGCGCATGCGCACTAGCCACTTTATTAAAAGTGAATCCTGTAGTGAATCAAGATGGCCGGGGAGCGGGAGTGAATTGTAGTTCTTTTTCAGGGGCCTCTCACAGCTCAAGAAATACCACGATTACTTTATTACTTCACACCATGGACTGATATTCTTCAGTGGCTTCTCTGAGCCCAAATAACACATAATCCAGACCACAGAAAGAACGCTACAATTGCTCGTTCAACTCTGTGTTCAAGAAAAACGAACCATTTCGAAATGTTCATATGCGACTGGAAAAAAGCCAAAAATAAGGCAACTTGTGAATATATAAGCTTTATACTTCGGTAGAGAACTAAGGTGGTAATGTGTTTCAACATTTAAAATACCATATTCGAGATTTTCATACCATTTTTCAAAGGAAGCATTTGAAGTTACAGTAGTGACTAGACTGTCTACAGCAGTAGAAATCCTGGAACGACGATCATTACCAAAGACTGTAAGTAAATCTACAGAGCTATTATCAGGAAATTATACAATATTTCACTTGATTTGGTTATTGTGGTATTACATCGGCATTTTGACGAATTAGTTGACTGATTTACCAATGTAAAGAAAACGAATTTTCATTTTGTTTTAAAATGAAGTGTTGTATAATAGTATATACATGTAAAACAAAAAAATATATAATTGTTCTGTTTTCAGAAAGCCAACAATAAAACATAGTTGTAATCGAATGCCTTTGGCAAAGTAGTTTTGTGTTCATTTAATTTTGTTCATGTTAGAAGTGGGTTGACACTAATTATGTTGTGTGGGATTTTTGTGTGGTTTTGTAAGAGGTGCATATCAAGAGTCTGCATGTGGACTTTAAATTCTCACCCAAGCTTTGCATAAAAATGCTTTTATACACATTTTATGCAAAGAAGCAGTACCTCTGGTCTTGTTTATTTTCCTGTAAAATAGTAAAACTTGATTATATTCCCAATTCACTCGGTGTTTGTTTGCTGTTTTGGAATATCTGGACCGAAATAGTAAAGGAGCACCTGGTTATACAGATTACTTGTTGAGAAATACAGACTTCAAACACCATAATTTATCTTTATCTCTATTCTTCCCAAACAAAAGCAAAGTCAGGCAAATATAGCAAACTATGAACACAAACGTATACAGTTTTCATCTACTTTCTCATTATTTGAGACTAAGTGTTTTAAACCTGTTTATTTTTAATGTAGAAAAAAATGACAGTTATCTGGTCCCATATATTAACAGCATTGGAAGGAACACATCTATATAGAATTAAGACTCGAAAAATTTATGCTTTTCAGCACCATCACTTCTCTTCATCTTTATTCTCCACCAAAAACAAGAACACTTATGTATCTATGAAACATTAAAAATAAGTTATTCTCTTAAAATATGCAAAAACTATTTATGAAATTTAGAAATAAATCATGTATGTGTTGGTGTTGTAACTCAAATTTTGAATGAGGAAGGGTAACATTGTAAGTGTTGATTGAAAGAATGTGATAGTTGATTCAGTTTAATATGTGGGTGTGATAATGTATTTGGGAAAGGAAAATCATAATGGCTATGGAGGTTAATGAGGTTTCATTCATGATACTAACATTAACAATCAGATACATGTGCAAAACATGACATAAAATAACTAATTGACTAATGTTTATTAACAATACTAAGAATCTCTTCTCACGCGTACATTGCATGTTCATGTTAATTCAAATCACAAGGGCTTTTAATTTTTTAAAGTTAATTTTTTGTCAAAATAATATTTAGTAGCTATCAAAATACTAATATTATAATAAATTACATATTTATGTGTGTTGTATCTGAACCTTAAATTCAGAAAGAGTTTACAATCAGAGCATCCCTGAGCTTTTGGTTATAGAAGACTTCCTAGCCATTTTAAAGGGTTTGCCTAATACAGAATGCACACTTGGCATTTTAAAACTTATGCTTAATTTTTTTGATTTTAAATGAACATGCACGATCATAAGCAGAGATTCTTAGCATCAATATCATTATAATAGAACTATTATTAATTAATTATTTCTTTACTAATATACACTGATCGTTATTATTGTTATTATTGTTGTTGTTATTATAAAATGGAAGCCCATTGGAAACTAGAAACATGTTCTTCATTCCAACATACTTCTCCCTCATTGCTTTCCTTTCCCAAATTAATTGTGCTTATTATACAGACTGGACTATCTCATTCATTCACTGGGCACCTAACCCTTCCCTTTCCTTCCTCAATATTATCCAATAAAAAGCTGACCCTATTCCTGCCTTGATGATTCATTAGGTACTGCATTAGCAATTCAAACATATACACATGATTCATCTCTGAAATAAGTTCACATAAAATAATATATACACTGTAAGCACTTAACAAAGACACAATTCACAGTTAACCTTTAAAATCATTTCACATAATTCATACAAATTTCATTTAAAAAATCAACTGAGTTAAGAACATGTTCACTTATTATTATTGGCATGTTTCTTAGATTAGCCCTTCACATAATTTCAGAAAATAATCTTCACTTAATGTTCACACACTTCATAAAATAAGTATACTACAGGTGTACAGAAAATGGAGACATACAGGAAATGGTCACTATAATTATCAGGGGTTTCAAAATAACCTGGCTACAGCCAGTGCTCCAGCACTAGCATGCATCTACATTGCACTTATATTAGCCTGAAATAGCTGTATATACATGTATAGCCAGCTACACATACTCTATTTGTATTTTAACATGCATTTATTACTGAAGGCATATTCACATAGCTCTACTTTCAAAGTCCAAGCCAGCTACACTGAAAATTAATGAACCTCTGCATTAATTATGCTAATAATGTAGTTTCTGTGTAACTTCAAAAAAGGCTCATGAAAGAGGGAGCTACCAAGTTTTTCAAAGAAATTAACAATGAATTTTATTATATGTAATTGCTTATTGATTCCTGTACAAATATTATGTATTAGTAACCATTAGGCAAATGAAAAAAAAAGAGAGATATGACATGTACATACACACAGTTTCAACTGTTTTAAGGCTTAACTTTTGTGGAAAGTTATTGCATTCTGTGTTATGTCACCAGTTGGTTGGATATAAACTCAGCAAGATAGTAGAGAATTCTGCTGAATGCTAAAAACATTAAACCAAAAACATTTAAAAAATATTTGTAGTACTCCTTCCTCTGTTGTACCATGTTACAATTATAAACAGGTTTTAACAATTAACAGTCAAAGTGTACATGAAAAATGTAGATTTGTTCTCATACATGCATGTGCATGTAGTTTGCTATGGAGGCTATTTATATCTCTTTCGATTATCCTACACATGTATTTGTCTCACTTTGCTTGTGCTTGGGGAGAATAGAGTGAAGATCAAGAGAAGTGATGGTACATGTACTTGTAGAGTCTCCATTTCTCAAGTAGTCTAACACAAGCAAACATGCTCCTTTGCAGTTTAGTCCAGATATTCAAAAACATCAAGTAAACACTGAGGGAGCTGTGAAGATAATTACAGGCTTCCTTTTTCCTGGGAAAACAACAAGAAATACTGTTTCGTGTACATGTAAAGCAAACACAAAGTCCACATGCAGGCTCTTGATTTCATACACTAACCACCATTAAGCTCCCTTTATACAGAACCGCACAAAAGTCCAACACAACTTATTACTGTTAACCGCTTCTAACATGAACAAAACTAAATGAACACAAAACTATTTTGCCAAAGGCATTCGATTACAACTATGTTTTATTGTTGACTTTCTGAAAACAGAACAATTATAAAAAAAAATTTTTTTACATGTACATACTATTATACAACATTTTAAAACATTTTTTAATGAAAATTATTTTTCTTTACATTGGTATAAAATCAGTCAACTAATTCGTCAAAATGCCGATGTAATACCACAATAACCAAATCAAGTGAAATATTGTATAATTTCCTGATAATAGCTCTGTAGATTTACTTACAGTCTTTGGTAATGACCCTCGTTCCAGGATTTCTACTACTGTAGACAGTCTAGTCACTACTGTAACTTCAAATGCTTCATTTGAAAAATGGTATGAAAATCTCGAATATGGTATTTTATATGTTGAAAACCATTACCTTCTTAGTTCTCTACCGAAGTATGAACCTTATATATTCACAAGTTGCCTTATTTTTGGCGTTTTTCCAGTCGCATATGAACAGTTCGAAAAGACTCGCTCTCCTTGAAAACAGAGTCGACCAAGCAATTGTAGCGTTCTTCCTGTGAACTGGATTATCTGTTATTTGGGCTCGAAGAAGTCACTGAAGCATATCAGTCCATGGTGTGAAGTAATAAAGCAATCGTGGTATTTCTTGAGCTGTGAGAGGTCCCTGAAAAAGAGCTACGATTCCCTCCCGCTCGGCGGCCATCTTGATTCACTTTTAACGAAGTGGCTAGTGCGCATGCGCTCCGTTTTTCCGCTCTGTCATGAGCTCCAGTAGCGAATCGACCGCTTCGGATTGGTCGAAGGAAAGAAATGAAAAAGAAGCAGTTCCCGGAAAGAAGAGGACAACTTCAACCGATTTGTCTTAGGAAAGTTTGAGTAAGTCCCGTCGGTCAAGAAGTAAGTCCCGTCGGTCAAGAAGTAAATATAGCCGGTCAAGGAGTAAATCCCGAGGCAATAAGAGATCGAGCCGGCGCTTTAGTAGCGAACCGAGCGATTCTTCGAAAGATAGAGCGGCAGCTGGAAAAAGGGAGTCAAGGTGTCATTCTTCAAGTGTGAAGTACCAACAGTTCACCTAGAAAAAGAAACGCAATGTAAGTGCAATAACAAGCTAGATTGATAGTTTAATTGTTAGGCTTGGGGAATCAAGTGTTGTTTACGACTCCAATCGAAAATTGTCATCGAGAATCACTCGAAAATCAAACATTTTATAATTTTTAAAACGTGAGAAAAGACAACACAACACAACACAGCGGGGGTTTTCGTAAAAAAAAACGCGAAAGCGCGGGAAATATTTAGCAATTTCGGAGTTGAAGAAGGGACTGGGTCCGAGTGAAAAGTATCTGATTAACAAGTGAACCCCCAGGAAAATAAGAGAATGTATGGCAGTTTTGGACGGCATACCAAACATTTTACATTCTCATATATATTTATTATAAATTTCGAAAGCTTGCTATTTAGTTCATATTGATCCAACCATTCTCAAATTTGGTAAACTTACTAATTTTAGTGTGATCTTTCTTGTGATGGGGATTATTTCTTTATCTAGGTCCCAGTCCCTTCCTCAACTTTGAAATGTCCATGAGGAGCTTAGGCCTAAAAAAATATTATACGCAGGAGGTCGTCTGAGAATGTGAATAAACGTCAGTCAAGAATTGAAGAGGTGCTTTAATAGTGTTAAAAACGTCAGTCAAAAACCATTAACACTTCGCACGTTTATAAAACCAATAATCCTAATGACATTTCAATTTAGTATGATTAAAAAGACTTCTAAAATATTTTTGTATCTTCATTTTAGGTATGAAAAAATATGCTAGCGCTCGTATGTTCAGTGTGTTTTGGGAGAATGACCATATGCTCCCCTTGCCCAGTTCAAATTTCGATCGCAGAGACATTGCAAACACCGAGTCTGCTTTGCTTTCTTGTATACTCTAGCTATCAGAACGACTGCGTTTATTCCCGAAACAGAAACAAGTCAGTCTTTAGTATTTTATGTTTTTTTTCCAAGCAGGTATTTTCGGAGTTTTGTGGTGATAACAGTATTCTCCAATGTGTATTCAGTGTATGAGAATTTCGCGCACAGCTCTTAGCTTGGTAGCCAATGGTACTTGAAGCGCCGAGTGCAGCGGCTCTGGCCTGCTCTAGAAAGACTGTATTTATATCTGAGCCTTCAGGACTTGATAAACCCGCTCTTTTATCTAATAGTCATGCGCTTTTTCCTGTCAGTTGGGTGCATGTTTGCTACATGTTAAGCTCTGGTGTTTGCAGGCTGTGTAACTGATTTTGACTTTGTCTTGTCAAGCGGGTACCTAAGTTTGCTCGGCATCATTAAAGAGAACTCATAAACCATTCATACTCTACAGCAATGTGTCGAAAGTCTGGAGTGGAGAGAAACCTGTGTGTAATCATTAAAAACGAGGTCCGTAATGAAGGCGAAGATGATCGCTTTGCGCTATTACAAACGTGTATGCAACAGCGAGTCCGGCTTTTTGAATAGGTTTGAATCACCTTCAACACATGAGAACATGTAAGTAATAAGCCGATGGATCCCACACTCTGCTCAGTCCGTATTCTAAATATTCTGTGATTAATTTATGAATTCAAACGGCGAGTAAGTAAGGAATGAACGGAAGAAGAGATCAGTATTGGTGTGTCACAGCACTAGCTAGGGCCTAGGGGGCGGCATCAAATAGCTTTAGCCCTTGGCTTTGAAATATAGAATACCGAATGCGCATTTATATCGGCCTATTCAGAAAACTAACTACATTTTCCAGCGAAGAAATACTTAAGAGGAATACAGCAGCTATATAATGGTAAAATACTTTTAAACTTTTTAATATTGGCCGGAAAACTCATTGTTGAATGTTGAAATCGAGTGCATTTCACCGATTACGCAGATGGAGAGAGATCACTCTTGATTTGTTAATGGAGGTCTGCTTTGCCTTTAGAAGCCTGAGACTTAGCCGTAGCTAACTGTCAAGCCTGAAAACTGCGAGCGAGAAGACAGCCGACTCTCGGTATAACTGACAACTAATAATAAAGGCACCGTTTCCGGACTGAATTTGCTTCAAGCGAACTACATGCAGTAATTTATCCCCGGATACCTCGAACTTTTCGCTGACTTCGACGGCTGAAGATTTTGAATGGTTCTAATCCGGCTAGCTCGACAGTCTACTTTACATCCAGTTTGACCCTAAACATCGCTGAGAAACTTTAATATGGAGTTTAATAGTTTTTCACTCCTGGAAAGTCTGGAACTGTGCTCTAAATATACTCAAGAAATAAAGATTAGTCGTTATTTGAGTGTTGTGTGCTGTTTTTACGGGAGAAGTGTTCTATTTAGCGAGATTTCGGCGCCGTTGAAGTCGTGAACCAGACGAAGAATAAAATGTTGATGTGTATTAGCGAGCGGAGTCCGAGAAGTTAAAGCTTCTTTTAATGGCGGTTTAGCGTGCCGACTTTGAAGAAGTTTGTTTTAGAGTGACAAACAACGGCGCCGTTGAAGTCGTGAACCAGACGAAGAATAAAATGTTGATGTGTCTTAGCGAGGGAAGTCCGAGAAGATAAAGCTTTTTTTAATGGCGGTTTAGCGTGCCGAGTTTGAAGAAGTTTGTTTCCAAACAACGGCGCCGTTGAAATCGTGAACCAGACGAAGAATAAAATGTTCATGTGTATTAATGATGTGTATAAATATTGAGAAGTTTTTAAACAGTGTCTGCCGAGTTTCAAGATACTTCTTTTAGAGTAATCAAAAGTGGTGCTACTTTTTTGTCGTTCTACTTCTCTAGAAGGAAAATATCACTTGTGAAATATCACTTCACCAAAAGTGAAATTTCACTTTCCAAAAGAATTTTCATTTCGGCTCTGAGCCGCGGCAAGCGCCTCGGTTGATGACCTCAATATGCAAACCGCGGCGTTTTCAAAAACGCCGCGGTCATTTCTGAATGGCAGAAAACCGCGGCGCCGCGTCCAATGACCTAGGTTTTTCCGCGGTCGGATGTCCCTATAATTCCCGGCGGTACTGTACATAGAGCGAGAATGCCATCGGAATCGCTACATGTACCTCTCAACAGAGTGGTTGGGTCTTCGCTTTGTTCACAAAAGAACTGGTATGTACTTACTAAGCAATTATGTGGCATAAGACCTACGGATTTTGCTAAGAATGAAGTATTTTCCCGATTTCCCTCTGAAATCAAGTGTGTTTGTACCGATGAGCTCAGCAGGATCTGTAGTACCGCGAACGATTCGCCGATAAATAAGCAACCACGAACCTATGTAGCATCTTCATTTGGGCTTTGTGCAGGCCTACTGAGGCAACGAGAGCTACCTAGTGATGGTTTTATAGCATCTTCTGGTTTCGAGATGGTTTTGTCAGCAATAAATGCCCTTCAGCTAGAAGATAATGGCGCCAAAAATTTTGGCGGGAATCCAGGGGATGCAAGAGAAACTGAAATTTCAGACATCGAAACCAGTTATTGTTCAAGCCCAGAATCATCAAAAACTTTGTCTCCTTTGTCAGCCATTTCTTCTTCTCCATCTGAAAATTCTAGCCACAAAAGCAGAATAGATGAAGTAAAAAATAGCCCACTTGGAAGTACGACAAAGAAACGAAAAGTGTCCTCGCTGTGCCAAAGGATGTTAGCTGCTCTTCAAGATGTGTGTGACCAACATAGTGAATCAATTGCATGTGTCTTTGGGAATGGCTTTGTATTTGGTAAAGATGATGACAAAGAAAGTATTAGAACTACCATCTCTGATACACTTGATGTTGTGATGGATGCCATTGGGACCAAGAAAGGTCTGTCAGAACTTCTTAAATCAGAAACCTTGCAGCGGCTACATGACAGCATGCGTGTGCCAGATTGGATGCTTTTGTTATTTAAGCTCCAGACAAAGCTTCCAGATGCAGCTTGGCAAACCATGCTAAATCTGACTCACCTTGGAAGAAGTGGGGTATGTACATGTATTTGCACAGTATATCAAATATTGAGCAATTAATTTTGGATAAGGTAAAATATGATTTTTTTTTGTGACTGATCAAAACTGAGGTCTGGGTTATCAGCCTTAGATGAGGGGCCTCCAGGTGGGCACAGTGACTTCAAGGAAGGTACAATAAATACTAAGTGTATCTAAAAGATTAGCTAGTTAAAAAAACTACCTAGTTAGAAAAAAAAATAACTGAAAAAATTTACCTGCAACACATATAATTATGCATAATATATATAATTATAATTAATCAATACGTTCAAAATATTTATTCACTCCTATTGGCCTAAATAATCCCTGGTCAGTTTTTCAAGTTTTACAAGACAAGTAAACTTATTTTCCAAGATAGTATTTTAAATATTATTTATGATAATTAACAATTACTGGCAAGTCACCTTTACCAATAATTATTGGTACTAAGATAGCACTGATCTCTCAATAATGGAAGAGCATCCATCTCCAGTACTATATCTGTGAGTTGGAACATTTACATCTTGGACTATTTATTAAGAACCAGATTTCATTGTTTTATAGATTGCATGCTTTACTGTTAATATTTAATTGCTAGAGTGTGACACTGAACCTAATTAACGAACACTGGTACCAGCTGCTTAATATCCACCATTGTTTTCTTTCAAACAATAATGTTCTTACGCAGATGTTGTAGGAAACACATTCATGTAAACAATTACCAACTCACAGCTATCATGCATACATGTACACTGTATGCAATTATTGCTCCTCTCGATAAAAAATATTGATATCATACTCAGTGTTGACATCATACATATAGAATATATCGGCTTTATTATCATGTACTGGTAATGAATCAAAAGATCAACACATAATGCAGTGGAATGGTTCTAATCAGCTAGCTCCACAGTCTACTTTACATCCAGCATCCAGCTTCCCTAAAATTAGACATGGTTTTGAGTGAGATCATATATTTTTTGTTTGGGAACATGCATTGCCTCTGTAAAATGCTGCAATTTGGCCAGTCGAACCAGCCCAAAGGGGGGTGGCTAGTCACCCAATCCACACCCCCCCTAAATCTGCCCCTGATTAGGAGCTCATTTCTCTTTTTCTATGTGCACTTTGCTATGCTTAGTGTTTATATACTCATCCAAAAATAAATGACATTAAAAACTAGCTGTTAAGTTATATCACAAGAATTACAGTCTATATTGTGATTTGTGTATTTTGTTATCTCTTTCAGAAATCTAAAGATACACCAGTACTTTTGACAAAGAAGCTATAAAGAGCTTAGTGTTTACTAATGTGAGGAGGTCATTCCACATCCGAAAATTGCAGGCTGATTTTGATGCCTGTGGTGCAAATCTTCAGTCGGTGCTGGTCTGGGCTATAAGAGAACAGAACCTGATGTCTAATAGCAGCTGCAGTGGAGATGTTGAGTTCAACATTAAAATTGATGGACGTCCACTTGGAGGTACATGTGATAGTCACAGAATAGAGATAACTGATCTATATTTTTTATGTTGATATACATTGCAGATGCACAAGTGTTCAGAGACTAAAAGAGTGCAGGAGTCCCTGGTCGGTGTCCGCTTGTGTACATGTATGGTCAGCCTGGTTGTCAATTTGAATGTGCATTGGTTGTATGTGATATACACACAATAAGATACATTGTAAATGCTAGCTCTTTATATCTTAGTATTTACCATATCTATTTATTTATAGGAAGAAACCAAGTGGCTATAGGAATCGTCCCAATCAATTTCTCTTTTAAGAGCTCGGAAAGTGCTCTGTCTGTCTACCCCATTGCAATAGCAAACTGCAAAGAAAATAGGTTAGTTGAGAATTAATTTTGTTTATAATTAACTTATATTTTTGTTCTTGCAGCTGTTGTGTATTTAAGGCAATACTTTGTTTATTTTTCTGGCCAGAATCCATGAAATAACTGTGCGTGGCTGATGGGCAGTCCATTTTTTTTTTGTCACCAGGACCAGCTCATCCCAAAGTTTTCCAACAAATTTTTGATGAGATTCTTACATAAATAAACCTAGCACTGATCATGAACTCATTATATTTATGACACATATTTGATAATGAAAACTTATAATAAGAAAAAGGGGGAAAGTGTGGCAAACTGTTTAGAATTTTAATTTGTATATACTCAAGCCTGAGAAATCTAGCTGCATGGCAACATAATTATATAACAACTGAAAGTTAGTACGAAAGAATAGAAAACAAAATCGAAAGGTAAAAATAAAAATGCTATTTACATGTGACTACTCAGAGGCAGGTACATGTAGAAAGTACCTGGCTGTTGTTTCTCTTTTAGGGAAAATTTGAGACAGCTCATCAATAATTTGAATCAAGAGAAGGACTCCATCAAAAAACAAGGCCTAACAGTAGATGGTAATAACTACAAAATTAAATTTACAGGTACATAATTATATTATACATGTAATTTGTATACTAGGTAATCGTATGATGAAAAACCTTGTCAAACTGATGCCTTAATTATAATATCATGATTACATTCACTTCACGTAATCTCAACAGATTGATTACTATACTATTTGCTCTTCCAGAAAGGTTTTAAAAGTAATGATTCAGCTAAAGAAGTACATGTAACTAAAAGCAAAAGACAACAGGCTGCAGCAATGAGCATGTCCACACATATGATTTTGCTTTGAATCACAAATTTGATAACATATTATATTCTCAGCATATACAAATTTATCCATAATCAAACCATAGAACTTTACATGTAGTTTGATCAAAACATATTTTATACTTCAAATATTATCTAATGAATCAAAATGCATTACTTTGATGGTCTTCAGTTGAATGTATAAGTACCAACTAATGAAATTACAAGAAAGATGAATAGAAAATTAACACCTTTTTACAATTCCTTGCTATTCAGCCCTTTCCTTCTTATACAGAGTATTAGTTTCTGGCCTTTGTCAGGCAAGGCAAACAAACTCAAACTTCATGCAGTCACTGTCAAAAGATCAATCAACTTTGCAGTGACATTATAAAATGACAATTAAGCTAAATAGTACAGTATTCACTTAAAAGATCCTTTCAAAAGTTCTAAAATATTTACACTTTACAGATTGGTGGACTCACCTATAAACTTTTTGCTATGATCATGAAATACTGGAAACTTGTTATTTGTTTGCTCTTTGGAGCAGAATTACACCCAAGCTTAAGGCAGACTGAAAATTCTCGACAAACATTGAACAGCATGAAGCCTGTTGCTAGGCAACTTATTAACTAATCAAAAGGTAGAAATTTTGCCCCAAAATAATTAAGAAAAAAGTTATCCTTGATTAGCCAATCAGATTAAAGACATTTTGCCCTCCAATGTTATACTATTGAAATTGCAGTTACCAAATTGATAGGGATGTAATTGAATGTACAGTCTGCAGCAGTTGTGTTTATTCATGTACAGTGTATCTAGTAGACAACATTTTATATGAGGTTCCAAGAATGTGATCAGCAGTAATAATTAAGGCACTTAGCTGTTTTTTCATGGACGCCTTTAGCTATGCTTTTAGAGAATCTGATATTTTGGAGAGCATTAATTTTCATTTATAAATTCTGCTTTGACTTAGTAACCCTCGATTACAAGGCTCTCTTGCTGCTATTGGAAAAGAAGGATGATGACAAATTTATGCTTGGGGGTAAAGGATACAACACAGAATTCTGTGCATTTTCTGATGCAATAAGGGTGAGTATACAATTTAAGCCATATAGAATGGAAAGGTGCAGTTTATATTCTTATTTCATAAATGCAACATAGTTCCTAGATGTACAATGTACTCATAGGAAAAAAGGTTTGTTTATGACCTCAATCATCTCTCCACTTGCATTTTTTTTAAAGATGGTACATCTTATGCAATATTTTGACACTCCTTCATTGCATCATACAGGCTTGCACATCACATGGATCAGACCCTGACGAGACTTGTTTAGACTGCCTACGGTCGAAGGCAAACATAGGAAGGTAATTATATTTTAGTGTCACAAGATAATGTCATCATGTTACAGTATCTCAAATAAAATTATGAAGCTTTTGTAAAAAAAAAAAAAACAGAGGAGTAGGCAAATTAAACAAGAGGCTGTAATAATTATTACAGATGCATGGCAGATGGAATTTATTTGTTCCTCTTATATATGCACATATGACTTCAAACAGCATATTAGAGAACAAAGAAGTATGTCACAAGACACAGTCCAGTATCATTATTTTGTGCATCTGCAGGGTTCTCAGTAGAAGCCAGCAACTGGCGAATTCCGCCGCCTGTCAGGTTAAAATTAGCCGCCTGATTTGCCCAAAGTTTCTGTCATTTATTACTCCATCGATCATGAAACCGCCTGTGAAACACTATGTAGCATCTTGTTTAAATTTCTACTGACAACCCTGCATCTGTAATGGGGCAGATGCACAGCAGAATGGAATATATTTGTGTTATATAAATGTCATTAATAGAGGTAATCGGCTAACTCTGTTGCCACCCAATTCAGATCATGTGATGTAAACAGATGCTACTCTGGGGAATTATTCCTTTTCATCCTGGCTAATCATAATGGAGTCATGCCTATCTGAATAAAATTAATTGTGTCAATTCTCCAGAGTAATGTGTGTTACATCACATGATCTGAATTGGGTGGCAACAGCGTTAGCCGATTACCTCTGTCACAAACTAACAACTTCAGAAATAAGCAAAGGAACTTTGCATTGGCTGGTTTTGAGGAGGTTGAAAATAATTATCAATTTTCACAAATCTTACAATTTCTTAAAAACGTTTTTCGAATAATTTATTGTAAATCATTGACATTATTATATTTTTCTTGTATACAGATCTACTGGGCTACGTGATGATCTCACATGCCTTCTAGAAGAAGACCTCAGCCATATAAACCTGTGTTCCCTGCACTGTGAAATGCGCAACACAGAACAGCTATTGGGATCTCTTGGCCTTTTTGCACATCGCATTGGTAGGCTTCAATTGCTAAATGATTCTTTGGCTGATTTTGGACCAGAAGTCTCAAAAGGTTTTTCTAGGGTGACAATAAAAGAGAAGCCAGGGCAGCAAACTGCAACTGAGAAGCACAACATTAAAGTGGCATCCTTTTCAGGTGAGTACATTGTAATTGTTTAATTACATTGCATCTTGTTAATCAGAATCGGTAGAGTTATTTTATTAAGTTCTATATCGGTTTCCATATTTAAAAAAAAATTAAATCACTGGTTTCCAGCAATCTGATTAATTTTAAAGTGTGATTATATATGGACCAAATCACTTACTTTTGTGTCAGTGTAAAAAATGTCATTCCTTTGTGTCTGTAATCCCATCATTTTACTGAGCCAATGAAAATGCAGGAACCTCTGTCTCAAATTTAGCCAGATGATAAAATCTAGGGATTTGATTTTAATTAGTAAAATATAAAAAAAAATTTTTGTTGTTGTGAACTTTTCCACTGAACTTTGACATGCAAAAAAATCATGGATGAGTTTGGATAGAATTTAATTTAAATATAAATGAGTGCCTTGCAATTTTGGCCTAAAACATTTCTCTCATTTACAAATTGCACCCCTGCCATGTGGTCATTCAATTTTGTAGTACTTACAGTAAGGTTAAACTCATGAATATGATTTCAGACAAAAATGAACTCCACTCAGTTCTACATGTATTACATGTATCATTGTAACTCACTTTTGAAATCATTTCTAGGGTGCACTGAAAGAGAAATATTTACAAACATGGAGGACATTGTTAGGGCATCTCTTCCAACTGATAAAGTGTCCAAATACTTCCAAGAGTGTGCAGGATCTGGAAAGCAAGTTATCCTTGACTATGTTACTTTCTTTGAAGAAAGGAGAACAGTGAGTCAGGATTTGTATTAGTGATATGAAATAAATAATGTTTATATTACATAACTTGATGTACATGTATATGTATGTCTATAGATATATATTTCAAACTCAAATTCATGTGTTTTATTATGGATTTCATATACCAAGAAAATAGCCTGTGAAACCCAAAGGGCATTGAACCTCAAGTATCACTCATGTTTTCAAGGTATTTGGATTATCCCCTGTTAAAACACGAAGAATTGATCAGAAATATTTTACAAGGCATAGCACTTTCACTACTTCACGAAATTGGCCCAAACACTAGACAATTAACTGTCATTGGAAATCAGGTGTTTCATGGGGTATCAACCATCAAGAGTTTATGAATATTTTTTTAAAGCTTTGAAATAGTTTAAGTACCAGCCAAACGATTGTTCAAACAATGTTGGATTGACATTTCTTTTGTTTTGCTGCCTAACCTCAACATTTTCATCCAACAAAGTTGGATCAAGTATCCACAAATGTTTAGTAGTTTTAGCTGGGGTTTAAATGTGTAAGGAGTTTTTTATCTTCATTTCCTTTCACTTTTTCTATTTGATGAACACATTTTAGTTTGCCAAGGAATTACTTGACAAGGGGACCTTTGTAAGAGACTGTGGATCCAGCCAGGAAACCATTGACATTAAAGAAGCTCAAGGTACATGCATGTACAATTGTTTACTTTAAATAGTAAATATGGGGGGAAACTGTGACCTAACTAATTTCACAGTACTGTAAGTTATGAAACAATTCTAACAATAAATAACAAATTTCCCGGTAAGCTAGTCTCTGAGTGGAGATTCAAGTAGATTTTTTAAATATCACAATTTTGAGATGCTAGTCACTAGTGTACTGAATTTTTAACTCTAAATGAAAATCCAATAGAAGAGAAACCATAAAATAAAAATTATTTTAAACCAAGAATCCCATCAATAAAAAGGAAGAAAGATTAAAAGAAGAATAAGGACATCTAAATAAACAACTAAAAGCATCTTTATCAGGAGTGTTACCAGTGTATATAATAAACTCTCGGAAAATGCAAGCAGAATGTGGTCTATCTGGACAACAATTAATCTCAATTGGAAAATATTGCTTCATGTAGTAGAGGTGGAGGGAGTGGGCACATGTGACAACAAATGTTTTGCTCTCTTGCTACATGTACATGTATGCTGATGGCCATTGCTCAGCTACAAGAAACTGACAGTATCCATAATAATCAATGCCAAATTTTCCTTGTCAGACCTCAGAGCATATTTGGTTGAGCTTGAGAAAAGTTGGGCCTTGAAACATGATGAGGTGGCTACAAAGTATGTTGAGCTTACAAACCTAGCAGTGAAGGATCAGCCCTCCAGTAAAGAGCCCAAGAAAAAAAGAAGGCGGAAGGACAAGGAAAAGGCAAGCGTGGATAAAGATGTCTATGCTTCTTATGCTGCACAACTTGAAGTTGATTTCTTTGTAAAGGTACATAACTATAATAATATGCAAATGTGCATTATAAGAAAAATACAGTAATTATGCAACTTGTTTAAAAAGTGTTATTCATTTGATCCACTGTTTTACAACCATGAACCTTTCCAAAACCTGTAGGTCTCTAAAGACTGGGCAGACATTGCTCTCACAATGAGAGAGAAAGTGTTTGAAAATGAAGATGAGCAGCTGATTGACATTCATGATGTGAAGGTACGTGTAATTTCCCCCAGATTCTGATTGGATGAAATTGATCATGTGATATGAAAGTTGTCTTCTGGAGATTCATCAAGCACTATAGTTCTCCACAAAGTTTTTGTGCATACTCATTGGACAAAAGCGATCAAATGATGTGATAGTGTTTGTCCATCACTTGGCACTATCAGGCATTATTTTTTAGTTTTCCACACAATTTTCATGTGCTCTCATTGGTTTGCCATGCATTTGCCACTATCAGAAGATAGTCGCCTGTGGGCACTCAGAAAAATTGGTTGAACAATAAAGAGAATATAGTGTGTCTGTCTTGGAACTATTGGCTGATAGTTTCCCTAGTTGGAAATTTGATGTTCTTAAAACTAGCAGTCTCTCAAACTGTATTCTCGGGCTTATACATGTACTTGAGGCCTGACATGCTCAACACTGACAAATCTAGTGAGCAACAGAATTAACAATAAATTGTATTGAAAACAACATGGAATAAAATATAAATCTAAAGGAAATTTAAAATGCCATTTACCATCCATAATCACGTCTTTATAGACTTGTGTATGGACTGAGGCCCCAGGCTTCAGGTCAATACAGCCTTGGGCACACGATGGTCAGTTGCTAGGGAAAAATCCTCCGGGACGCTACTTTGGTCACGTGACCTAGCATGATTTCAAGATGGCGTGGATGCAAACAAATTAATGTAGATTATTCATTTCATATTGAGCATAAGTTATCGGCACGTGTATATGTAAATTGAGGATTGAATAAATTATAGTCATTCTTCTGGGTAACAAACGGTGGGAGAGGGGTGTTAGAAGAACTTTGAGTCTGTTTTAATTGTTTCTTATTAGGGCACTTTTTAACTAATAGGGGTGGTTTAAACTGGAACTGTGTAATAGTGTTTAAGAAGTAAAGCCCTATTTTAGCAATGACATGATAAGATTTCAATTTTGAGTTTACAACATGGGGTTTCTTTTGCTAATATCGGACGCAGGAGTGCAAAAAGCCCCTCCAAACCCCCATTTGGGCAAACTTTTGCTTCTATTGTGAAACATATCCCAGAAACCACCAGCATCGTAAACTCGGATTGAAGAAAGACATCATGGCTTCGAACAGAGCCGATGGCGACGGCGAAATCAGGTAAGTAGAGCGAGTTTAAACTACCATTTTGAAACCCACTTTCACTGTCCGCCATTTTGGATTCATGCAGATGCTTATCAGGTCGTTTTGCTTTCTTGTAGGAACAAAAAGCTTTGCTCAAAGAGTAGAAAATACAGCAAAGATGATCGTTCTCCCGGCAAATTGATTCCAGTAGGAAGGCACACTAGTTTTGGAGGCATGGAGTGGCACTTAAGTGGCGATTTTTCTAAAAGAACGACTAGAGAAGCTATAGAGACAGAGAGGAGCTTATCGATTAGTAGGGGAGTAAGAAACAGAGACTGATAAACAGGATATATAATATTAGGGAGCATTTATTCTTTAGTATAAGTTAACTGAAGCTTCGTAGTAGACTGTGAGAATAGGTACAATATTCATTTTAGCACAAGAGGGGGGACAGCTAGCTAGGATATTAATTGTTGTATTATACTTGCAAGATATATATTCCTATCGCTTGGTCATGGGATTTCGTGGGATTGATGCATTTTGTAGATGGTGAATCTGATATATACAGGCTATATAGCAGTTGAAAGTTATGTATGTATCTTAATATTTATGGAGAGTCAGTATACATGTACACTTTTTGATAATTGTGGATAATAATTAAGCTGAGGTAAGACATTACTCACTTTAATCTACATGTATATAACTAGCACTTATCTCTTCCCAGCATCTGTTTTTTTTTATATATGACTTTGTGTACTGTTGGCTTCGTTATACCCTACCATATGTACTTGTTATTTCAGAAGTACACGGCCGGTAGGTCATAACAATTAATCTCTCTCCAAGCCAAGGAATCCAAGCATTATGTTGTAGATTATATAGGCTAGACTTAACCCTCGGCTCACCAACAGAGCCATGCAGGTTGGAGCAGTGGTAAAACACTCGCCTCTCACCACTGCGGTCCTGGGTTCGATTCCTGGCTTGGGCACTGTATGTGAGTTAGGTTTGTTGTTGATTCCTTCTGCATTCGAGGGTTTTTCTCTGGGTAAAAATATCCAGTTTTCCTCCCTCCATAAAAATCAACTGGTAGTCAAGTCTTGTGTGTCCAAAACAGATTTAAAATGTAGTGAGGAGTGTGAGAGGAGTAAAATCAGACCCACATCAGCTGTAAACCTGGAGTTGGCTGTGTAAGCTGCAATCAGATCAGCCTGCTATAACAAATAAAAGATCGATTGATTCACAGACACTGAGTAAGATGTGATAGCTAGCTTACAGGTACAACTAATATAATCAGGCAGTGCAGTACTGCCTCTGAAAACATGTCACATAAATCTCATCTGCCTTCACAGTACAGAAATACTATTATCTCTCTTGTGACTGTGGCTGAATTGCTATTAAAGTGATATTTCTGTTACAATTTCTACATAACTGATATTATTGATGAAGCATTTTGAAATGTCTGATTTATTATAAGGGTAATGTATCAGCCAGAGTATATCTACAAAATATTTTTGATCATATTGACAAGTGTTTGTATAATTTATCCATAGTTATTTATATTGCATTTCTACATGTAGAAATGGCATATTTATACCACACAGTGTATGTTGCAGTCTGTAAATTAAAAATTAAATTACTGATTTACTTGCTTATTGCCTGACTGATTGGTCGTGAATGAATGAAAACTAGCTGCTCAAAATGCATATAATTTTGTTCCGAATGAACCCTATGCTGCACGTGAAAAAAATATTCATGTGAAACAAGTTTCTTTCTTGTATTAAATAGTAAGCTAAATCACTAGCAGCTCATGTCTCACAAACCTACACTTACAAAAAAATATGTAATATCTGAATTACAAGTCCTGCCACTTTCGAGTATCTAAGCTTGTTCTTAAGGCAATTTCAGAACTCCCTTAAGTAATAATCAGTTAAAGATCCCGGCCAGCCAGTTATCCTCGTGCAGCCGAACAGTGAGTTCAGGTCACCGTAAACATGATCCCATATTCGATCTTCCCTTTCGCTTTTGTCACCAATTTATCTACCACTACTCCATCGATAATTTTATTACAATTATACTTGTATTTCCAACATGTTTCACTACGTTAAGTCTTTCATTTGTGCCTATAAATCCAACTGCTTTCGCCCCCTAAGTTCTCTCTTGACCGCCATCTTGTTTCTAAAATTAGCCTGTTGGGTAATTCCGCTGAAAAAATCTGAGCCCGCACAAACGGGAGAAAACTGCATGGTTACTGACCATCGTGGCAATATGGCCTGAGTTAGATAAATGGCTAATAATTTGAACATTATATACTTTTATAGTGCAAAGAATGGGGATTTCTTCTCAAGAAGTTGTTTGGGGTACACCTTGGCACTGGAAACTATGGGCACCTCACCATAGACCACAGTGCTATGCTCCTGCGCCAATTCCGTTCGATGTACCACTACTCTGGACAGGGATTTGAATCATCACACAAGCTCCACCGCCAGCTGTTTGCAAAAGCAACCAATCATGATTCATCAGGACCAGGACAGTCATGTACGTTTCTTAATTATTCATCACTGACCTTATAACATACAATCATGTAGGACTAGATATATTTTTATTTGTTTTAAGATCACTTTCATAGTGCAAAACATTTTACTTATATTTATTTACTATTTCTTTGAACAGTGGATCAAATTTTAACACACTGGTATGCCACCCAGATCCTATCCCTCAGGAATGTTTTCCGTCAAGCATTGGAGTCCCTCCAATCAGGTGAGTCATTCATTAAACATGAAGCTTAAGTCTGAACTGAGACTCCTACATGTAGTTTAATGCTGCCAGGAGAGGCTAGTGAGGGAGACAGTCTTGGGAATGGGAATGAAGATGAGAAAGGCGTCTAACCCTAGAAACTGTGAATTTGAACAATAATTAAATGTTACAAATGTATAACACTCAGACATACAGTCATGCAGAGTAAGAATAATTAATTATATTGTTTGAATTTACAGTTTTGACAAGTAGGAATCAGACTCATTTCTCATATTCAATTGATTTCTCTCACTCTTCCTGGTCTCTCTCTGGTAGCCTTAAGTTATGTCAGTTTATTTAAATTATCAATTGGGTAGTAAAATAAGATTTGTAACTTACATTAAATCCTAGGAAAAAAGAAGTTCATGTTTCGTGGATGTGGATGGAAAGCCAAGGAGGCGATTTCTTGGTCAGATGACTCACAGCTGGAGTTGATTAGGCGAATTGATGGTCTTTTCACCAGTATGTTTGGGGGCGATTATCTTGCTTACAAGTTCCACAAAGGTAAAGGCACCAGTGTTACAGAGGATGTCATTTCCTCACTTCAGGTCTATGACCATGAATTGTGGGAGCAGCAATTTTCAGTAAGATGTAATATTGGTGGCAAGTCAAACTCTGCCAAGCCAGCCACTGCCTCGCCTTCCACAGAAAACAGAAAGGTCCAGTCACGAAGGGTCCAGACACCAGAGGTTCAGTCAGCAGAGAAAGTCCAGTCACCGGAGGTCCAGTCACCCAGAGTTCAATCACCAGAGGTCCAGTCACCCAGAGTTCAATCACCAGAGGTCCAGTCACCCAGAGTTCAATCACCAGAGGTCCAGTCACCCAGATTTCAATCACCAGAGGTCCAGTCACCCAGAGTTCAATCACCAGAGGTCCAGTCAGCAAAGGGCCAGTCAGCAGTTAGATCCAACCATCCAGGCATATCTAACCCCTCAAATAGCCTATCAACTGCTTTAGCTGCTGCCTGCACCAGGGCAGATTTAGCTGCTGTACAGTCAATTTTGTCACCCATATGCTATACTTCATCATCAACAATAAAGACCATTAGTGGGGCTTTCCTTGCAACAGATCCATATAGCCTTGCTTCCAGACCATCCGAAGCAGTTATCAGGAAGGCTGAACAGCTGTTTCAAAACAAATGCACACAAGCAGTAGAAATTCCTGGTGTAGGAGTGTTTGTGGAGGATGACATTACAGTCTTAAAGAAATTATGTCATGTAGCTGACACAGCAAGGAAGGTTTCTGCTGAGGCTGATTGGCTAGGACAGGTTGGCTGTACAGCAAGTGAATTGGTATCACTTGGTATCACTTATCTAATAAGTATTAACTAAACTAGATCATTGTATCCACTGGATAGGGATTTATCGGGTGGATTATAGCATTATCAACCCTTTGAACAACCAGGCCCTTGGGTACAAGTTTACCTGTAAAAATGTTTATGTGTACTAGGATCACTATTTTTAAGTCAAGGAACTGTAAACTATTATAATCCATAGGCAGCGGTATCACCTGGGTACTTGTATACCTGTGGTATTGTTAATTAATGTCTACCTGTAGTATTGTTAAGTTATGTCTACCTGGATTAATACTCTAGGTTAGTTTGATGAATACATTGTAGCTCGAAATAACATTACAATCCATAGGCAGCAGTATCACCTGGGTACTTGTAAACAATGTACCTGTGGTATTATTAATTAATGTCTACCTGGATTAATATTCCAGATTAGTTTGATGAATAATTGGAAATAATATTATAATCCATAGGCACAGGTAAACAAGTACCCAGGTGATACCACTGGTATTGTTAATTAATGTCTACCTGGATTAATACTCTAGATTAGTTTGATGAATAATTGGAAATAATATTATAATCCATATGCAGCGGTATCACCTGGGTACTTGTTTACCTGTGGTATTGTTAATTAATGTCTACCTGGATTAATACTCTAGATTAGTTTGATGAATAACTGGAAATAATATTATAATCCATAGGCAGCGGTATCACCTGGGTACTTGTATACCTGTGGTATTGTTAATTAATGTCTACCTGGATTAATACTCTAGCTTAATTTGATGAATAACTGGAAATAATATTATAATCCGTAGGCAGCGGTATCACCTGGGTACTTGTTTACCTGTGGTATTGTTAATTAATGTCTACCTGGATTAATACTCTAGATTAGTTTGATAAATAACTGGAAATAATATTATAATCCGTAGGCAGCGGTATCACCTGGGTACTTGTTTACCTGTGGTATTGTTAATTAATGTCTACCTGGATTAATACTCTAGATTAGTTTGATGAATAACTGGAAATAATATTATAATCCATAGGCAGCGGTATCACCTGGGTACTTGTATACCTGTGGTATTGTTAATTAATGTCTACCTGGATTAATACTCTAGCTTAATTTGATGAATAACTGGAAATAATATTATAATCCGTAGGCAGCGGTATCACCTGGGTACTTGTTTACCTGTGGTATTGTTAATTAATGTCTACCTGGATTAATACTCTAGATTAGTTTGATAAATAACTGGAAATAATATTATAATCCGTAGGCAGCGGTATCACCTGGGTACTTGTATACCTGTGGTATTGTTAATTAATGTCTACCTGTAGTATTGTTAAGTTATGTCTACCTGGATTAATACTCTAGGTTAGTTTGATGAATACATTGTAGCTCGAAATAACATTACAATCCATAGGCAGCAGTATCACCTGGGTACTTGTAAACAATGTACCTGTGGTATTGTTAATTAATGTCTACCTGGATTAATATTCCAGATTAGTTTGATGAATAATTGGAAATAATATTATAATCCATAGGCACAGGTAAACAAGTACCCAGGTGATACCACTGGTATTGTTAATTAATGTCTACCTGGATTAAAATTCTAGGTTAAATCCCTTGGCAGCGGTAAGGATTTAATCTAGAATATTATTCCAAGTAGACATTTTAACAAAACCACAGGTATACAAGTACACAAGTGATTAAGGCAACAGTATCTCCTGGGGACTTGTATCACCCTGTGGTAGAGTGGTTTTGCTTAACCCATGAAACAAAAATTAATGGTCAGTATCTAATAGTCACTAAATAGAAAGAAAAGAAAACAATGAAAGTCACTATTAGAATAATATGTATTTCATGGGTGGATTAATAATTTAAGTTAGTTATTTGTAAGCAATACAACAGCATTTATACCAGGGTGTTTGTATACCCTGTGGTATTGTTAAAATATCTACCTCGATTTTATAAAATATATCAAGTTAGTATATTTGAACTGAAATTTATCATTAATTGATTTCCTGAAAGTAGTTATCGTGCCAAAAGTTAGACTGAGCCAGTATTTAATGTACAGGTATTGGGCTCCCTGTGTTCTAGCCATGTTCCGAATAATGAAAACTAAAGTTGTGTCAGTGCAAGTAAACCTTATTTACATAAAAACGTAGGCACATTTTGCCTAAGTTATTGTGTGTATAGAGATCTGGCCACCATATGACCTCCAGTTCCCTTGAACAACGACCTTCCAGTTCCTCTATTACAATAGCAGGGCTTCAAGTGGCCAGGGTAAAAAATATAGGGATAAATATAGGACATTTTTCAGGAAAATATAGGGCTAATATAGGGCAAAATGAAGAAATATAGGGAAATATAGGGAGATAATATAGACGAAGTTGGCGATGTTTTCCATCCATTAGCTGGATTTTAAACAACAACAAACACATGAACAGAAAAAAAAAATGCAACGGCTCTTTATTTCTCAATGTCGATTTTCTTGCAGTGCCGTGAACGTTCTATTAAGCGCCCATGGCAAAATAGCCGGCATTTTTCATTTCTTATAAACAAAAACAGTTAGAAGTACATGAAATATCCAATAATTGTATTCGTTTTTTAGTTAGTAGAAAAGAAATTATAGAAATATAGGAAATATAGGACATTTTAGAAAATATAGGGAAATATAGGGACATCTAAAATATATAGGAAATATAGGAAATATAGGGACACTTGAAGCCCTGCAATAGTACTACGGCATGTCGGGCGTCCTTTATTCTTGGTACCTGCACGTTGTTTTTCCAGCTCGAGTTCTCTTAAGGGATCCAGATCTTCTTCTTGTTCTTCTACTATCTGGTGGCCTCTCCAGCTGATGCCCCTTTTCATCTCGACTCCTGATGAAGATGCGATGTCAACAAGTAGCTGAAATTGATATATCTTGTAGGACATCTTTGTTGCGGCTGATTTTAGCATAGGAGCTCGCCAACGGAATTGGGCTTGGGTTTCTTCAAGTCGACCATGAACTGACCGAAGTACTCCTTCGGTACAAAATTGAACTCGATTTTGTGCCATTTAGCTATCATGGCCAAAACAAAAGTAAATATTTAGTCAGACCCAGCGTTACAACCTTAAAATTAGTCGTGTTCTGCGCAAGCCTTACCTTTAGAACGTGGATGATGAGTATTTGCGATTCTTTCTGCGATACCTGTGAGCCATAACTTGTAATTTGTGTAAGCGGCGGAATTCTTCTTGATTGCATGGTAACTTGGGAGCTCAGCTTGTTTTCCGTCAAAGCAAAAGTTAATATTTTCTGGCTTCTTATGCTGACTATGACTAACGTCCCAGTGTTTGTAAAAAGCACTGGCAGTGTGAAATGTTTTAACGCATCGAGTGCACAAAACTAAGAACACGTCAGAAACCATCTTGCTTGCTCTATTCTAAAACCGCATGGCTTTTTTTAAGAATGAGAGTGTTACAATACTAAGCTTGACCTTCGGCTTGACACCTAACTTTAAACGGAGATATGTGATTGGCTGTTCGTTAGGGTAGCCTTACAGAAAAGTCTGATTCAAGCACCGGAATCACGCCATCCAGAAAGAAAAAGAAGGTTGAATGAAGAAACAAGGAGCGAGGTAAAGAATTCCAGAAGCGAGGCTGTAATAAAAGAGCTGGATCGTAAATTGCTAAAGCGTGCTGACGGCGTGAATGCCCTTGGTAGTGGAACTTTTGGTACTTGTTACTTAGGCGAATACCGAAAGATACCGGTTGCAATAAAGGAGCTTAAAGACAGGAACGGAAAGAAAGAACTTAAGAATTTGACGAAGGCCGTTCGCAGAGAGGCAACAAGTGCTGTCGGCGCTCGGAGATCACAAAGGACTACCATTCCTCTTTGGTGTCTGTAGTCTGAGTAAGCCGGTGTTCCTTGTTCTTCTATTTCATGGAGACGAGAACAGTAATTTAACAATTTATAAGGCAACAAAACTTACTCCGCCATTAATCAAAGCAGACTGGAACTCGATCATTGAATCAACGGCTGAGGCTTTGGAGTATGTACATGATAAGGGCTATATCCACAACGATCTAAAAGCGAACAACGTTGTGTTGGAGGGCATAGCGGGAAATTATAACCCAGTATTAATTGATTTTGGTAGTAGTATCAAGGCATGTGATGCAAAGCCACGTATTCCGAGGGTTAACTATCTATCTGACATTAATTCTTATATTGCACCGGAGATCTTAGATGGAACTGGAAAGCCATCGCGTAGTAGCGACGTTTATTCTTTCGCTAAAATGATTATATTCGTCTCCAAGCGTTGTGACATTTCCATATCTGCTAGAGTAGAAAATGCTTTAATGTATAGTAGCGATAAACGCCCTTCTCTTAGAGAGTTAAATATACCGTTTCCTTAATTTCGGTAATCGGTAATTTCGGTTTTAAAATTATTGTTCCAGTTTTGAGTACCCTAAGCAGAGGTTTATCATCTTTTCTCGGCCTTTTCCCATTGATTATGACAGGATTTCGTTGTTCCATTCGACAAAAGCCGAACAGCGAAATGTCCCAGGGAAAAGGCCGCGAAAAGATGAGAAACACCAGATCACCGCTAAAGCAGTTAGTTTTGAGATTCAACTACGTAATAAACGATAAAAAGGTTTCAAATTTGTTAGGTAGAGCAACATAAGACTTGTGATGATTACGAATTGAAAGCTGTTTCATCTAGTGCAATGAGCGTTGTTACGTATTTTATAAACAACATGTAGGTATTAGTCAGTAAGTATTGAAAGCCATTGTACGCAAACACAGAAATGCGAATAAACCACGATGCATGTTGACAGATAAGATACCAGATTAATATACATTTCGGCTTTTACAGGAAATAGAGGTGTGCAATTCACAGACGCCTCGCCATTCATAGCGATACAGAACTGTCAACCTGTGGTTTCACGCCGTGACGTAAGGGTAGATTGAATCCACCCTTACGTCATTTTTTGTGAGGCCTAAGCTCCTCATGAATAATATGGCAGTGACCACCCTAAGTGTCAGCAAAGAATATGGCTTGACAACATATTCATAGTATATGGACCTCAACTTCTTAAATATAACCACACGTAACAGCTACATGTAGTTATATAGTTGATAATGTGACCAAGTGCTGAAACCTGGAGCTGTGACCAGTTTTTTTTATGACAAATGTCCATGGGTTCCCAGCCCAGGACCCAGATAATATCTGCTGATAGAGGCATAATGAAAAATTGAAAATGGTACAGAGTTCAGACAGGTTAAAATAATCATGCAGAGCTAAAAGAGCCAATACAAAATATATTGCACAAAATCTTATTCCAACCCCACTCCCCTGAGTTCTAATGGTTAATTGACCTCTGAGTTGTTTTTAACTTGGTCTTATCTTTCAACAGCTCTGCCAAACAACAAATTGTGGAGTGTCGAGACAACAGCTTCAAAGATGTATAAATTGATCAGTGTGAAGAGGGACATGACAGCAAACACATTTATGGAAAAGATTGGCAAGCTATTTAAATTAAAGGCTGGGTACTTCTCTGTTGGATATAGCCTTCCACAAAATCCAGAGATGCAAATTGAGCTTGAAGGAGAATACGACGAAGGGTTTTACAATGCCTATTCCCTGCTTCCAAACTTTTCAAAAGTCAAAGTGGAGCTAAATTCCCACAACTCAGGAGGCCTAACAATGCAATCTGGCACTCGTCCAATTAGGACCAAGGAAGAAGTCTCGGAACAACTCAATAGGGAAATGGAACTTCACGATGATGAAGGCAAAAAAAAGAGAGGATGCATCAATGCAAAATGGTCACCCAAATGCGATGAAATCATGGAGAATGACCCAAGATTTATGTTAGAATTTGACAAAGTTCAGAGTGGAATGGAGAAAGCATGGGGAAACAAATTGTTTCTACTAAACCCATTTCAAGTCCTCTGCCCTGTGTGCGGTGAAACCAGAGTTCTTTCCAAAATGAATCAGCCACAGGAAATTGTTGAGCACCTTAAAGATTCACACTCTAACCTGCATACTGCCACCATAGCTGTACAAAGATTTGAAGCATGGAGTGTAAATAACTTTATCGCAGAAGAACAGCTGGACATTGTTGCAACACTCTATACTGGAATCTTCAAGGATCCTAACATCCAACTCAAGAACCCAATGGTCAAGGCTTCTGTCTTGGCCCGTGGCATTAATGAAGGAGCAGCCTAATTTAAAGTAAGCACACAATTTTTCACTTCCTCTAATACAGATGTACAGTTAATCCCAATTAGCATCTTACAGTTGTACATGATATTGATATGAATATTAATGAATGAGTGTATTCTAGTACCCAGTAATTGTTGTCTGGGGATAGGGGATGTGTGTGGGGAGGTAAGCGGATGGAAATAGAAAGGATTTTGTGAACTTCAGTTGTGCAAAAGGGTAAAAGTAAGCTAGCCTGGTATACTACATTTTCATTTATATTATTAAAGGGACCAGTCATGAATTAGAAGGGGAGGACACAAAATTAAAGAATAATATTAATTGAAAACAATATTGCATGTTTAGGGTGTGACTATGGGAGAGGGCTTACAAAATATTTTGCTAAACCTTGGGAGATAGGGAGGGTAAACAAAAACCAACATGGTAAAAGGCCATTACACTACTGAGCCCTCCAACCTCTTATTCATGACAGGTCACTAAATGGATTTATATCACACTTGACACGGTTTTCTTTGTTCTTCATAGGGGTGAAACTCTGGTATAAACCCGTTGAACAATAGACTAATTAAATAACAAATCTGAGGTTTATAACTCAGTTTTAAACCTCCTTCTATTTGAGAAAACCTCGCCAAATGTGATATAAGTCACTTTCATACCGAGAACCTTCGGATCGAATCCCTAAACTTCCCTCGGGGCCTACGGCCCTCGGGATGTTTAGGGCTTAGAACCTCGGTTCTCGGTATGAAACTCTTACAAAAACAACCTATTTCAACTCATACAGAATTAATGTGGCACCACGAAAGGGGATCGATCCCGGGCCACAGAGGTGAGACTGCGGCGAAGCGCTTAACCA
Organism: Actinernus sp. WN-2022; assembly: GCA_030867875.1. Taxonomy (NCBI): domain Eukaryota; kingdom Metazoa; phylum Cnidaria; class Anthozoa; order Actiniaria; family Actinernidae; genus Actinernus; species Actinernus sp. WN-2022. The sequence goes on along the minus strand of JAOWCC010001752.1, from coordinate 755,266 downwards.
CTGTGCCACCCATGCTCCCATTCAGCGTATCGTGAGTCAACAACAACAACACAAAATATTTGTACTTACATTGGCAGATTACATGGGTCGGATTAAAGTAAACAAGTTATAAAGTTCACTAAAGTCCAAGTTCACTCTTCAAATATATATAATTTGTTATAAATATTTTCATACAGTCAGGGCAATGAGCCTGGCTATTATTTGGCAAGTATAATGAACCAGGTTGAGTACACTTTACTACACTCATTCATGCTACAATATCAATTTCATAGCTACTGTAAGTTAAAGCAATTCATTGTGATTGGCTGCCTGTACATGTAAATAGAGGTTTACTGTATCAAACATCTATGGAAGTGGTTGCAATAGGGTTAAGCTGCCCCTTCATTAACAAAGTATTGAACAAGACTACTTGAGTTTCTGGCTACAACAATTTATAGCCTCAGGAATGGTTAAATCAGACCACTTGATGTACCAAGAAGTTGATGCATTTTTAACTGAACAGCTTCGTCAACCATTTCCTATACCTGATTGGCAAAAATGGCCAACTTTATACAGTTTCTGTCAGTCTCTTGCATCAGTGGCTACAAAAAGAGGGTATAACTTTTATGTTGGAGCGAAGCGGTTTGGTTTAAAGGACCAAAAGAGTGATATTGCTCCTGTATTCCAGTACTGTCATCCTGGGCCTTCACTTTCAACACTGGATGACAAAAAGAAGAAACCTACTCTACATATAGGACCGCAGTTGGCTAATGTTGCACTGATCTTAAATATATTGCAAAGTATAGATGGCATTCCCTGCTATCAGGACATAAATGTATTGAAATACTTTGGAATTATGCATTATGATGGAATGCCTTTGAACATTGGTACTTTTCCAAGAGTAGAAGGACAAAGTGTCATTTTTGATGGAATCACACCCCATCTAACTTTGACAAAAATGACTGAATTACAGCGAGCGGGTCCAGGGGCATTAAAAAAGTTCATTGCAGAAAACTGTTCATGGATATCAGAAGTGAAAGAGTATGACATAACTGATGCTAGTGGAGCGTTTTTCATCAATGCCTACACAGAATATGCTACAACACAAGGGACCGCAGATGATGTAAAGAGATACATTTCTGATGTTGTATCAAGCATAGAGGTTTGTGTTAACTGTATTAAAGAGAACAGACAAACAGAATGTACCTTCACAACCCTTAAGGAAGCATGTGATAGGTGCAAAATTTTACAAGGTAGTGGACAAGACATATGCTGCACAAGTTTTAAATTGATACACATTTCTTCAGATCAAGCATCTGCTCAGAGAAAAGCACATGCAGAATTGAACAAATTGTCACCAAAAGCAATAAGTGAGGTTGACTACATCCAATACGGGTTTGGTTTGCTACACTTCTGCAAAAATTGTTTGTCATCAGTCCGGAACTATAGGTTGACAGACATGTCTGACTCATTTTGTGTTACAATGCTGACAGCCATCTGGGCGTCTAAATCAGAGGAGAGCAAGAAAATGAGGAAAGTAGCACCTGCAGCAGTGTTCTCTTTCAGAGACACGCACAGTGATGAAATATGTTACCAGACTGTATCAAAGAATATGGAAGCCATTGTGAGAGAAACTGGAAGTGTTTTGGTTACTTTGGTGCCAGAACAATACAGGCCATATGCAGTGGAAGCAAAAACCCACCCTCTGCTTGGTCGGCCATTGTACATAACAACCAATGCTAATGGGAATTTTATATGGACAGGTAAATTTATACGACCGATTTCAGTGTTATGTGCATAGGCAGTATTCACCTCATTCACCTGACTTGGCCATGCAGGAATAAAGATTGGAAACAAGAGTACCAATTAAAGCAAGGCCATTTTCCATGAATTTTTCAACTTCAATCCATTAGGGCATTCTCAGTTTCTGTCGTGCTGCACTTTTTTCTTCCTAAATGCCAAACAGAAATTTAAATTATTTTCAGCCAGCATTCATTGTTTCGTTTGTTCGCACAATTAACTGTGCTAAAATACCTTTTGATAGCTTTATGAATAAGATACATGTACATGGGTTCCCATAATTTATTTTAAAATAGAATGGTATATATTGGGAGTAGAAAACATCAAAGATGACAAGGGCTGAAGGCCAGAGATCTATGTACATGTAAGTAACAAATTGATCAACGGCTAAAAGGGAGAGTGCTTACTCACCCTTTGGGCACATATTGAACAACATTGCATTATCACACATTGGTCACTAAACATGTTAACTTGTTAAATCATGTACATGATCACATGTAAAATCCATATAATTAGTTCTGCTATTTTAAAAATTACCTTTACTTTGTTTTCTTTAGATGCAGAATTTGAAGTAGTTGCAATGGGAAACCGCCACACCCCTGCAAAATGTATTGCACTTGGAAAGTGGGATGAGCCTGGTGAGTTAATTTAACAGCTCTACATTAATATTTGTTATGAACTGATGTTTATGTACATGTAATATGGGACTTATACATTACATGACATGGGTGTGTGTGTGGGAGGGTGTTGGGTGTAGTTATGTGGGTGTGGGGGGGGGGGGGGAGGGGGGTACATGTATATACAAGGCAGGGGATATTATCAAATAAGCAGATATTATACACAATGCATTTAACCCTTTCAGCCATGAGTATTTTTTGTACTGATTTTTACCTATTCTAAATGAAAAAGAACCCACCCATCCCCACTCCCCCCAAGAGTACCAGCAATGTACATTTTATTTTTAAGAAAATTAGAATTTGAGGAGAAATAAATTATTTTTAATGTGCTATGTTTGGTCTCTTTCTCTGAAATCAAATAGTGGTAGCTGTAGTTAAACTGACACAAAGAAAGACACATTTTGATCAAACTGTTCTTTGTTAATTTGCTTTATGGTGTTCAATATGATAATAAATCTAAATATTGTGCATAGTGCTGAGTGGCAATCTCAGGTCCTTGCTCTGTAAACTTAGGGAGACAGAAACCCTAAAAGCAAGTACTGGGTAACCACTAAAATAAATTATGTCAAATGACATGTTCAGGCATGAAAGGGGTAATACAGCAGCAGTGAAAGAAGCTCAATACTCTATTATTTCACAAGAAATCATGAACTAAATAACAAAGTTAAGATAAATGAAAATCATTGTATACAGTTTTATATTTTTCTTCCTTTGTTTAATTGTCATGTTAAAATAGTAACTCATGCAATTGCTACATGTACATGTATGTTGAGTTATACTAACACTTTGTGTATGTTGTGCTTCTCTAAATTTGTTATTTTCTAAATATTAACTAAGGATACTTGAATTATTTCCCCACAGGTTTAGCCCATTCAACTCCAGTGGCACCCTGTAAGGCATCCTTCAGTCACCCTGCTGGTCTGGACGTGATGATGTGCTCAACTCTTAAGAAAGAAGTATGCTTCGTAGCAGACAGAGGAAATCAGGCAATAAGATACATCGACGGTGTACAATCTATCCATGGACAGAAAGTTGTTGGAACTGTTAAAATACATAGTGTTCCAAAACACTGGAGACCTGAAGGCCTTACTGTTGTTGACACAAATACGCTGGCCTTAACTGAAGGCACAAGTCTGTTCCTACTAAGGTTGGATGACTCCCTGCTATGTGGTCAGATGATTTCTGTCATCAACACATTGCAGTTTCCTCGAGGGCTATGTTGTACCCCAGGGAAAAGTAATTCAGTCCTTGTTGCTGATGGTAATCTCGTGAAAGAGGTCAACATAGAATCAAAGAAAACAACAACTGCGGCTCAAGGATTCCAAAATGCCTTTGATGTTTCAGCTGCTGCAAATGGCCTGATAGGAGTTACTGATGTCAATACTCATACAGTAACTATCCTATCTTGGAACGATGAGGCCAACATATGGGTGAGAGATGCGGTTGTTGGAAATGGTAATGGAGGCTGCAATGATGGCAAAGCCAGTACTGCTGAGCTTCACGAGCCAACTGGCATATCATTTGATATGAACAGTGCACTGATTTGTTGTATTGGAGGAAGGAATCATGGATGTATCAAGCTCTATTCAAAGCTGGGTTTTGCAGCAGAATTTATGTCTCATGTGAGGAATATCTATGATGCTATTGGATTCCTGCCAAAGAAAGAGCAAAACAAAACAAGAAAGTTGCATGGTGTGCCAATAATGCCTTTCGCTGAGGGTCTTGACAAGTTGATTAACAGTTTGAATTTTATGGAATGCATAATGTCAGAGAGAAAAGTGTACCTAAACAGAAATGGATGGCTCAGATGGCTCCATCTACACCAATACACTTGAAGGCTTTGCAGAAACAGTTTCTTCCTTGGAGTGTCATTCGCGAGCATTTGATGAACTGGGCATAGATGCTACAAATGTCAACCTATATGCCTTCACCAATGAGTCAAGGAAGGAACATGGTTTTGCAAAGAGCAAACAAAGTGGGCAATACCGCCATCCAACCATGCAGCAGTATAGTCAGACCAAAGGCTATGATGAAGAAGAGCTAATAAAGAAGTCCTGTCAGTGCCCTCACTCTTATCATACAAACACTTTCCAGGCATACCAAACAAGCCACAAATCAGCACTTTCCTCTGTCACTGTAATCAAGGAATACAGGAACCTCAAAAAGAATATAGAACCTAAGGAACCAACTTCAACTGAAAATACAAAGGAAGATTTGAAAAAGGCAAGATCCATGAACATGTTTACCAGGGCATCTCCTACACAGAATGTTAGAGATATATATATAAAGCAAAGTGTGGTTTTGCACCTTGTGTAGTTCATCAGCTAGATTCTGTGCTTTTTCAAGATTCTGATTCTAATGTTAGGTACTATCCTAGCTTCCAGCAGTTAATGGAGGAGCTCAACAAAGATGATACTGAGGCACTGCAAAATCCAACTAGCGGCCAAAACGAAAGTTACATTCTAATTCCTGGAGACATTGTTGCAGTTAATCCTGGAATGGAGGATGGCATCCCTAGTGGAGATAAGTGGTGGCTTCTTCAAGTAAACAAGGGTCTTCCAGCTAACAGGACATCACATGGATGTCATGTGTCAGGCTTTTGGCTTGAACTAGTACCCTCGTCACAACAACCTGGGCAGGGATGTGCTTTAAGGCTACAAAGGGGCAGTGCAAAAACCTATTATGGAAGTCTGATCAAGACTGTTGGCAAGCCAACTGTAATCCCAGTTGAACAGTTAAATGCAGGATGGTGTAATGGAGCAGTTATTTACAACATTTCAGAAGATTTTGTCAGTCATCCAGATAATGTCTCTGATGAGTACCGTAAAACTTTTGCTGAGAGTTCTAGTGATTCAAGTACTAGTGAAAGTGAAGATGAGGAACAATCATCACAACTTTCTCATGTGGTGCATGAAGAGGTGTTGCAGTCACAAAGAAGAAGAACCATAAGGGACAGTACAGGCCAGCATATTACCTCGTATGAAGAACTAAGTGGGCAAAGGCAAAATATGAACAGAACACCTAGACGAAATTATATGCTAGACTCTGAACCTGATCTAGTTTCAAGTGCTGACAAGAATTCTAGGATTTGAGAGGATAAACACTTGTTTCCATGTGTGGTCATGGAAGTTTACAAAGATTCTCATTGTAAAAGTGAATGGAAACTAGGGTGGGCAATGCTAAAATGGGATCCTCTCACTCCCTTAGGAATTAAATGGTAAGCCTGCCCCTGTCTTGTGATATCTTCAAGTCACTTCATGACATGACAGAAAAAAGTATGTGTATGTACGTCAGTTTCAGTTCAATATCAGACAAGCTTATACTTGTTGTATTACAAGCTTATATTGTACAAACATATAAATTAATTCCAGTACAGGTATATTGCTAGTCATGAAGTTGCTAGTTGCGAGTTGTATTTTTAAATGTAGGGTTAGGATTTGGATTTGTGGTGATCAATGTATTTCTAAAACCCAGAATTAGTGACTAGCTCTAAACACTCTAAATTAGTTAGCCATCCATTGTTGACGGTTAGGTTATTTTAAAATGTAGGGGTAGGATTTGCATTAGTTCATATATATAGGGAGAACAGAGCAGCATATAGATCTAGCCCTAAAAACTCATATTATTGACTAGCTCTAAACACCATAAATTCAGTGAGCTAAATAAGTGAGCACCCGTTGTTGATGGTTACGGTATTTTTTAATGTAGGGTTAGGATTTTGGATTCACAACGTGCAACCCACAACTGCAACTTCATGACTAGCATAATTTTATTTACCACACTCAATTAATTCTAAGCCTGCCCAACCAATTTAATTTGTGTTGTGCATTTGATTCTTTTAACAGACCATTGCTGCAAATATCAGCTCAGTTATGTACACTTGTAAGATGAGTTAGAGATGTTCCACAGATAAAAATGAAAGAGCAGAATCACATAAGTTACATTAAAATGGAAAAAAAAGAACTAGGCATTTCCGGGGCTCGACTTTAACATTAGTCAACTAGCCAAATCAGTACTAGTTAGTGGATTTTCAGTTTTGGCTAGTGGAAGTTCCTTGGAATATACTTGAAAATGTACATCTTACTGGCCAAAAATGTTTAGGTCGAGCTCTTGTTTCTAATTACTGGTTTTCACTCAATCCCCAGAGATTCAAATGACAAAGGGCATGGCGGCCATGTTGGTGCCCCAACAAAAGAAGCTAACGAGGAATCTATTGTTTAAGGGCACCAACATGGCGGCTATGACGTCAAGTGAAAGCCAGCAATAGAAAATGAAGTGATGCGAGTAAATGCATAGCCTGCAGATATTAAGCAATTATTGGACGAGGCTGAGCAAAATATGATGAATTTTCTGTGGCGAGCTACCTGCAGTTATTTGCCAATGCCAAAATTCCATAATAATAATCAGTATTATTATTCAGTTCCTCAGTATCCCGAATTCTGATTGGTTGATTCACCTGCAAATAACTGCACGCAAATAAGCGTTTGCCTGCAGATACAATCTCGTTCCCAGAGCCCGCGCGTTTTTCGGCCAGCGGTGACCAAACGCTTCGAGTCTCTGGGATAATCAATAACCGGAAGCAGGATTTTATGCTTCCGGTTTGAGAGCGCATGCGTGAAAATTCGTTTACTGAGCATGCGTCGTGTATCTAATATTTTATGAATATGCGCGGAGAAAGCAACCGCTGTGGCAAGTTCTTGAGAACGCGGAACAGCTCCACATTTGGATGACCAAGATGGCAGCCAAGAGTGCTATGAGTATCGATATTTTTCATGCTTCTTTGGAGTATGCTCTTGAAAAACTGGGGGAAAATGGACTTGCTTTGAAAGAAGCACAGTATGAAGCATTAGAGGCTATCGTTGTTTCAAAAAGGGACACTTTATGTATTCTTCCAACCGGTTACGGAAAGTCATTAATTTATCAGCTTCTTCCTTGTGTTTTTGATTTTTATCTATCGAGTGGAAGTAGAAGCTTACGAAGGAAATTCTTCTATTGTTGTGGTCTCTCCTCTAAACGCTCTGATGCAAGATCAGATTAATAAGCTCGAAGGACGTTTAGACGTTCGCATCATAAAGGGCAATCCAAAACGTACAAGGAGTGTGTTAAGGTGATAGTTGTGGATGAAGCACACTTAGTAGTGGAATGGTGAGTAATAACTAATATGGTAAACGTTTCATAAATAAATAAGGTTATTCAATTCAATTCAGTTTTATTTTACACTGTTTAACAAAGAATTACAAATAAAGAGACAAATTCAGCAATAGTTATAAAAGAATACCCGGTGTACAATGTATTTTTAATTCGTCCAACCGATTTTTATGAGATTATTATCTGTAATTTCACAAGTTGAATAAATGTTTATTATTCATGATGTGTTTATTGTTTGATAAGTTCGTGGTGGGATAAAGGACGATATAAAGCTATTTAAGCTTAATGTAGGGCTTCATTTGGCCTTAGTTTGGCCCTTCAAAATATATTGTATTGCATATATAAAACTGGAAAAAAATTTCTCAGGTTTTGTTCAGTTTTAATCCCTTGATACGTTTCGTATTTAATTTGTATAACTTTGATAAGTAATGAGAATCAAGGATCATTTTGTATGAAACAAATGTGTAATCTATTACTTTCTTTGCCTTAATCAGGAAGGACTTTCGTCCCTGCTATGGAAAACGTGGCCTACTGGCAAGTATATTTCCCAATGTCCCCCATTTAGCCTTAACAGCTACAGCAACAGTGCAGGCAAAGAAAGAAATTGTTGTCTCTCTTTGTCTTCCAGATCGTGCAAACATATTTTTGGCCTCCTGCCCAAGGCCTAACCAGGGAGATGAGAAGTTGGAAGTTATCCTGGAGCCATTAGTTGATGAACTGAAAGACAAGCGACAAGAGTTTCCATTAACACTAATATATGGCAACCTTGAAACAATTGCATACTGTTTTCTTTATTTCAGTAATAGGATGGGCCCCTTGCAATATGATCCTGTATGTGCTGCCCCCCCTTGCAAAAGGCAATAAAGGATTTCCTAAGAGATTGAGAGGGAAATCAAGATGGCTAAGCACGGAAAAATTGGAGAATTCAATTCCGAACGCGACGACTGGGAGTTGTATGTCGAGCGAATTAATTTCTACTTTGAGGCTAATGGGATTACTGCAGCAGGGAAGAAAAAGGCAATCCTGCTCACCGAAATGGGAGGAAAAGCTTATCAAGTTCTTCGAAACCTGTTAGTACCGAGCAACCCAACTGAGGCATCCTACGATGAGATTGTTAAACTCATGAAGGAGCATATGAAGCCAACTCCGAGTGTGATCGTACAGCGTTTCAAATTCAATACGCGAGAAAGAAGGCCTAATGAATCGATTGCAGATTTCATCGCAGAGCTTAGAAAAATCGCTCAATATTGCGAATATGGAGGAAACTTGGAGGAAATGCTGCGAGACCGACTGGTGAGTGGAGTTCGTAATGAGGCCATTCAGAAAAAGCTGTTGGCGGAAACGAAGCTCACATTCAAATTCGCCCTTGAAACTGCTTTGGCGTTGGAGACAGCCGACCAAAATGCAAAAGAGTTAGGTCACAACAACTCCAAAAGTGAGGCGAGTGCAGGAGCCAGTTCTGTAAATCGACTGCAGAAAAACCGAGGTAACCCAAAACAAATCGAGTGTTATCGCTGTGGAGGGAACCACAAAGCATACGAGTGCAAATTGAAAAAGTCAATTTGCCACGAGTGTGAAAAGAAAGGTCATTTGGCTCGACAATGCCGCAGCAAAACCAAAAGCAAACAAGAAAATAAACCAAACAAAAACAAGGCTAGATATCAGAGCAACACCAAGTCAACTAATCTACTGGACCAAGAGACCGATGACGACATATCAGGCGAGTACTCAATGAACCTGTACAATTTAGATGATTATAAGGTAAAACCTTTAGAGGTTGACATTTGCATTAATGGTCATGATCTTACAATGGAAATAGACACTGGTTCTGCAGTAACTGTAGTGAATCAGGGGGTTTGGGCAAACCTATCAAGAGGAACCACTCAGATTACACTGAACCGAAGCATTCTGAATCTGAAAACCTATACTGGGGAGGATGTAGTAGTCCTTGGGGAAGCTGAAGTCCCAGTAAACTAGCAGGGCCATGAGTATAAGTTACCAGTTGCTGTAGTAGAGGGCAACACCCGTTTACTATTGGGCAGAAATTGGCTTCAAGTGATTACTTTGAATTGGTCTGAAGTATTCAGACTTCAGAACAGTGTTGAAACACCTAACTTTGCAGAAAAGTTCCCTACGTTGTTTCAGGGAGGGTTAGGAACCTTGGTTGGTGAGAAGGCAAAAAATTATGTTGACCCCCAGGCAAAGCCAATTTACTGTAAAGCAAGGCCAGTTCCATACATTCTGAAAGAGAAAATTGAGAAAGCTCTAGAGAAACAAGTAGAAGAGGGGACAATGACACCTGTTCAGTTTAGTGAGTGGGCAGCACCCATAGTACCCATTGTGAAAGAAGATGGGGGTGTTCGCATTTGTGGGGACTATAAAATGACGGTGAACAAAGTGTCCAAACTGGACAATTATCCTATTCCCAAATCTGAAGATTTGTATGTCACATTAAATGGTGGTCAGCAGTTCACTAAATTAGACATGAGTCAGGCCTACCAGCAACTTGAGTTGAGTGATGCGAGTAAGCAGTTCACAACCATAAATACTCACAAGGGACTGTTCAAGTATAATAGGCTCCCTTATGGAATCTCAAGTGCCCCGGGAATCTATCAGAGAGTGATGGAAAACCTCTTACAGGGTATCCCTTATGTAGTGGTTAGGGTGGATGACATTTTAGTGTCTGGCAAAACCAGAGAAGAACACATTACGCATCTGGAGGAAGTTCTTAATAGACTTTCTAAGGCAGGTCTCCGACTTAACCAGAAGAAGTGTATCTTTATGGCAGATGAAGTCATCTACTTAGGACAAAGGATCAACCGTGAAGGTATCCAACCAGTGGAGGAAAAGGTGAAAGCGGTAACAGAGGCTCCAGCCCCAGAGAATGTAACACAGCTGAAGTCATATCTGGGAATGCTGAATTACTACCACCGCTACTTACCCAATCTTGCTACAGAACTCCACCCACTCTATAAGCTGCTGCATAAAGAGACACCATGGGCATGGAAAAGTGAGCAAGAGGCAGCATTTGTGAAATCTAAGGACTTGCTGAAGTCATCACAACTGCTAGTACACTTTGACAGTACAAGAGAAGTGATTTTGTCCTGTGATGCATCGCCATATGGCTTAGGAGCGGTTATTGCACACCGGATGGACGACGGATCATTACGTCCTATTGCTTATGCATCACGTACTTTGCAGCCAGCAGAGAAGAATTACTCACAGGTGGAAAAGGAATGACTTGCCATAGTCTTTGGGGTTAGGAAATTTCACCAGTACCTGTATGGCATTCCTTTCACCATCTACACTGATCACAAACCCCTTCTAGGTCTGCTTGGAGAAAGCAAGCCCATTCCCAGCATGGCAGCAGACAGAGTCAGGAGGTGGGGTTTAATGTTGGCCTCGTATGAGTACCACCTACAGTACAAGAAGGGAGAGGAAAATGGGAATGCTGATGCCCTGAGCCGATTACCTCTCGAGGAATCTATCAAAGTTCCCAAGCTAGGAAGTACCATATCTCTATTGGAGGAACTAGAGACGACTCCAGATAAAGCAGAAAACATCAAACAATGGACAAGTAGGGATCCATTGCTAGCGAAAGTGATGCGCTATACGCTGATGGGGTGGCCCAGGAAACTTCCTGAAGACGAAGAGGACCTCAAACCTTATCATAATCGCAGGTATGAACTTAGCGTAGAAGATGGATGTGTTATGTGGGGACAGAGGGTTGTAGTACCGCCACAAGGGCGTGAAATCTTGCTGGAAGAATTGCACATTGGTCATCCAGGAATGTGTAGGATGAAAGCTCTGGCCAGATCAATAATGTGGTGGCCAAACATTAATAATGAACTTGAGTCTAAAGTAAAGAGCTGCAATGAGTGTCTGCTGAACAGGGACAAGCCAGCTGAAGCACCACTCCATCCCTGGGAATTCCCCCATAGACCCTGGTCTAGACTACATATTGACTACGCTGGTCCATTGGAAGGCAAGATGCTGTTAATAGTGGTCGATGCGTACTCCAAGTGGATTGAAGTGCACGTGATGAACACTGCGACAGCAGCTGCAACCATAGATCGGCTGCGTCTTACATTTGCTACTCATGGATTACCTGATGTAATTGTAAGCGACAATGGAACCAACTTTGCAAGTAGTGAGTTTGCAGAGTTTATGAAGAATAATGGAATCAAACATGTGCGCACTGCTCCCTACCATCCAGCGTCAAATGGACAAGCGGAGAGAGCTGTCAAAACAGTAAAGGAGGGGCTAAAAAAGCAGCATGGTGGAAATATGGAAATTCGATTGGCTAGATTCCTTTTTCAGTACCGTCTGACACCGAACACAACTACTGGACAGTCACCAGCTGAACTCCTGATGAATCGTCGACTGAAGTCTCGATTGGACTTAATCCATCCTGATGTGAGAAGACAAGCTACGCAGAAACAGACTGAGCAGAAATATCAACATGACCGACATGTCAAGGAGCGGAACTTCAACCCTGGAGATCCAGTGTTAGTAGCCAACTACAGTAAGCTGAAACGAGACAAATGGATACCAGCAGTGGTCACTAGCCAGACACGACCTGTATCATACACTGTCCAGACACCCGAGGGACAGTTGCTAAGGAAACATCAAGATCAAGTTCTTACCAAAACCAATCCTAAAGAGCCATTGGCCAAGAAGGATCGTGCAGAGATGCATGTGGAAGAAGACTCCTCATCAGATGTTGTGGTCGTCAAACCCACTCCGGAAGCACACAATGCCAAAGCTGAGCCTGAGGTGAAGGGAACTCAGACAGCACAGTCTTCAAAGGAAATGAACACTGGAGAAAGTGCAACTCGATATCCAAGGAGGTGTCGCAGAGCACCGGGCTATTTGAATGACTATGAGGTCTAGGAACTTTACACTGTTATTGGAACTTTGACATTATAGTCAGTATTGGACTGAGACTGATAGAAGGCGAATTGTGTTAATGTTATTTTAATTAGAGACACTTAACTAAAGGGGGAGGAATGTAGTATTTCCATGACGTAATGTTTTCCCGCCAAGTTAGTCACGTGACAGTTGTTGACCGGGCAGCCATTTTGTAAAGTGCTGTATCTCATGTGTGCTCAAGTTAGAAGTAAACCTACGGATATTACACAACTGAAACTAAAGTTAAATTGGTCGTGGAATATCCAAGCAAAACCATCAACAAAACCCTTTCACAAGACTTCGAGGCGATTGGAAAGGCTATCGTTTTTGGCCCTCCTTCAAGAATAGCCAAGGCAGTCCTTAAGTGCAAAGCAATTAAGAAACAAGTCATTGAGCAAGTCTTACGTGTTGTCTCCACTGAAGTGAATGGTCTTTGTTCAAGGAAAAATCCCTCACTGTTAAGAAAAAATGGAAAAGAGGACCTTGTGAATTATGACATGAAAAAGTTGTGTGAGGAGTGGAAGGAAAGGGCGCCAGTCTTCTATTCCTTCCTGCTTACCTGCACCACCTCGAAAAGTAATATCAAGAGTACATGGTTTCCGAGTGTGGCTCTTTCAGGGTCCATTCTTTTGAAGCAACGTAATAGCCACATGAGTTCTACTGCAAGCATCCTAGGGATTCTTACCAAAACAAGATCAATAGAGGTAATTACACAACAACCTATTGCACACCCGGGTTTTTTTTTCGGGGGGGGGGGGGGGGGGGGAGGCTCCACCCGAAAGGGGTACCTTTTCAGGCTGGAGGTATATATAAGAGTACGGATTATAGAAAAGGGTAGGGAAAACTTTCATTTAATAGGTATTTAAATGGGCCTTTCAAAAATCTCAACAGATGCACCAAACGGGATGCAGTGTTTCTACTGTCAGTATGTGAAGGGGGTACATTTTTTTATGGAAGGTATATGAAAGGGTTACCTTTTCTGTAAAAAAAAGTGTATAAAAGGGTAAGGGTTCGGACCTTGGGGTAGAGCCTCCCCATATAAAACTTTGTTGAGTACCCCCCTGGATTGCACATCATATACTTAAAATATAAACTAGTACAAAAGACTAACAGCAAGCAAGATAACCTTTAAATGCTAATATTAATAGAACATCTAATTTTAAAGAACTATATTTTATGAATGTATGATATATGTTGAATGTGTCAGATGTACTCATTGATAAACATATAAAATGTCAGATAATTAACATATTATTGCTGGCATTTATTAGCCTATTTAATCTCACCATTATTTCTTTTGATACTTTAGGCAACCCTCAACCGATTCAGCAAGCTAAAACTTACCTGCTCAAATCACCGTACACTAGTTAAGATGGAAACTATTGGCCAGTCTCATGATATACTCTTCCATGAAGTAAACAAGAAGATTTGTTATGATCATAATGAGATAGAAAAGAGCAAGAAAGAAATTGCAGTCCTCAAAGACAAAATGACTGAGAGTCCAGAAGACCTTCCATCATTGTCAGCTCAGTATGTTAATGCTAATAGTGCATTGAAGGTGCAACAGAATGACAGTCATCCTGGGTTTTTGATAGCATTTGATAACATTGACATTTGCTTAGCACGAAGGGATATGACCATGACTGCTCAGAATAGAGATGTTCACTGGGTAAATCACATCATGGTGGAGAACAACAGGGTATCTGGAAACCATCTTTCTTCTGAAGGACAGAAGGCTGACATTCTGGACATACCAAATATCAAGTTCTTTACAAGTGTTGATGAGCAACGTAGACAGAGAACAAATTATATAATTCTAGTATCCCGTATGCTGGTGGACTACTTCAGTGCCTTCTCTGTGTTCAAGGATGTGTGTGTTCAACACATACCTCACAAATATAGCAAGGAAATGTTGACTACTTCAAAGAAGGTATTTGGATCGGAATACATGTACAATTAGTAAAACATATAATTTGCTAACTACTGGTAACGATACTGAAGTGATAAAGTTTTTTTAAAGTTATTAAGCTTTTTAAATTTTCTTTCAATATTCCTTTCCTTGGGTTGCAGGCATGGGAGGTATCTTACAGATGACAATCAAACAGTTTGCCAAAACTCTTGCCCATTCATTCTTATCTGCAATCTTATTGCTCTAAATTATGACATGAAAATTTCCAAAAATTAATTAATGGCAAAACAGAATTCTTCCCATCCATGATTTTCATGGTATTCCCACTGTAATCAGAATTCCCATCAAATTACTGAATTACTCACATTGGCTACAATAGGATTATACCATGAAAAGCCATGGATGAAAAATTTTTTTTTTCATATGCATGGTATTGAAGAGTTTCCATCAGATTTTTTTACTGTGACATATTACTATAAAATTAATAGTGAAGCTCATTTGATAATAATATTTTATTACTGTTTCATTTTATTTTTCCTCAGACTCCATTGGGTATCATATTCAAGAATGAGAATGTAAATGAGGACATGTTATCAATCCTACAAGACTTCCACAAATATCTTCCAAAGACTGGATATGACCAATTCGATGGCCAACTGTTTACAGGAGATCAGCTAACAGTAGAACGAGCCATTAATGTCATTACTTCTGTTTCAAATGGTTACTCATCAGAAGATCGCTTGGAGGGCATTAACCTTCAGCTAGGGGACTGGCATGCAGCTGTCAAAATATTAGATTTAAGTAAATACTGAATATGAAAACAATGTGAGGAGTCAATTTTTTTTGGGTTAAATGTTGTATCATTATGGACATTACAATCTTTCCTCATGAATACAGCATTTGATCTACAGGAATTTCCTTTTGAGTGGCAGGGTGGACAGGGGCATTTTTGGGATACAGGGTCAGTACAATGAAACAACATAATCTCGGCAACGGTTGATAATTTTTTGGCATCACTTTTCAGGAAGGGAAGGGTTGTGGAGATCCTGCAATGCAGCAATCTAGCTCAAATCCTGTGAATGGGAAGGGTTGGGACAATTTTACTGTCAATGGAGATTCATTTACACCTGGCTTATGTTAGAATGCCACTATTTTGTCCAACTTTTAATAGTAGTAAATATACATTTAAAAATAATGTTTTACTGACATATTTCCTGTCCTTAAAGTGCCCATGAATCGAATTAAATTAAGTTGATGCCATTTGAAAATCATTTCTCAATATCTTATATCATTCCAGAGATATTCAGGTTTTTTAAATATCCAGGCACTGACATCATAGATCATCTCATTTGCATATTTTAACAACCTGAATATCTCTGGAAGGAGATGAGATATTGAGAAACGAAAAATGCCACCATTCCTCATTTCGAAAGGATTTTCAAACAAGATCAACTTAATTATGGATTCATAGACACTTTAAGGGTTTCACACAAAAAGTAGATGTTAAAAAAGAAGGCAGGTAGTGATTTTGTTGTAAATTAACCAACAATGTAGAACCAACCAAATCTAATAGTATCTAGTGGACTAAAATAATGAAAAAGCAGTTAAACAATAAATTTAGTGTCTAATAATGCCAAATGTATATTTACAGGCTTTTTAATTTAAATCACTCTACTGATCCAACATTGAATTTTGTATTGTCTATTGTCACATAGTGTTGGAATAGTAGCCAGGATTTAAATACTCAGGCTCTCAATGAAATGTCCATTTCAGATTTACATCTCTAGGCATACACTCATTTAACTTAGATACTTGTTTATGTTCATTCTCTTCCTTTTATTTTATTAGTTGATCTACCGCAGATTCTACTCTACAAAATCAGATGGTGACCTCTGCATCTGCACCATGCATTCTGATAGAACTCTGATCAATTGAAGGAATGTCACAACTGATCCACATTCCAATTATCGTGCAGACCGAGACTTTTTCCTCCTGATCTTGCAGACAAGGATTATTGCAGCAGCTATGAAAGTTATTGGCTTAGAATCCAAAGACAGCCAACCAACCATATTCCACATCCCAGAATACTTGACAAGTTTCTCTAAACTGCAGAAGTTGGAATTACTCCATAAAGCTGCTGGTCTTATTGTTGATAAGTGTGTATTTGGAGAAGGGTCAATCAGTAGACTGATTGACAAAGTGTTAACCACTCAGGAAAGACAGGATGTAATGGGAAAACAAAATCTTACTGGTGATGGGCGTTTCCCATGCAGATACCAAGGTTGTCAACGTTCTTTTAAGTATGATGGCAAAAGTAGGAAAAATCATGAAATGTCTCATCAACCAACCCCAGCAATTCCAGATCCCGCATTGCCAACTGTCAAGGAACCCACAGAGATTTCAGAGGAAAAAAAAGATCAAACAGATGACATTTTTAACTACAACTGTGCTTTGATCACAGATGGTTTGTTCTTCTTAAACTTCTTGGATGCAACTTCCGAAGGGGATGGGGCAAGAATTATGACACAGTATAAGTACCTGCTTATGTACTGCAGAGCCGACAAACAACACAGCACTAAGTATGCACTTGAATGTCTGTATCAGTGTTTCTTAGTTTTTGCCCTTCTGTCACCAAGAGACAGTGAACGATTCATGTGGAATAGAACTGTTAATAATTGTGGAGTTGCAGGGAAAAATATAGCCCTGGACTTAGATGTAGAACACAGCAACAACTTTGTGAAACAAGCGATAAAGAATCTTGGTCCAAACTTAACTGAAAATGCTGTGACCCGCATCTGCCATGCTGAAGGTGGGACAAGAAGCATAATGCAGTGCATGGATCAAAGCTTAGAAGAAGACATTCTCGTGGCTCTACAGAACGTGATTTGCATGAAGTTGTGAAGAGATTAGTTCAGGTCAATGCATTGGAGGAAGACATCTCTCGCAAATACCCCCACTATTCTGCCTTTGAGAGAAACCCAATCAAGAATTTGGATACTTCTGCAATGTATACGTGGATGAATGGACATAAGAAAAATATCCACATTGGTATTAGAGCTAGATAGATACATGTAGAAAATATAGCATATTACTCTAAGATATATCACTATTTATCTTTAAGTGTTTTTGAAAGTTGCAGTACACTACTGAATTCACCATAAGATAAAACTAGTATATTCTAGCTGCCATGTAATATTTTGTTTATCTGCATTCACCAAGTCACAAAATATCAATGCAAACAAGATTAAACATCATGACGTCATAGCCAGTGACTCAATAATAGGGAGTGTTCATAATTTATCTAGTGGATTTAAATGGGAAGTTTTGTGGGTGGGGGCTATGGAAATTGTATTCCAGCATCTGCCATGGAAGGGGCATCATATTTCATATTTACTTTTAGCTCTCAGATAATGGAGGGTAGGCACTTAATGTCTTTAGTGCATTCCATTGCACGACTTGTGTGTAGTGCCGATGCTTCCTCTGTGATTGCATGCCCTAAGTTTATCGATAGGGGATACATTTGGCTTCGCCCCAGTGTTTAGCACAATTTTTGTAGCCCCCTCCTATGCCATATTTAGTTCTTAATCACTCTAAAAAAAATGCTTAACATACAGACTGAATATTTATATTTTAACTGCCCCCCTTTTTGCCTGTTATTCTAATAATCACTAACATTTGCTGAATTTCTTTGTGCTTGTGAATTGAGGTATTTTCTAATTTAGAATTATTATTTTTGTAAAATCACTTTAATAAGCTTCAAATATATGTTTTATTGTTTTTGTTTTGTTGATTAGAGATTAAATACTTATCATAAATGTGAATAATGTAATAGCTAAAATTGAAATTTTGGATAACACAAGCAAGTGTAAGGTGAAAGTAGTAAAAATATAAATAAATACCTTTTTAAGTTCATGCGTGATCCTAAATTCCATGGTTGAATAATAATATATAATTGAAGAAATGGTTAATAGTAAATACTGTTAAATATTGAAATAGTAATACTGAATAGTACTTATAGATAATGTTTGTTTCAAATATCAGTTCATGGAGGATTTAAAACCTCAGTCCTTGTAAATCGTAATCTTCATTTCAGTTCGGTTTAGTGAGATGATTAAAACTGAATGTTCAGTGTTTACTCAAACGTTTGTAGGTGCATCATCGTCCAAAGGTGCGTTGCAATCAAGACAGAGTTCGTGCAATGGTTGGATATTTTCTGGTTCAATTGTAGGAAGTTTGTCCTTCTAACACCAATCGTCAGGCAGCTTTGTGTCAGTAGAATATCATGCGGACGAAATCAATATAATGGTGTTGATCATCATGTAGTTATTACTGTGGTTTGGTTTCAAAGTCACGTCATCTGAGGTTGATAGCCATGGTACATCACGCTTGGCTGAGTGGCGTGTAAATATTGGCATGGTGACGGTAAGGGAAGTGGGACATTGTACAAGTCCTTTTTCCATTGTTGTCGTAGTTGTATTGCATGGTACATGTATATTATACCGAATACACTTAGTGGTGTCAGAGACAATGTTCCACTGCGCAGTTTGAGCGTTTGGCGTTTGGTTGACAACTAATAGCGGTTACCATGATGAAGTAGTGGTTCTAGTTGTGCACATGTAGTTGGCTTGTGGTTGCGTGGGAAATCAATATTTTTGACTAGTTGTAGTACATTAGTTGTACAGACAAGTGTGCCATGTTGAGAATAACACCTAGTTAGAGCGTCAGCTTTGACAATAGTTTAAGTACTATATTGTGTAAATTGAATTCCTATTCAAAAGTTTAGGTAGCGTAACTAAAATATTCAAAGTTATTTGTTTATCAATTCGATGTTCATATTCTGTCACTAGATTTGTAAGTAACGGGTACACGTTTATATGTTTTAATCTCGCAGATAATGCGAAGAGTAAAAATCTAGGTAAATCATTCTAGCCAATTAATTTCTTATCTTGAAAACGAGAAACTTGATTAACGGTATCTTGGATTTAAAAAAGACGTAAGATTGACGAAAACATTTTGTTTTGAATCAAAAGAGACTTTAGAAAACATTTCTAAAGTTGAATTGTAATGACATTGTGCATCTTTTGCAAAATGATTGAGTCGGGCCGAGTTATGTCTATGTGCAGATTTTCGGCTGGGTATGACATGGTTACAATAAAGTGAAAACTACGTTATCTAGGTTACGATGAGTTAGTTGGATGTTATTGATCAGGAGCAAGGGATTTGTCATATTTTTTAATAAGCCTATTATCTAGTATCTTTTCTACGGGTTCCCATGTAGCATCCTTAGATGGGTATCCAAACCATTTTACTAGATATTGTGGTTTTCCCTTCCTGTCTCTTTTCTTAAGGAGCTTTTCTGCTTGAAAAATATCGTTAGGAGTCGTGTCGTGTTCCGATGGTTGTACAACAGTTTGTGTTTGATCAGTATTTGTATCTGTCGAAGCTTCGACTTGAATTTCGGCCTGATTTGCCTGCGCCTGGTTTACTGTGGGGGTTACCTCGTTGGGTATCTCTCGCGCTTCTACAGTTGGTTGATCCATAACAGGCTCATCTTCAAAACTATCTAAAGGTAATTCATCTTCACATAGGCAGTGATGCATGGAATCGTCGGCTTCGACGGGGACCTCTAGCGGTCTTTGACCGGGGTCAAAATATGGTTTCAATCTATTGGCGTGAATAATAGCAGAAATGCGCCTGTTGTCGCATGTGCGGAGAGCGAAGTGAACTGGGGAAAGTTTCTCAACTATACGATATGGTCCGTGCCATAAATGCCGTAATTTCTTAGTTAAACCCGGTGCAGGGCTAGGCGTAAATACCCAAACCCGGTCACCTGCTTGAAAAGTTGGAGTACGAGCATGGCGGTCGTGTTGTTCCTTCATTACTTGCTGTGCTAATTGAATATTAGTTCTAGCGATCTCATGTGCTATTTCAATATTTTGTACAATTCTTTTGCGATGTTCCGCTACGGAGCGTGACAGATTCGTTGGAGGCAAAAGAGAGACATCTATTGGTAACCTAGGTTCTCTACCGTAGAGTAAATAGAACGGGCTTTCACATGTGGCTACACTTAGAGATGCCCTATACCCGAAAAGAACCGAGGGGATGAAAGGTCCCAGTCTTTTTGGTCTTTACTTACGTACATAGATAAAGAGTGGGCGAGGACCCCATTAAAACGTTCGACTAACCCGTTCGTCTGCGGGTGGTAATAAGAAGTGTTGATTTTCTTTGTGTTTAACATAAAACAAACTTCTTTGATGAGTTTCGATAAGAAATTATTACCTCGGTCGGACAGTAAGGTTCTAAGAGCGCCGTGTCTACATACTATTTCGTCTACTAAAAGTCTAGCAATTGTGGCTGCTTCTATAGAAGGTACTGGAAAAGCTTCAGGCCATCTTGTTAGGTAGTCCGTGAAGACGACTATGTGTCTATTTCCTGAATTAGTCACAGGGAAAGGTCCTAAACAATCCACAGCTACTCGTTCGAATGCCGATTCGACTGGAATGGGTAATATCGGTGCATTTCGTATTGTTTTAGGATTCTTCTTCATTGAACAATCTACACACGACTGGACCCATGTCTCACAATCTCTAAACATACCCTTCCAAAAATAACGTTCTCTCACTTTCTCATAGGTTTTATGAATGCCTAAGTCTCCCGCAAGTGGGCTGTCATGAGTAGCGACTAATATTTCAAATTGTAAGGTCTTAGGAATGACTAATTGTGTGTGAATGTCCTTTCGTCTACTCCCAGTAGGTTTAAATAAATGATAAAGCAGTCCATTGTCATCAAAAACATACTCAGGAGACTCGAGTATTATTTTCCTTGCTATTTCGTCATTTTCAGGCAAAATATCATCCTGTAAATACTGGATGATAGGATAAAGAGCTGAATCTCTCTTTTGTAGGTCCTGGATTTGGTCAATCGCCACTCCTGGTACATCAAGTGCGCCTATGTTTGAGTAAGGTCTGCGACTCAGTGAGTCCGCGTTTGTGTTCAATTTACCAGGCTTGTGTTCAATTTACCAGGCTTGTGTTGAATTTCAAAATGAAATTGTTGGATTAACAAACTCCAACGCGCTAATCGACCTATTGGATCCTTAATATTCATGAGCCACGTAAGCGGTCTATGATCTGAGAAGAGAATGAACTTTTGGCCTTGTAAATATGGTTGAAATTTCTTAATAGCAGCGATAACTGCGAGTGCTTCCCTCTCGGTAGCGCTATAGTTCTGTTCTGCCGGATTGAGATCTCGCCCGGCATATGCAATGGCGACTTCGCGTTCATTCTGTACCTGGGATAGTACCATTCCTATCCCGGTTGCGCTTGCATCCACATGCACTAAAAATTGTTGTTCAAAATCTGGATATGCCAGAATAGGAGCACTTACCAATGCGCGCTTTAATAGATCAAAAGCGCTCTGGCAGTCGGTCGTCCATTCGAATTGAACATCCTTGCGAGTTAGCCGGTTCAATGTTTGTGCGTGTTTAGCGAAATCACGAACAAAACGGCGGTAATAATTTGCTAAACCTAGGAAACTTCGTACGCCCTTGAGATTCTTTGGCACGGGAAATTCAGACACCGCGCGAATTTTATCGGGATTGGGTCTAATCCCATCCTTGGAGATAACATGTCCTAGGTAATCTACCTCTGTAGATGCAAATCGACATTTACTAGGTTTCAGTCTAATGTTAGCATGTCGTAACCGTTGTAAAACCTCAGTAAGGTTGATGAGGTGTTGAGCGAATGTAGGTGAAAAGACTATGATATCGTCTAAATAACACAATGTGATCTTATAGTTCAGAGATTGTAAAACGCTCTCCATTAGCCGTTGAAAGGTGGCAGGGGCATTGCAAAGTCCGAAAGACATAACGTTAAATTCATATAATCCTCCATATGTAATAAAAGCGGACTTTTACTAGTGGCTTCATCTAATTCGACTTGCCAATATCCGGACATCAGATCCATGGTGGAAAAGTATTTGGCTCCCCCGAGGGAATCTAGTGCGAGAGCAATTAGAGGTAGTGTGTGTGAATCCTTAACAGAATCTATCTGAACCGTCAGATTTTTTCCCGAGTAAAACAGGACTGGCCCAAGGACTAACCGAGTGTTGGATAATATCTCTCTCTAACATATCTTGTACGTGTGTTTCAACTTTGTCACGCAGCTTGTCAACTGTGCGGTATGGGCGTAAGCGAATAGGTTTACTATCGCCGGTGTCAATTGTATGTTTAACAATAGACGTGCGTCCCAACTCATTATTATCATACGCAAATACGTCTCGGTATTGACTCAGAAGCGAAGTTAATTGGTCTTTCTCACGTGGAAAGAGGTCTGACTTAGATAAATCGACTAAAATGTCCTTAGTGGTATTTCCTGTGGTTGGCGAGCAACCAGAATTACTAGTGTGTGGTGTAGTAGTGTTACCAAACGCAGCAACGACCAACGGGGTCGGTTCATGTGAAAACCGGCCTAAGGTTGTATTTTCATGGATCGTAACTGGTGCATTTGTGGGATTCAAAAGGCGTACCGGAACGGTGCCAGTTGCTGATATTGTAACTAGAATCGAAGCACCACATATATTGTGTTGTTCGGCTAAAGATCGTTTTGGTTCAATAAGTCCTGTATTCCCTGAGGGAAATTGTTGTGATAAGTTAGCGATAACAAGGGCTTCAGTGCGCGGTGGTAACACAAACGTTTCTAACGCGTGGACAGTACATTGTTCTACCTGGCTAGGGTTAATTGGATTGTTTATCTTAGCGGGTGGTATATCAAGAGTGTGATTCTTCAAGTCAATTATCGCCTGATAATGTTCTAAAAAATCTTTTCCGAGAATGACATCGTATAAAACTTTGTCAGCTACATAGACTAAGAAAGGATATACTCTGTTATCAATAGTGAATGGAACTAAAATTTGTCCTAAAACAGGAATATCTTGTCCACTGACCGACCGGAGCATATTTAAAGTGGAAATTTCCGGTGGGTGCTTACTTAGTTCGGGAATTTGCTGCCATGTGTCTTTACCAATAACTGTAACAGCTGCGCCTGTATCTACCAAGAAAGTTAATTGAAAATCACATATCGAACCTGATATTGTAAGATTGCTTGTTGTATTCTGAAAACCTATTGTATTGATTTGTCCCGTAATGCTTGCATCATCGTGCGTAATGTTACTTAACTCTGAATTTTCTCTAATGTGAACGGCCTTAAAATCTTTAACTTCTTGTGGACTATCTGTAGTCGTAAAATTCGTATCTGCATATATAATGTATTTGGCCTGAATATCTTTGTCTTCTTGTAACGTATTCGTATTATTTAAATTTGGGACTTCTACGGTTTCTGATTCCGTAACTATTGCTGGATCATTATCATCTACGACAGCTAAACATGGTTTCTTGGTATTTGCTTTCTGAGCGCAATTTGTCATTGTATTACTATTGGGACTATCTATGTCTATATCACTGCTACTTGTGGCAGATTGATTTGAATGTTCAACAATTTCTGTATTTCGTGGACACGAGGCGTCGATATATTCGTCCGTCTTTTTACTATTTGAATGAGGTAAAAGTGGTTGTACTTTACGAGAACGAGATATGTTTCTGAACAGAGTAGATGTAAATCGTTTTAATCTCTTCGGCCATGATAATCGTTTTATATTGTCCTTTTTCTTTTCAGTGTGCAAATTCTGGTTTGTAAAGTTCATTGTCTTCGAATGTGTGGCACGAACGACAGGTGTTTCTGGTTATGTACTTAAAATATTGATTGTGGGAACTGTGTGGTCGCTGATGTTCACTTTTACGTGGCTAAAACTATCTGGTATTGACAAAACTTTATGTTCTATGGTTGTCGTATTGTGACAGGCGAATGGTTCTATTGTCGAATGAATTTGAATTTCATTTGTGGCTGAATTTTTCTCAGAAATGCTGTGAGTGAGTGTAGGAGCATGCTGGGCTTGTGAAATTGCTTCATTTGATTCGTGTTGGTTATTACTTTGTGAAATTACTTGTTCTAGCTGAACTACAGAGTGGTCATTAGTGGAAATCAGTTGTTCGTCTTGTGAGTGGTTCTCTTGGTGATAATTTAATGATATTTCATTCAAACTATGAATTGGTTCTTCTTCATGTTGGGTTGAATTTATGGGTTGAAAATGTTCTAGATCATAATGATCCTGATCACTGTTCGGGAAAACAGTGTCACTGAGCGAAAAATGTATTTGGTCTGAAGTAAAGTCTTTGTTTAAGAAACGAGCCGGGATATTTAATTCAGTACTTTCGCGGCAAACCGGAGCACTTCTTTGTAAAGTGTTAATCCCATTTGAGTGATTGTTATCGATAATCTCTTCATTAGTATTCACAGCTGGTTTCCTATTCATTTGAATTTCGTGTGCTTTGGTAAAGTGTTTCGTTGTTTGATTTTGTTCCGAGTTTGTTGGTCCGAATAAAGTGTTCACATTAAACGTATCTGGGGTTTTCGTAGCCTCCCGAAGCACGAAAACCCGTTTTAGTTTAAAGGTTGATTTTGCCTTTGTGAGGAACGGACTGGAAAACCACGGTTTTGATTACCGTTTGGTTGGTTTTGAGGAATGCGTGGATCATTAAAACGGCGCGGGGACCTACAATTGCGATAGTGGTGTCCAACTTTCTTACAGTTGAAACAAATTATCTGCCCATCGGTTGAACGTGTAGTTCTACCGAAATCTCCCCTATCGTTAAAATAAGGGCTGTCCCTAGGACGAAGGTTGTAATCGTGTTCGCGATTACTGGAAATTTGCCTAAGTTCCTCGCGGATGATTTGGCGTAAGTTAGCAGTGTCGCGAGAGTTATCTTGTTGAGAATTACTAAAGTTAGGGGTAAAGGTTGAAGTAGGGGCTTCATAAGCTGCTATTGAACCTACAGAATGGGGAAGTAATTGTTCGGTCTTTAGCCTTAGTTACTGCTGGCGTGGTTTGGGCAACTATGGTGGCTTTAAGTTTAGCGGCGTTCTCTGCTTCTTCTAAAGTATTAGGTAGTTGGAGAACCACATAATGTTTTATCTCAGGCTGTAGCCCTTGAATGAAATAATGAATTCGTTCGCTCACGGGGATTCCTAGGCGTTGGCATCGCTTCTTAATATCTGATGTGTAATCATTTAGAGATTCGAGTTTGCTTTGTTTGCGATCGCCAAGTTCTTGTCTTAGAACCCAATTTGTTGCGGGTGAGGTAAATTGCTTGAGGAAGATTGCTCTAAGTTCTTCAAAGGAAGTAATTTTGTCTTTTTCTAAAGAACTGTACCAAATTTGCGCGTTTCCAACTAAGGACAAAGGAAATCCCTTAAATACTTTATCTGGTTTCCAGCGGCAGAAATCGGCATACAGACTGAATTGTTCTAAGAACGTTAGAGGGTCTTGTCCATCTCCTTCAAAAATCGGAGCCCTAGTGAGGTCTGGATTCCCATTTGAAGATGTGTGGTTTTCTAACAAAGAATCCTGCATTGCAGCAATTTGGGCGTTTTGGCTTAGTGTTTCTTTAGATAAGCTATCTGCCATGCCGGCAAAAGATTTTTCAATCAGTTCGCTCAATTGGGCGCTAAAGGTTTTGAAATCTTCCGTTGAAGCCATGGTATTAATATGTTCGCTAGATTGTTTATAGTGTTGTGGGGAGGTTATGGTTATAGGTGAAGGTGAAGTTAAATTTGGGCTTAAATCTACCGTTTGGTGTAATTGTTTGGATTTTGGTGTGGTCTTCGCTGAACAATGAGTACACGTTTGGTGAGGTTTGCTGCTAGGAATACTAGCGGTTTTCGTTTTCCCACTACGTAAAAACAGTTTGAAACTCAAGATAACCGTTTAGAGAAAATGTAAAATATGCTTATGAGAATGACAGACTATCAGAACAACAAAAATAGCATTTAACAGCAAAAAGTAAGGAGCAGAAAATATGGGCTAAATAACCAACTATTGTAGCGACGTTATAGTTATTGGGTAAAAAAAAATCTTAGTTAAGCTGACGGCCAGTAGTCAGAAATCTAAGGCACACATAAAAAGAAAATAGAGAGCGTTTGGATATACCTGGTTGTTGAAGAGTAGAGTTGAGACAGTGCGTCGTTTCGTCAGGTTCGAACCGCGGATTCTCTCACCAGTTGTCAGGGAAGCTTTCCTGAGCTGTAGGGAATTCTCGTAGAGCTTGTAGCGACAACAACCAAGGTTGGATCTTAACGTACTTTATTACTGGTCTCAATGACTGGCAACTTACAAGAGTATTCGTTCTGTATTTATGTTATTTACAAACAATGGTCTCTGTGGTGAACAGATGTCTTTGACCAGAATCGTTCTCAGCTATCATGGTCTATGTGGTGAACAGATGTCCTTGACCAGAATAGTTCTCAAGCAATCCAGCTGTCTTTACATGAACTCCTATTGTGTATAGGTCGTTGCCCGAACATTGCAAAACTGACCTTGAAAGGAAGGTGTTCCAACCGATCGACAACATAAATAAGAAATGTCAAAGGTGAAACTAGAAATCAAAAATCATAGCTTGAGCGTAAAACATTATACGAGTCTTTAGATATGTTCCATAGAAATCGAACTTGAAGTTGGTGACTAATCTGCATTGACGGAAAGTTCAATGGATTTGGTACTTGACAAAGTACGGAACTGTAATTAGGAATACTCAAATCTTATTGGCTTGTTGTCGGTACCGATAGCTTAAGATATAATCAATACTTAATTCGTTCTCTGTAACAAACAGGTTATTGGAAAATGAGTTCTATTCAATGTTGTCAATGAATCGAAAACTACCTTAGTAAATACAGGCTCGTGACCAAGCCGAGATTAACAAAAGAACGTTTTAATTAAAGTAACTCAACTTTGGATACGTCGAGCGTGAGCTAAACTAGAACTTGTTGTTTTATTATATGTTTCTCCTAGAGTAGGAGTTTGTCTAAAATCGTAAGATCCTTTATCTTAACAATAGCAACAAGTAGAGGAAGTTTCATTATCAGATATATATGTACATGTATTGTAAAACATACAGTCATTAAAAATTGCAGTTCTTCTGAAACTAGGTCTTCATGTGTGTTGTTTTTGCATCATAATTATTATTGTACATGTACATGTAGGTGTAAAATAATCAAGACATACCTTAGTGTTTATGACTAGTACCAATATTAGGACTCCTGAAAACTGAAATTTTCCAAAACTTCCAATGCAGCATTTGGAATTTCAACATGTGAAGATGTATCACTTGCTTCATCAACAGAATCTAAAAGTGACATATTAGAGAAATTTCCTAAAATAAGGACCAGGAAGTCGTCATCCTCAATAATATCATTCCATTGAGCCAGGGCCAATTCCAGGTCTACTTCAAGCTCATCATCCTGATGGGAGCTCTCCGTCTGCTCATCATGTGCTTCTGCCACATCACCAAATACTTCACTTATGATAGTCTGGATCTTGTTGGCATGTTCCAAGGACCAGATTTCAACAAAATTGTAAATATCATTTTTTGTAAAATGTTTACTGCAGTTCTCAAGAACTTGAGAAATTTGCAGGCTGGAAAAACCAATTAACATGTGGAGATTGGTAAATGATTTGATGTCCCCATGTGCATGCTCGCCAAGGAATTGCATAACCAATGATTTATGATATGTAGTTAGCCTTTGTAACACATCATCCTTCTGCTGCTGTGTCACATTACGTTCTTTCAAACATGTAGGTAACTCTGTACATGTAGGTTGGAATTCGGACAGGTGTCTAGACTGGTTTCCACATTCTGGAGATTGACACTTGCACTTTAGAGCACAGTTATCACAACAGAGATGGTCAACAATAGGTTGAGTAATTGGGGTATTACCAAACTGTTGAAGTAGTGCTTTCCTTCGGCAGTCTTTCAGTTTAACATATTCCTTGATGTCCTTGTCAACATGGGTGAGGAGTAGTCCATGATATAGAAGGTAGGAGGTACTCTGTGCTCCATCTCTTCCAGCTCTACCAGTCTCTTGAACAAAAGATTCAATATTTTTTTATGGTCCAAAATGAATGGTTCTGTGGACTCCCTTGCAATCCACCCCCATCCCAAATGCAATAGTAGCAACCAAAATGCGTATAGATCCATTTACATCTCTATATGAATTCAAAATGGATTCCTTGTTCGCAGATGGAGAACCTGAATGTAGCATCTCGATAATAACATTTTTCCTGTCTCCAATCTTGTCAACAAAGAAACTGTTCCCCAGCATTGCCTTCAATGTCGAATAGACAGTACCACATTGCTTTATTGTTTGGCAATAAATAATAGTTATCTCTGTCCTTACTCCTTGATCTTGCACTTCAGCTGCTAACCAGGAAAAATACTGCTGTATGCTAGTATCTCTAGGCATGTACTCCACCACATATGTTATATTGGGTTTATCAGGGCTTTCTGATATGTCATAAGGTGTTTTCATGAGAAGAATGTCAATAATAGCATCTTTGGTGTTTTTGGTTGCTGTAGCAGTCAGAGCTATTATATTCACTTGTGTAGCAAGTGACCTCAGCTCATTCAATCGACCATAGCATTCTCTAAAAGGTGCCATTTTAGAAGTACTTGATGTTCCCCTGTAATAATAATAAAAGTGTTTGCTATACCGTCAACTGATTATAAACAATGGTTCATAAACAATACTAATTATTATTACTATTCGATTTTTTTAAACTTTGTATGAGCAATTGTAAAAAATGATTAATATTTAATAATAAGTTAACCAAATGGCTGGATATTCTATATCTTAGCAAATACCCTTGTTTTAATGTAACTACTACGAAATATAAAGTATTTATAACAGGAAATCATGGTTTCGAAATCATCCTTAACCTAAGTTCTTTAATAAATGTAAAGTGAGATCACAGAGAAATGGAGGTGAGAGTCCACAAATTATTATTCCCACTCTTAACTTAACATCTTAAAAATAGAGAAAAAAAAGTATTGTTTCTGTGTCCCCAGACGAGAGCTCACTTGAAATAAGATGGGCCTTTTTCGTCTTCTATAACTATTAAATAAGCACTGGAAATAAGATTTTAAGGGTTTAAGAGTGTCGACCCATCTCTGGTTTTGGATAATTTTAAAGTCGAGGTTATTTTCACATAATTCAGTTTTCTTTGAGACATCTCTTCCTAAACTGGAAATCACTGTTTTCGAGAACATTATTGTTACTCTCCTTACCATTGCTTAATTACGTGAGCTTCATCCACAGCTATCGCGCAGAGTTTCTTTAAGTACACTCCACTGCACAACATCCTTCGCCATCGTTCGTTTTTCAATAGGCCCTCTGGAGTGCAATATACCACGGCATACGAGCCTCTTTCTACTTCATTCATATCCTCCTCAGTCTTAATGTGACTCAGGCTGACGGAAGCTATCCCCAAAGCCCGTAAAGCTTCCATCTGATCCTCGATCAGCGCTAGAAGCGGTGATATGACTATGACAACGTGTCCGGACTCGCCAGTAAACTCATCGAAGGCCAACGGTAAAACTTGGTAAATAACCGATTTACCATACCCAGTCGGCAAACTAACGAAAACATCCCTTTTCTCCTTTACCAATTTAGCAATCGCTGTTTGTTGAAGCGCATTTAAATTGTCAAATTTAAAACGATCACACACTTTGTTAAAGACTGCACTTAACTCCGCCATCTTGCACCCGCGAAAGCAGTCGAGGGATCTGTCAAGGTGAAGGTCAGGTTTCCAGAAAATGGGAACCGAAATTTGATTGGCTACTGTCGAGGAATGGAATGTGGTGCTCGAGTGAGCAGCCGTTAGTGGGGAGGGAGTATGGGACCGACACTAAAAACGGCTGCAAAGGAGACTACCATTTGCTCAGTATAGAGAGCTTTTACATATGTAATCAGCCTCATTGCCTCAAAGGCATATTTCATACCACGTGGTCTCGAGCGAAAGTAAAGCATCAGAAGCTTCCAGTTCATGATACATGTACATCTGTCTCCATCACCCTCTTTCTCTGTATCGTTCATTTGCATCAACATAACACCAAGCTGTAAACATTGTGAAGCATAGTTCATAAGCCTATCCTCACTGCTTGATGAGACACCTGATGCTGGATGTGGTAAGGTAGTAGGTTTACTACATGTATGTTCATTGTTCTTTGAAGGCTGATTAGGTGATCTCGTTCCAGGCGTTGCTAGATGAATATTTGGCCATAACACTACTTGAGCTACTGTCAGCATATTACATGCTATCTGCTCAACTGCTGCTACAAGCACTGGGACAACATCATTGGGGACATTGACATTTTCTTGTAATCCTAGCACTCTGCCAAGTCCAAGGACTATAAACCCTGGACCAGGGACTTTTGGCTGCACCATTATCACAATTTGACCTTGAAAACAGCACCACTACATTTTAGTTTCTCAATCCTTTGAACGTATTAAATAATAAATATTGTAAGTTGAAAGTTAACTAGTAATTTGTTGGACCGGTAGAACATTAATTTTATTTTTATTAAACATGAATTATATACTGTCATGTTTTCATTGACATTATTTTTTAAACAGACCATTTCAAATTTCATTTATTAATCTTAAGATTATAATAAATACAGTATTATTAAAAATGTATTTTACTTTCAAGAAATAATATCTTCATTTACTTTTTATTTTCTATATTTATTATACAGGTCATTAGCTGTCCTTATCTGAGGACCAGCTGCTGAAGAAGTACATGTGCAGGTAGCCATGCTAACTGATGAGGACTGCTGATCTGCATCATGTCTTTGATGTTCCTGCTGTTCTCTCCACGCTTTCTCTACATCAAATTCCACCAACACATACTCCTCTATGAACTTGCCAATAGTGCACTTGATGAATTTTTCTCTTTCATCATGGCTACTTGCTTCTGGAGGGAGCTTTACATTGACTGGAGTTCCACTCAGTGTCTCCATTCCTGCCCAACACATAAAAGCACAGCAGAGATATGCCTTGGTAGCAGACAACATGAGAGTTTCAGCACTCTTGTAGTTCTTCTTCACTTTGCTGTACACATTCACCATTTTGAATTGTTGTCGTAGATTGTAAAGTGTTCCAACCTCTCTCCCACATATGGGGCTTGCATCATAGAGTTGTTCCCAGATATACTGTTAGAGTACAATGTAAATGCATGTAGTTAATGATTAATAATCAAACACAGATTGGTTGCACAGTTTTTAAATGTTCACCTGTATAAAGGTTTCATTAGGGGAGGGGGCTAGCTGCTGGTATTTAGAGGGCCACCAGAAAAAAGTGACTTATATTGCAAGGGGGCACTCTAAAAAAGTCTCAAGTCTAGTCTCTTTCCTTTAATTTTCGCTTCAAAATGCAGGAAATACCATTGAGGAGGCCCTAGATTTTTTTAATGTCCTGGGTGCATGCCAACTCCCCTAGTGATGTCATTTGTAAGTCTTGCCTTGTCTAAATTTTCGGCCAGCCTGGCCACTGCCCCGCTTGTTAAACAAAAAACATTGAAATGTTGGGCAGAAATTATTGTCAAGTGATAACCCTAGGATTTTCTGATTTCCCTTTTATATGGGATTGTTTTACATGCAAAACCTGTTGCCATAGGGAGGGGGTCATGTCATTTTGTCCAAGCAAAGTACAAAATCCCCCAAATCCCCTAGTTTGTTAGACTAATTTTGAGAACGTTGACATATAAAACTAAAAACAATAGAAACAACAACATTGCATTCCTCTGATCTCTTTGTTTTCATTCTGCAATGTGATTGGTTCTCGTTGTCTAAGTGGCCCTGGTTTCAGTAGTTGCACTGTAAATAAAGTAATATAAAAGAATTAAAAAATTATGGTATACATGTATTCTTACCCCTAGAAAGGACTGTTTTGAATGCCACTGTGCTACATTCTCTGTGATGTTTTCAAACCTTTCAGTCTTGTAGTCACAGCCAATATTTGTCTTTTTTGCTCCAGTGACTCTCTCCCGTCCCAAAAGGTCTCCACACAAGGGCACCTTAACTTCTTTCAAGACCCTGTCTCTTCTACAAGCAATATATGCTGCAGAGGACCCTGGAGGTACAGGAGGTTCATTTGCAGGAGTGAAGATCTGCAAGAGGAAGTTCTCAAGATATTCCAAGTACTGGCAGACATCAGAGTGTTTGTTTTGGTTAAATGGAACAATAGCCAGTCCCATTATGATGGATTTGTTTGGCATTTCTTTTGAGTATCTGTAACAGCAGATATTTATAATGAGATAATTAATATAAAGTATAATGCCAATTTCCTTCAAATATACATGCATGATCACAACCCTTCAAACCATGTCTACAGTAAATTCATCACTATAAATTAAGGCAATCAAGGTACCGGTATTAGTAAATACATACAGTTAATAAGCATCAGTAAAACGTAGCATTTCAGCAATATTAAAAAAAAGGAATGGTCATTCTGAAGCAAGCTAAGGGAAAGTTCATTAAATTAATATGACAAGGGGCGGGGATGAAGCTGGTATTGAAATTGGGAGTGTAAAATTTTCATAGTACCTGTTTCCATCATTTCAACTTTGTAGCAGCTTAACAATCTATAGTAAAGATAAGTAAATTTATTTGGTTTTCTAGATTACTTTAATGTTAGCTAGTGTCGAAAATTTCTGGTCAGCTCTCCCGTTTACTCATTTAGATGATACCTCCTTTAACGTAGCTATTTACGAATTAGCTCACGGCCCTTTGTATTTTGATACTGATCGTTTAGATTCATTGCTTTTTAATCCTATCGATCCGCCCGGATCCAGTAGCTTATTTTCGAGCCTTCTTGATCCAGATGTTAATCTTTCTAATCGCCCTCCTACCAGCAACTACATGGTGGAGGATGATATCAACTTGCATACTGAGACCATCAATTCTAGTTTCTCTCTGTTACATCTGAATGCACGTAGTCTACTCGGTAACTTTGACAAATTCAAATTCATGTTGGGTAATCTACATAAGCCATTCTCTGTAATCGGAGTGTCGGAAACATGGTTAAACGATCAAACATCAGATTTAGTCAATATACCTGGATATCAGTTTCTTTCTAACCACCGTTCTACTAAAATTGGCGGCGGAACAGGCCTTTATTTACAAGATAATCTCGAGTATAAACTCTGTTCTGAATGTAATTTTTCAGATCCTGACGTCATCGAGTCCCTGTTTGTTGAAATTTCTGTTCCTCACGGGAAAAACCTAATTGTTGGGGCTGTCTACCGGCCGCCCAATCAAAACGTCATGTTATTCTTAGATAAATTCAATGATATTCTTTCCAAAATCTCCAAAGACAACAAACATTGTTATGTAATGGGTGACTATAATCTAGATTTGCTCCATTATGATCACCATCAGCCCATGCAAGAATTTGTTGATAGTTTGTTTTCGCGCTTTTTCTATCCACTAATAACTAGGCCCACGCGCCTCACTTCTAATACCGCAACGCTTATTGATAATATATTTACTAATTATCTCACACCCAACATTTTCAATGGTATTGTTATTAATGATATATCTGATCACCTGCCTGTTTTTGCTTATGTTTCTAATGAGCCGGCTTACCCCTGTAATCGTCAGGAGAACACAGCTAAGCGCGACTTAAGTGAAACTAACATGGCAGAATTCCGTTCCTACCTTTCCCAGGTTAATTGGGCTGATACTTTATCTGACCAAGACCCTAACATATCTTATAATACTTTCTTATCAGAATATTCCAAAATCTATGGCCTGTGCTTTCCTTTAAAAGTAACTAAGCGGAAGCGCGACACAAGGCCAATTACTCCTTGGATTACGAAAGGTTTGTTGAACTCCGTCAGAAAAAAGAATAGACTCTATCAAAAATTTATGAAAGCGCCTAATCCCATGCGTGAAATGCATTACAAGACTTACAAGAACAAACTCAATCACCTAATCAGAACCGCCAAGCGTGACTACTATGACAACAGATTTGATAAGGCAAAAAATGACCTCAAAGAAACCTGGAAACTAATAAACGAAGTTATTAACAATCGTAGAAAAAAGACCTCGCTGCCTTCATCCTTCAATACCGATGATAAAGAAATATCCGACCCAACTGATATTGCTGACAAATTCTGCAAGTATTTTACTAATATTGGACCTAATTTAGCCAGTAAAATTCCTACGGTTAGACATTCTTTTCGCTCCTTTTTAGCCAACAATGTCAATGAATCTATCATCCTAAAGCCTGTCAATGTAGCTGAATTAGAAGAAATCTGTAAGCTGTTCAAACCAGGGAAAGCCCCTGGATATGATAATGTATCCATGCATGTTATTAAAAAATCTTTTGATCTTATTTCAGAACCCTTAAAGTTTATTATCAATCTTTCGTTAACACAAGGAATTTTTCCTGAAAAATTAAAAATTGCCAAACTTATCCCAATTTTTAAAGCTGATGATCCGCATCTTTTTACTAATTACCGACCTATTTCTCTTCTACCTTGTTTCTCTAAATTTTTCGAAAAGGTCATGCACAACCGTTTAATTGTATTTTTCGAACGTCTTGAAATTTTGTATTGTCTCCAATTTGGATTCCGTAAAAATCATTCGACCTCACTTTCACTCATTCATCTCATCAACAAAATTGCATCTTCCATTGACCGTAACGAAATTACTGTTGGCGTTTTTTTAGATCTCTCAAAAGCTTTCGATACCCTTGACCATCACATTTTGTTTTCCAAACTTGAACACTACGGCATTCGTGGTTTGGCCTTACAGTGGATCAAAAGCTACTTCTCAGATCGCAAACAATTTGTACAGTTTAACGATGTCTGTTCCGCCAGCCAAACAGTTAAATGCGGTGTGCCCCAAGGTTCCGTCCTGGGGCCATTGTTTTTTATTTTATATATAAATGACCTGCCAAATGCTGCAAAATTGTCAGAATCTTTGCTTTTTGCTGATGATACCAGCGTATTCTATTCTCATTCAGATGTTAACCAGTTAGTTTCTGTGTTAAATGACGAACTGCAACAGATTGACACCTGGATGAAAAGTAATAAATTATCTGTTAATTTTAAGAAGACTAACTATGTAATTTTTAAAACAAAACAAAAGACCATCAACGCTAATGTGACTCTTTTATTCAATAACCAATTGCTCAAACAGGTACAAGTAGTCAAATTCCTAGGAGTATTTATTGACGAAAGTCTGACATGGAAGGATCACATTAGCCATGTATGTAAAAAGGTATCTAAGTCTGTTGGAATAATTTATAGGTCACGATTTTACCTATCCACTAAAACTAAACTTTCTCTATATTATACTTTAATTTACCCTTACCTAAGTTACTGCAACACAGTATGGTCCTCAACTTATGTTACAAACCTGAACAGGATATTTCTTTTGCAGAAACGCGCTGTCCGGGCCCTGACCAATTCTGAATTTCGGGCGCATACTGCTCCTTTATTCGCCCGTTTGAATATACTTGACATCTTTAAACTTAACTCATTACAAACCGGTAAATTTATGTTCTCATACCACCATCAACTGTTGCCTCAGTCTTTTCACCATTTATTTACAACAAATGATCAAGTGCACAACTATAACACCAGATTGGCATCTAATTATCGACCTCATGCATGTCGTACCAATATTAAACAATTTACTATTTTATACCAAGGCCCAAAAGTGTGGAACTCGCTGCCCTCTTCGGTCACAAATTCCACTACTCTAACTTGCTTCAAAAAAGGACTGTTCAATTTTCTACAAAGATAGTTTTTTATTTTATTTAAAAAAAAAATTCTTCTATTGTTACATACTGAATCGGTCATGACGCGCATACGCTGTCCTTTTATTTATTTATTTATACTATCTCGAGGAGGCCTCCTCGCTACAAGCCTGATGGTTTCCTGAGGCCTCCTCGCCACTATATCAACTGTATCATGTATTCTTGAACCTCAATTATTTATATATATATATATATATCTATTGTTAATGTATGTATTCTATGTGTGGCAAAGCGCAAATAAAAAAAATAAAAAGCTAGTGAAAAACGCCAAGCCCACCACATTAAATTGCCCAAAAATATTAAGAACCCCCTCCCCCTAATATCATCACCCCACCCTTGTTATATTCAATGAACTTTCCCTAAAACAAATTAAAAGATGGAAAAAGTATATGATTAAGAGATTATATTAATATTAGATGCACATGCATATAGTTGCTGAAGGAGTTAAAAGGGTAAAAAAAATTAGCTTGATGTCACACTGTTATGAAAGTTTATACCAGTCATATGATGAATATTAATATCGTAAATTATTTACCTATGTGGAATGTGTTCACAAACATCATCCTTAAGGTACTCTAAACAGGGGAAGAACTGGACCAACACTCTCATTACCAGAACAGTGAAGTCAGACTTCAGCTTATCCAACTCTTCCCTGGTCAGAAGAAACTCTTTATTCTCGAAGTTGTCAATGCTTGCCACAAGTGGCCTAGTATCATCCAGATGACTTGAGGGGATTCTGTCAAATGTTGCAAACTGTGCAATCCAGTGCATATCTGAGTTTTTGTGATTGTGTAAAATAATGTTGGAAAGGACTTTGAAGTCAAAGTTATCAAAAACAAGCCTAATGTTTCCCTCAGTCTTCACAGTATTTTTAAGGTCTCTCACAATGTTGCCTCCAACATCATCCATAAGGTTCAAGAGACTGTTCCTTGTTTGTGTCATTCCAAGCTTATTAAATCTTTGGAATGTCTGAAAGAAAAAAAATAGTTACAGTACACATCTACATGATTATGTATATATATTGAATAATAATAGCAAGATGTTTATATGTCTACTTGCAAGATATGTATATGTTGTTGCAAAATGATTTAAAATTGTTTTAACAGTTTTCATCTAGGTGTCCTTCATGTATGTATTTTTTTCTGGTATGAAAAATACATATAGCCATGCATCTATTATTTCAAAAAGAAAATTGCTATCATATTACTCAGAACACATTTTTATTAAAGTTCTATAGTTTTAGCTCTACGTATTTGATTTCTTTTATATAATAAAATAAAATGCACAACTTAAATGGTTTGTTTTTGTCTGTCATCTATCAACCATTTAATACAATTTTTACAAAATGTCACTTGACTTTTGGTTGTAAACCAGTTTATGGTTCATGCACAGTGGCTGAGATGTTAAACAATGGTGGTCCACCAGTTGAAATAAAAGACTTGAACCATAAACTGTACTAGATTATTAGTTACCTTCTTGGTTGCACTGCCTGTTCCAAGCACAATAGTATTTATCTTCTGGACCAATGACAACTCCCTACATCTGACGTTCATGAGCATTCCATATGTAACACATAATGGTGCCACTTGTCTACCATCCTCTTTAAGTTTAGGTACTGCAATAGTGACGAGGAAGTCCATGACATCTGGAGCCCTTTGCTGCATTTCCTTCAATATCTGAATCCATGTAAATGATATCAGGTTCTTGTGATCCTCTCTGGATGTACGCAGGACAGATGGTTCTCCTTTTGTTTTAGTACACAACTTCGTTAACTGCTCATCCACAATTTCCAGAACTAGCACCTGGACACACTTTTTCACTTGTGGAATTCCCATCATTGCCTGTGCCAGTAAAGCAGGAGCTCCCTTGATTACTTCAGCGCACAATTTCGCTTTTTAGCCAGAGGTCAGACATGGGGCCTCAGAAGCCCTGACCTAAAAAAACATAATGAATAATTTCTAATAAATCTCTTTATATCAATATGCCTCGAGTGACAGATATATAACAACCATGCATGAACAATTATATTGGTATACTAAAAATATCCGACCGGGTCCCGACTTTGATCAGTCCCTATGGTTGTTTCAGGTCTCGTTTATAGAAATTCATATATATATATATACAGCCGCGTGCAAAAATTCTCACCCCCCCCCCCCCCCCCCCATGAAAATTATATACTTATATCGGTTGCATCATGGGTAATCCAAAAATGTACTTTTGAGACATTTTTCTAACAAGAAATACCACAGCCAGGAATGAAAAATGTAGGAGTAACGCATTTTTAGCTCATATGGGACTATCAAGTGAAGAAAACAAGTTTTATTTTCAGTTTTAGTTCTGATAATTTATTCCATGCGTTTGCCACCGGGTTCGGTCGAGCGAAACGCTGCTATGAATTCAATGAACTCAATGTATTCTGAAAATATTAAAGTTTAGTTTCTCCACGTAGCACTAGCTAGGTTTATTCCTTTTCCCGACTGAATGAGGCTGAGGTATTCACTAATTTGCTTTCATACCTTGGAACCTAAGTCATATGATCAACATGAACGTTTTATTTTATCTGATGCGGGTAGTTCGACCGAGTTTGCGATTACGCACCAAAAGCTAAACGGAGCTAAAACATTTGTTTATGAAGTCTGCAATGCGGTTACAAAACTGAATTTTGATTTTTTAAACCGTTTAATGGTTCAAAAGGAAAGAAATAACTGAAGCTGTTGTAATGTGTTTAAAGTATGGTCCAGGATTAATTGCTTTTGGTCTTGTGTAAACGATAACATTTCCCCTGCGAGTTACATTAATTGCACACTTCATCGTTAGCTAAACTCACAGTATTCATAAGTTATACTTATTGTTGACTTTCTCTACACTGGGTTGCTAAATTATTGGGATTCCCGAAAATGATTAAAGATAATCTTTACTAATAAAATAAACAAACTTTGACAAAGTTTGATTAAATCGCAACCATTTCATAACTTGAAATTTATCTCGCATAAAGTTCTAAACTTGCTAAAAGAAAAATGTCAGAATTTAAATAAATATACATCACGAAGAGCAAAACGAAAACCGGCCGCATTCAATTCTGAATAAAATATTTTTCATCAATACTTCTGATGTAAAATTGCTTCTTTAAAAAACGCAAAAAAAAAATGGGCCTGTTCCATTCGACCTAAATACTCGGTTGAAAAACAATATTTAATTTAGATATAATCTAGGAATATAACAAATAGAATAGAAAAATTTGATCGTACCAGAATTTCCGGGGAAAAAAGAGGACAATCACTTGAGGTATACCACAAACCTCGAAGATGCCGATTCCATTTGATTTCCATCCGGAATTTCTAGTTTATAGTTTTTAGCCCTATTGCAGCTTCATAACGGTAGAAAAATAATATATATTGTGTGCATTGTGGGTAGGTAAGTCCTTATTATTCATAATCCACACACGTAACTTCTTTCAAACGCGTGTGCATAACCCTAGCCATAACGAATTTCAAAATGGCTCAAACGTGCACGGTTCACCCGAGGGTTTTACAGAAGGAGAAGAAGTCGAGTTATTCGCATTTTCAAATTAAGTCCGTTCCGAGATTTGAGCAGCCTGATGAATTAAAGGAATATCTCGTAGAAAACCAGAGCGCCGTCGTGGGATGCACGACGGTATTTAGAATGGGTTACTTCGTTCAAGGAAGAGGTAATAAAAAGTATACTATTGTGGATTCCGAGGGACTGAAAGAGGCGTACCGGAGATGCGATGCGAGTGCCGAGAATGTAGTGCAGCTGTGGGTCGACCCACACGTTGTTCCAGCTATACGTTCATCGGGGAAAAAGCGGCCGGCTTCACGAAGAGGTAAGCTAAAGCCCATGTGTTTATTCTGTCTTAAAGGCGTTAACTATTCGTTTTAGTGTCAAGCTCTGTCCTTAATTTCATTTCATTTGAGCTAACCGTTTATAACGTACTTGTATCCGAGTTTTATCGTCGGGTGATGAAGAAGAGACAAAGAAAAGCAAACGGGAGGTGATATTTGAAAAAATCCGAGAGAAGCATGTGGGGAAATGGCCGGACTTCAAACTTAGATCATGAGCGCAGATGCTGGTAAGACCTGATACTGATGTTGATATGTATAAAAGCTATTAATTGTTTTCCATATCATCTCTTATTTAATCCAAAATATTCCCTTTTGCCTTCTTTCAGGAGATGGGATTTTATACATCTTATGAAAACCCACCGAACGTACCATTTTTCAAAGGACCGGAGGAGAAGAACATGAAGCAAGGCAGCGGATCATCGGCTAGTTTAGCCGAGAATATCGCTACGGCGGTCGCCACAGCAAATGCATCTTCGGCAACTGGACAGCCCTCTCGACAGAATAAGGTATAGACCACTAATTGTGTGAGACAATACTAGAAACTAATCGACCTTTATCGTTTGCTTCAGTACAATTTTTGTTAACTTTGTGCACACTAATACAATAGACAACACGAAAGACCGCATGGAATGCTTTTATTATCTACAAATTAAGTTTTTTTGTTATCTAGAGCAATTCTGCTGCTCATCTTTATATTGCATCGAGGTTAAACTACGGAGTAAATTAAAAAGTACTGATATGTGTAGACAATAAAAACGTCAATATGTTAGCAGTCCGTGCGGTCTTTCGTGTTGCCTATTGTTTTAGTGCGGTCTAATGCAAAAAAACAAAAAACATAGGCGAATGTTTTATTTCTGGGCGGGTCTAACACAATAGCCAAACACCGTTCTATTTAATTGTCGAATTATCGTTCCTTTTATTGCATGCTCAAAAGTTGATATCATTTTTGTTTCACCTTGTGTCTTTATTTCTTCAGTGGTGTTTGTTAAGAATGTTAACGGCTGGATTGGAACAGACACAGAAATACTACTTAAACAGGTTGTTTTATAAATTTCTTCATTTATCTATATACAGACGGAAACCCGAAGCCAGCTGCTTGGCCAACTGAGGGACCTAGCTGAGCTCAGAAATAGTGGTGTGCTGGACACAAACGAATATGAGGGGCAAAAAGGAATAGTTCTGAATAAATTAAAATATTTGTAATTCAATAGAAAACGTACACTGTACTACTCGAACACTCCAAATATCACTTAAAATTTACAATAAGGGGCCTGTCATTATCATTCTACGTGGATGGATTGAGATAGGGCCGGCCAATAAAAGATGATGGGACGGCCTGAACAGTTTGGGGCATTGAGGGCGGTTTCAAAAACGTGATATAGGAGGCAGCTTGAACATGGCGTGATAGAACCTCAAATATATATCATAAACAACATTATAGGAGTTTTCTCCCATCTAATCCAACCCCCATCCACAAATGATTAATGACAAGTCCATAAATTTGTAATTATAGTTCAGTTGTATTTATAATCGTACTATGAATGATTTCTGGTCCAATGTTATTGTTTTATTGAACATTTTTGGTTAGGTTTCTATAGGGTTTATATGAGAAATATAGTAAATGAACTGCTTGAACTATTATGCTCATTAATTTGTCAGGGTAGTTTTATACCAATACCAAATTAGCTGTTATTTGCGTCGTCAACGGTCATCGTGGCAACAAAACGAAAGTAGTGTAAATCTAGTGGTTATCTATTAAGATATACTCCAAAGGACATTGCAAGCGATCGATTCATAATCGAAATGTCGAAAGGTAACGAGGAACCATTTTAGGTCTATAACAGCCAAATGAACATTAACGAATAAAGAGTGGGAAAGATTGCAAACTCGTGACACAGTGTTAATTGGATGATATCGACTCCCTTCAACATAGGAGATGAGGGGCCCTTGAATGTTATATTTAACAAATAAGCTTTCTTTGAACGTATGGTTCACAAAAGTTGTCACCAGCACCATTGATTTTTACTTTTGGTGCAAGTCTCAAAGAAACGGCTCGGGTTGAATGGTTTCAGGGCTCCATTCAAACCAGCTACGCTGAACTAGACATCCCTGAAAAAATGTTGCTTATAAATAAATAAATGGTATCGATTAACCCGCCTCCCTTGTATATTTCATACTTGTCCAATACTCTGAGTAATATATGCATAATACACTAATTTTGATGTGATTATTTCGTTTATATATTTATATATGTATTACATACTCGCTCCCAGTCCTTTTGTAATTTAAGAAATGGCTAATAAGGATCCACAAAACACGAAATTAGTAGAGGTAATCATGAGTTCGAGTACAATTCAGGATAAATATTTGCGAGTGAGTTTTTTAAAAGGGTATCGCAATTGCATGAGCCCGTAGGGCCAATTCAATTTGAGTTCTTTGAAAAATATCACAAGTTCATATTATTATTAATCCAGAATTAAACAAGAAAGCCAAATGATTACTTGTTAATAATAGTCATCCACGTATTTGTGCTTTTTGTCGTGTTTGGTTATTGAAATAATCAGTTTTTCAATTTGTCCAGCTTTATATTAGGAAATCTCTCTTTGTAATATTGTTCTATTGACCTGTTTGGACATATTTTGTTCACATCTGATGTATTACACGACCCTTACATGATTCGGCACTAGTATTACACTGGTGTTTGGCATAAATATAGTTGCTATCAGCCAATCAAACTCGATAAATCGTTGCATGAATATTATTAACAGAAGTCTATAACCAGAAGTTTCGATCTGTCGTCATACTAACGGTCTTGGCCCATCAGTTTACAGTATAATCTATTTTTAGAAAATGATTCTCGCTAAATCGATACCGAAACGTTTGCACCTAATCTGTACCAGCAACTCTGATTGGTCGAAAACATGAAAGTCTTTGTTCTCATGAGAGAAAATTTTTTTTGTTTATAAAAAGAAACTACATCTGCTGGAGCCATTGTTTTTCAACCACGAAAATAGTTTAAGCGCCGTTCTCGTCAGAAAACTCACAATAGTGGCGACACTGTGACGTCATGAGATGGTTCCAATCGTCCACTTCATTAGATTAAATATCAAAATCTATCAAAACTTGAAGAACAATATAATTTTCTAAGTTTTTTAAACAGATTTGAATTGCATCTAGTGAACTCTCATAACTTTAAATATAACGACATTTAAACGTGGGGAACATTTTAAAATTGGAAGCTTTCTTGGTTATTGTTTCGGACTCTTCTGATTGGACGAAATGTTTTCACACAAAACGAAAGTTGTTTTACAACACTATTTCAGTGGATTTGATTTCAGAAATTTGTCATTTAAGCCGGGGTTGATGGTCAGTACGAAAAGCAGAAATTCTAACGTGGAGAAAGCAAATTGCATCTGAACAATAGAATTGTGCCTAGTTTTTACACGGATTGTTTCTTAAACGGCCGATCATGATAACAATCACTGCAATTGCTACATTACGAGCACTAGCGATTATAATAAACGAATAGAAACCAGGAGTGCTTACGTTTACATCAAACCATGTAGTTGGAAATTTAAAAATCAATAATGGGAAACTAGTATGAAACTGAACTGGATTAGCCCAACCGGTAGCCCACATTTCCCAAACAAAATGTTTGGTTTCTCCGAGGGTAAATAGTAAACACCTCTGGCTTCACATAAAAAAATATAAACTCTTGAAAATTGCATTTTTGTATACCAAACAGGTTATAAACGGTACCCATAAAGTATCTGTTAAGAGTGATGTTTACTCAGTTCGAGTTGTCATTGGAAGTGTTTAGAAATGTTTTAAGTTTTAAGCACTAAAAGAAATTGCAAAGCACTGCTTGGCTGATTATCCAATAAGATGTACGTCATCAGAGCTACTTCAAGTTGCTTCAAGTTTGGAAGGTGTAACTTTAGTCTAGCTAAACGTCTTATGATCGAGTGTAACCAAGTGTATGTCACTGCCAGAGAAGTAGCCAAAGCGCATCTGTCCTGGGACGAGTTTCTTTTCATTTTGGAAACTTGCAATTTTTTATAAGAACACCAGTCTTGGGAAACCGTCTGAGAAAAACATTGGAAATGTTGACTTTGTAGCAATGCGTGTATTGTTGGTTTGAACTTTATTTTAATTTATACAGGAACTAGCCCATTCAGACTCAATAGATCATGACGTTCTACTACACAAGCTTTACACCCTCGGCGTGTCGGACAGCACCCGCTCATGGTTAAGAGACTATCTTAAGTCTAGGCAGCAGTTTACGGTTATTAACAGGGTACATTCCAGCAGTCAAGCTGTTACATATGGTATACCACAAG
This sequence comes from Actinernus sp. WN-2022, assembly GCA_030867875.1. Taxonomy (NCBI): domain Eukaryota; kingdom Metazoa; phylum Cnidaria; class Anthozoa; order Actiniaria; family Actinernidae; genus Actinernus; species Actinernus sp. WN-2022. The sequence goes on along the minus strand of JAOWCC010001752.1, from coordinate 710,926 downwards.
GATCGGTCCTTGGACCGATACTGTTCTCGATATTTTGCAATGATTTGCCCAATACAATTTCCAATTACGAATTCGCTAATCTATATATGTACGCAGACGATACCACCGTGTCTGTGACCGGGGCCACCATTGACGAGGCAATTAGCACTGCAAACAGTGTACTTGAGATAATGTATGACTGGTGTATGTCAAATCGAATGACAGCTCACCCGGAAAAATGTGAATATATGCTATTACACAGAGGCTCTTTTATGGGACCCATTGCAGCCGTTAGGTTTGGATCTTCCAACTTAAGAAGGGTATCCTGCACACGCTGCCTCGGGTTATCTATAGATGACAAATTAGGCTGGTCCAAGCACTTAACTGACCTAATTAAATCGTATGTCCAGAAGCTAAACCTCCTAAAGTCCCTGTATTTTCTTCCTGAGCATGCTAAGTTAGACTTCTACTTCAAGGTTATCCTTCCTGCTATCACTTATGGATTTCTATGTTGGGGATCGTGTAATACAACACTTCTAGAATCATTAAACCGAATTCATTACCGGGCTGCAAGGATAATTTTTGGACTCCATTGGCTAACACCACGTGAGGATGTAACTGTCTCTGCCAAATGGAAGCCACTGAACTATTACTATAACCTAAGACTTGCCTGTTTTGTACATAAATGTTTTCACAACCTAGCTCCTCCTGTACTATGTAATGCCTTTCCTAAGAGAATACTTACATACTCCTTACGTAACACTCACTATATCAGTCTACCCACACCGAAAACCAACTACCTGAAATTGTCAATAACGTACAGAGGTACGAGGCTTTGGAACAGTCTCGGTAACGATCTAAGGTCAACTGCATCACTTAATAGTTTTAAAATTAATCTTAAAAGAAACACTGAACTACTGTAAATAACTGAATAGAATAAGTTAATTAGTATAAGTTAATTAGTTTTATATTACTATTATTATTATTATTATTAGGGTAGAATAGCGTAGTTATAAGCACGACCACATCAGCAACGCTGTAAATTTATCGTGGGTAAATAAATATTATTATTATTATTATTATTAATGGCTGGTATCCATGTACATTTATCTAACCACTAATAATATAATAGTACAAATAATATAAGGATAATAATTATTTGTTTGCCACTTGGCACTATTATACAAATAGTGTGTGTCTGTCTGAACTATCAGCTGTTAAAGTTCACCACAAAATTTCTGCGCGCGCTCATTGACTAAAAGCCATGTGACAGGATAGTTGTCATCCACAGATGCAAACTATCAGGCGTTATAGTTCACCACAAAATTTTGGCGCGCGTCATTGGCTAAAAGCGATCACGTGCCGTGATAGTTGTTGTCCGCGGAAGCAAACTTTCAGGTGATAGTGCCCGCTGAGAGCGGAAGACAATTTTGTGATGAACAATATCGAAAAATAGACTGTCTCGGAACTATTGACTGTTAGTTTCCCTTGGAAATTTGATGTTCTTAAAACTAGCATATAAGCCCTTGCACTTTGTTCTCGGGCTTATATTTGTTTTAAGAACATCAAATTTCTGCGGGCAACTATCAGCCGATAGTTCCTCGACGGACACACTCTATTTGTATAATAGTGCCTGCTCAGAGCGGAAGACAATTTTGTGACGAACAATAACGAAAAATAGACTTTGCCTTGGAACTATTGGCCGATAGTTTCCCTTGGAAATTTGATGTTATTAAAACTTGCATATTGCATTCTCTGGCTTATATTTGTTTGAAGAACATCAAATTTCCGTGGGGAACTATCAGTCGATAGTTCCTCGACAGACACTCTATTTGTATAATAGTTCCTCGACATACACACTATTTGTATGGTGTTACCTCGATGTAAGAACCTCAGACTGCATCATAAAACTCCCTTTTGTTAACTATGAATAATTTGTGAATTACACTACACTCAGGGTAGAAATCTAACCCTACCCTAACTGCTAGACCACAAGTGAATTCTCTTGCTGGCAATATGGTTTTTCACGAGCATGTGAGGTCATGGTCTCAGGGAATTGGTTTGACACTGAGGTAAAGCCATTTGTATAATAGTTCTTAGATGGACACACTATTTGTATAACAGTGAGTGCTATCAAATATTCTATGCTGAACAATAAACAACTAAAGCATGTCACCAAAAAGTCCAGTGAAAAATGTTGCTTAGTCAGTGAAAAGTCTAAATGAGTGGGAATCCTGTAGTTTTTGGAATTGCTGCACACATTTTAAATGTTGGGAATTCTTAGTGTATTAAAATAATTTGTTGGAACAGTCAAGGAACTAGGGGTAAAATAAATAAGAACAATAATAATATTATTACATACATTGTACATGCTCGAATTTAGATAAAGTCCAAGTTTTTTGATTACATTTTCTGTAAGTTTTGCAGAATTTATTTGATAAAAGAGTATCATACATGCAAGTGTGAAAACAATTCACAGCACATAGACACGTTTGTAAGAGAAAAATAGCCTGTATCAACTAAACTGTTAGATTAAGCTCTAGTCATCTCCGTTTGATTCAAGATTAATGATCTAATGGATAAAATGCTACTTTCATTTTTATTAATTAAATGACTTAGGAAAATACCTGCAGCAAGTCCAGATGTACATGTAGGTGAAAAGCCACACAAAGTAGTGCTAAATGCCAAATAACCATGGCCAAGTGCCATCAAACTGCCAACCACCTTCAGGCCACAGTTGGTAAGGGCCTTGGAAAACAAGGAAAAGCTGACACCTAAGCTACGAAGTGCATTTGTTACTCGGATTTTTGTGCATTTTGTTCAATACACAATGTAAGTCATCATATAATTGAGTTTGTTATCATAACCGATTCTAGTGTTAATGTGCATAATTTGACAGACTGCTTATCAGAAGTGGCAAAAATGTGGAATGACTTTTCAATTCAGGATGTTGAATCTCAATATCATGAACAACACCTAATATGCATGTACTGTAACACTGACATTGGTTGTGAAGTTTTAACTACAAAACGTATGAACATATGTAGTTCTAAATAGTGTTTGAACCTTTTAAGGCAAGCTACTGCATATCTCCTATTCAGACATAATATTCTGTATGCATTGTATTTAATAAAAGGAGGTTGTGGTAAGGAATAATTCCACAGAGATATAAAGTGTCTACAAATCGAAAATTAAGTTGATATCATTTAATAAAACCTTTCAAATTAAGGAAGGGTGACGTTTTCTGTTTGTCAATATCTCATTTCATTCCAGAGATATTCAGGTTTTTACAATATGCAAATAACATGAATTGTGCCGTAATTTGATGGACATGGTCTGGACACAAAATATAAAATATATCTGAAAATAGTGGATAAAATCTAATGAAATACACATCATTGTGGAAATATCACTACACGATTTGCACACAAAATAAACTACCTAGGATTAAGATAGTAACTATCGGCTTTGCCTTCAATTTTCGGCTTTTTTTCCCCAGAGGTTTTTAGAGGGGGCTATCATTGAGGTCGATTTTGTCTCAGTAGAATCATTTTCCTTCTAAAATCACACAATGGAAAGTTCGATATCTTAGTAAATGAAAGCAGTTTTTTTCGTTTAAATGTGACGGATATAAGTACAATCGAAATCAAACTTTCTAGAAGACCAATTTGAAACTCAAATCTGCATACCAAATGCTGTATGGGTTTTGAAAATTCCAGCGAGGCATCTCTTGACTTGAATACTCCTCCCCTAAAGACAATAGAGCGCACACCGGCTAATGAAGCATTGAAATTGACGAGTCGCACGAGCCTTTGTAATTTTAATTAGCTAAGTGTCGTTTTGCACTGGAAACGTGACTGACCTTGAAAAACTAACATAACATCGGAAAAATCGAAAGCGCATCATAAACAAATGTTCCAACAGATTTATATCCGTCAATGATAGCCTTTTCCCCTCTAAAAACTTCTGGGGGAAAAAGCCGAAAATTGAAGGCAAAGCCGATAGTTACTATCTTAATCCTAGGTAGTTTATTTTGTGCGCAAATTGTTTAGTGATATTTCTTCTGTAAATGACCAAAACTTACTTCGTCCATTTCAGGCAATTTTCTTTATAATTTAATTAACGACCCAATGCAAAGCTTTTCAATAGCGGCGCTGATGTCCGCAAAATGTCCCGGATGTGTCGCGATTTTTGGGCGATGAGCTTCAAACATGAAAAGTTGAACAACAACAAGTCTTGTGGCGCAAGTAGTCGAAATCAGCTGAGAAGGTAATAGAATAGATTTTAGCCGTTCACTAGTGTGAATAAAACTTCAAACAAGAAAAGTTAGCCGTTCACTAGTGTGAATAAAACTTCAAACAAGAAAAGTTGATCAACAACAAGTCTTTCCCTAACCCGTTGGGAGCATGGAAATGCTGGCTCGATTACAAGCCGTTCGTGTGAGCCCGCGTTCCTCCACCACACCAAGTTTGTAAATATATGTGTTGCCACTGCCTCACTTTCTACGACTCGTTTTAGATGCTGGTTAATTAGAAGGAACTTAGGATAGACTGAAAAGTCTAAACGACGGTCTCTTGTAATGCATTATGCGTGTAGATCTAAACAGATGACCTTATTAGCAACCAACGAGAATGATCATGACCGGACTCTTACAACGGTGCGAATAGAGCCTGCTAATGTTGAACCCTGTAATTTACATTTCTTCAAAAGTGTTGATCCATTTATATGTAAAAAGTTAGCTCATTATGTTTATGAAGCCTTTGATTGTAGATTGTAATTGTTTGTTTATTTGTTTGTTTATTTTAGGCAATACCATTTATGTATATGGCATGCTATTAAAAATATTGATATTGATTGACATTCAAATTAACTCATTAACCATTTCCTGTAAACGTTTTGAAAAGCTTTTGAAATAACTCCATTTACACAGACGCGTGCTTTGATTTAGCGAGTTGTTAGCCAATTACCAGCAATCCGAGGACGCAGGGAAAGAAACACGAGCACTGAGACTTGTTTGTTTCAAATCTGACATCAGACCAATCGCTGCAGACCGGTCTCACGGCAATTATAAACCGCAATGCCAATCACAAACTGACGAAGTCATGAAGTAAAAAAGCAAATTAACGAATAACGAATTAAAATATCCAAAATGTATTCACTATGGTTGGCCATTTGTTGCAAAATTCAACAACGCATATAATTGCATTCAACAGCATATAATTGCATTCAACAAAATATAATTGCATTCAACAACATATGTATTTGCCAATTCAACAACATATATTTGCATTCAACAACAAAATTGCATTCAACAAAATATAATTGCATTCAACAACATATATTTGAATTGAACTTCAACATTGACTACTATTTATATTCAACCCTAATATACTTATTCAACTTTGATTAAAAGTTTATTCAACAAAAAAAAAATTATTGAACAAAAATGCCACTCCCCTCACACGGACAAATATTGTATCATGGAACCGAGACTGAGAAAGCTAAAAAAAAAAAATGGCGGATCAAGTACAGCAGTGCTTTGAAGACATTTTGAGCTTATTGGATGTTTGTGAAAACGAAGAAAACAACGTCAGTCAACCCTTCATCGAAACAGTGATATATCGCTTGGAATTGGCAGTGAAGTTTATTGAACAGGTGTTACCGTTTATAGAGCGTTTTCACTCACGTGACTTCGTCTCCTAGCAACCATGCTGTCCGCCATTTTAGGGTTCCACTCGAGATAGCGTGCATAGGCGAATGTGTTAGATCGTGTTGTATTTTTCGAATTTTTAGCTATTAGTGTATCAAAACCTGTCTTTTATCGCTATGCCGATGTGCCTTATTGTTGGCTGCGGCAACAAGACCGGAAAAAACACGGAGAAAAGTTGTCCTAAAATTGTAACGATCCAAGGAGACCCTGACAACTGAAAGAAGGCAAGCCTGGATTTCAGCTTTAAGTCGTCATGATTTAACTGAAGAAAAACTTGAAAACGACAAAGTGTGTGGTAGGCACTTCGTGTCAGGTAAAGCTTCCAAAGTTTGGGAGCGTTATGAGGTCGACTGGATCCCAACATTACATCTAGGACACACAAAGAAACAAAACAAGCTGAAGGATCCTCAACTTAATGAAGCAAGAGCTAGCTGATCGAAGAAAGAGACGACAAAAAACTGTTGAAAACGAAGTATTAGAAAAGGTTAAGAAATTGAATGAGCCCGGCGAAACAGTGGAAACATTTTTACTAGTTATGAATTCGATGGTCCTAAGGAAGATACATGCAGTCAACATGGCGGCCAAGAGACAGATCTAGAGATGGAAACAGACTCTGTAGACGAACAAACTTCATCTAAAACATTAGTAGAAGCAGAAACTCAGACCTCCTTGGAAAATCATACCGAGTCAGAAACTATGGATGCTGAAACACAAACAGTGGAATTTCAATACATGTTTAGTATCACCAAAATACAGCCATTCACTGAAGATTACTTTGAAAATGCAGATGATAAAGTCAGATTTTATACAGGCTTGCCTGACTATGATGTGTTAATGGCAACGTTCAACTTCGTCTCTCTTTATGTGACAAGAAAGACACTAACACTTTCTCCTTTCCAAGAGTTCATTATGGTACTGATTAAGCTAAGATTAAATGTAGCAAGTCAAGATCTGGCTTACAGGTTTGACATATCATTGTCTACTGTGTCCAGTGTTTTGAATGCATGGATGGAAGTGCTAGATGCACGTCTGTCATCTTTGATTGCATGGCCAGATAGAGAGGAACTGTGGCGAACTATGCCAATGTGTTTTCAATTTTCTTTTGGCAAGAAAACCACAATCATCATAGATTGCTTTGAGATTTTTATCGAACGCCCTTCAAACTTGTTAGCAAGAGCCCTAACATTTTCCCATTATAAGCACCACAACACTGTGAAGGTGCTAATTGGAATAACTCCACAAGGATCTGTCTCCTTTGTGTCAAAAGCCTGGGGAGGGCGCACATCAGACAAGTACCTAACTTAACATTGTGGTCTGCTAAACAAATTGAGCCCTGGGGATTTAGTTATGACAGATAGAGGGTTTACGATTGAAGAGAACGTGTCCCTATGCCAGGCAAAACTAGCAATTCCTGCATTTACCAAGGGGAAGAGTCAGTTAGATCCTCTGTCTATTGAAGAAACAAGAGGGATAGGCAATGTTCGTATACATGTGGAACGGGTAATTGGTTTGTTAAGACAGAAATACAGTATCTTACAGAGCACATTGACTATCTCTTATCTTCAACCAAGGAGGGTAACAAGTCCTGTCCAATGGTGGATAGAATGGTGAGAGTTTGCTGTGCTCTAATAACACTTTGCTCATCTGTGGTACCATTTGACTGAACTGTCACATGTACACTTTACCCTGCCCTGGGTGTTAGAGTACAACTATTATAACCATGAAATAACTAAATAACTATTTAGCACTAAATAGAACTAAATCCTTTCTTTTCTATTGTTTAATTAGCTGACTATTTAGTACTAATTAGTTAAACTTGTTTCATGGTTATAATAGTTGTACTCTATTATTCAAATATAATATAAACAACTTCAAAACATTATAATAAAAAAATGTTCTTCAACCAAATCAGTATTATTATTACCAAGCTTTCGGGCCGACGGCCCATCATCAGGGTACAATGCTAAAATTAACTGGTAATAATAGAACAGATTGGGTTTAAGAATCATTTTTTATTGTAATGTCTAAACCAATCAACAAAGTACTTTTCTTTAAAATAATTATTTAGATTTTCTGTTTCTTCAATGTTTGATTTTATTTGAAAAATAATTTTGTCCCTAGCTTTTTGGTCATTGACCTGTCACCAGACGAAGCGAAACAAAATATTTTACACTGGCAAAAAATCACACAATCATTTAATAGTAAATAATAGGCAGTCTCTGACTGCATGTGACTACTGCTTTAAATGTTTAGTGCAAATAAAATCAGTGTTGCCTGTGTTGAACAGCAATTTAGATATACTGTCTCTGTTCTGATTTATCATACGTTTACTCTCATGGTGACTGCAGTCACATTAGTATTTGTATTTATTTAATATATTTTGATTCAAGCGTTCCTTTGGCTATGGCTTAAACTGTTCAAGTGATAGCTTAGAGTTTATATCAACAGAGAATGTCCATATAGGAATTATATATATACACAATCAAGTTTTTGATCTGCAAACCAGTATAGCAACTAAGTTAAACAATATTCTCTTTCACAATGTTCTTTTTCTTACTAAAGAAATTTAACATTTTCATTTGGTTTTAATTAACTCAATTCAATCAATAGATATAATAGTTCTGTTAGAGTACAAACACTAAAAGCATGCAAAAATTTGCACTATTAAGTACTAAGTAGCAGTAGTTAAACAATAGAAAACAGTAGAATTAGCATAATTTAGCACTATTTAGTACTATTTATGTTGCACGCTTTTAGTATTTGTACTCTGTCACCCATCTAAGCTCAAATGTATCATGATATATTATATACTGATTATTTTTAAAAGAAATCAAATACTGGGAAACATTTCCATTTTTCCTGCTTTCAAACATTTAGAAAGATGATTTCTCATTTTTGGAACATCAAACTGCACCAAATGGGGTAGAACTCCATGAACCAAACATGTAGCAAATGCAGCAGCAAATACCCCACAGTCATGACCATTATTTTGTTGCTGAACTGGAACTACACGATGTATTTGGACCAACCAAATTAATAGCTTGTTCTTCAACCTCCTTTTGTATGACATTGTGGTATAAGCTGTCATACAAATTGTCAATGCCATTACTACTTCCATCTGAACTAATTAATACCCAATGGTCAGCACCAGTATGAAGTATTTGTACAAAAGGACCATTAACTCTTTTGAATTGACGTGCTCGGCCCACTAGAGTATCCTGTAAACCTTGCATTGTAGGATCAATCTTCTTAAGATTCTGGTGTATCTCAGATATTATGTCACAATTAAGCCAGCCTGTATAGGTGAAGACATAATCTTGTAGTCCATGTTTGTCAAATTTCCAGTTTTGGATGAACTAACATTTTTCTTGGTGGATGAATTAACACTGGGTTTTGTGGATGAACTAACATTGTCCTTGGTGGAGGAACTAACACTCTCCTTGGTGGAGGAACTAACACTTTTTAGATTTCCAAACATTGTTTTTGATCTTGACATTAGTAGAGTTACTGTTTAAATTATGAAGATTACTTGCAGCACAATCAGGACAAAATCCAAGTTGTTTTAGCATTATTTGGTCTGCGTTTGTAATTCATGCATGTCAAGTGGAAAAAAGTGCCATTAGTGCTGGCCTTTGTGACACTCAATCAGTTTATCATTTTGAGTGGCCTTTTGATTGCATACACAGATTGCAGTTTGTAAGTGAACAGCTTTCTTTGTGATATCATCTGCTACTGTTGGCCTTTGTGCTGGCCTTTGTGCTGATGAACCTTTGTGACACAAAGGGCACAGCCATTTATTGGGCACTCCATGGAGTTTAAGACAGGACAAGTGGAAGGAGGAAATAGGACAGGCATTATTAGAACAATGAACAACTGCCTCTCCTGTTTCATTTCTACAAAAACATACTGCATCGGCACCCGAATCTTATAGTGGGAGATCACGTTTCTGTGTGTACCACCTCCCTAGAATTTCTGGTAAGACACAGAATCTCCAAAACATGGTGAGTTTAGGTACAACAGTATTCCAGTGATCTTGGTCAGGGGTTACCCTTTGACACACGAACTCTATGTTGTCTTTCACACTACAAAGAACAAAGTCACAGTATTTTGTTCCTGTTGTAAAGAGTTGCTGCTGAACTTGATAATAATATTGGTGATCTTTCTTGATAGTCATGTTTGCATCCAAACAAGATCCTTGATTATTGAAATATTCTTGAAAATCTATGTCCGTTAAGCAATATGGGCACTTGATCTCACCACACCCTTCCCCGCAACAGTCACAGCTACAAAGAAAATCTGGGGTGGCATGTAACCAGGGATACTGCTGATTAACAAACAGACCACACTCCTTGATTTCAAAGTTGATATGTTTCTCTTTCATTATTAATTCATATGAGTTAAGGGCTAGGTTTTCATGCTTACAGCCATGTTCTGTGGCTGCATGCAGTGCTAAATTTAAATATATTGGGATAACATAATGTTTTGATCAGTGAATGGGATGGTTGAGCTGGGTTGGTTTGGCAAGCTTGCTTGCTCATGGAAACCCCAATTCTTCCTGCACGATGTCTAAACCAAATGTTACTGCTTGACTGTTTTCTTGTGTCCTCTTCAATAATTTTTATTTGTTCTGTTGTTATGTTAATGTTCACCTTGGAACACTCGTCCAGTAGGTCATTGTATTTCAAGTTCAAATACTTCCTGTCGCAGAGGTCTGAGACAGTTCCAATGGTTCTACTCTTTGCGACAAATGTCTCAGAGTAAGGGTGAATTAAGCTTAGGTAAACAGGTTTGCTTTTACAGTTATTTAGTGTTTTTAAAAAATTATTTAATTCGGCCTCAGTTGGAACTGGAATGTCTTTTTTTCGTTTCATGGCTGGGTTAGGATCTGCTGGGAAAACCTTTGTATGTTTATTTATATCGGCCAGATTTTCGACTTTTTCGTCAAGTTTTTGCTTGAGTTTAGTGGCAGAGCGGAAGTCGATATCTTGAGCTTCAGCATATGCGACGTCTTTGTTGTAACTTGGCATAATCCAAGCACACTTGAGTTCGGTGCAAGCGAGCTTTCCGCGTACTCTATTGAACATTTCAACGTAGAAAAGTACGCTAGCGAGCTTTCCCCTTGGCCAGCCATGCAGCGGCAGTGTGCGCTTAAAACCTTTCCATCATCTTCGGCAATAATCCACAGAGGAACAGAACGGTCATTCATCTTTTGAGAGTGTCGAACCTTTCCCAAATTCACATATTTACTTGCAATTATATGTCCTTATACACTTTGAATAAATCCAGAAACCATCTGATTATATGCTTGAAGGCTTTGAATTGCTCTTTCGTGTAATAACTGGTTTCGAGGACCAGATATGACACAAGGTCAATCGACTCGATCGGAGGAAGACATTCAGGATCGTAATTATTTCAAAAAATCGTTTTAACAATAGGGTCGAGAGAATTTGCGTATTCAGCTAATTGTAGAGCTTTATTGTCCTCAAGAGCCATCTTTTGTTCTTATTTTGTATAGTAAACACTATAGCGTGACTAGTGACTCGTGCCGTGATGGAACCCTAAAATGACGGCGCCTAATTTTCACGTGATATGTAAATAAGCTGTGACGTCACGTGAAAACGCTCTATAAACGAATTTAAAGACGAATTGATCGAGGCTGCCAGTAATCTCAAGACTTCATTGCACAGATGGTGCCGGAAATTGCAAGAACTAGCCCTAAGGAATACCCCAAACTGTACGCATTTAGCAGTATTCTCAGTAAGCCCACCTGCCTATTCTAAGAGCACTTGTACTGAACCAGGGAGACAAAGATTCGAAATAGATGAAGAGACTCTACTGCACTTCAGAAGTCTTGGCTTTACTTGGACAGACATTGCTGGCCTCTTACTTGTCTTACGCTGGACTATATGACGACGCATACGAGAACTTGGTATTGCCAAGAAAACTGGGTTCTCGGACATTTCAAACGATCAGTTGGATGAAATCGTTATGGCTTTTATGAATGTTCAAGGCATTCTGGTGGGGTATTCTATGGTTCGTGGGCATTTGAGGAATATGGGCCTCAATGTCCAAAGAGATCGCATTAGGGCAAGCATTTCACGAGTTGATCCCTTCAATAGCCGTTTGAGATGGGCAACAGTGATTTCACGGAGAGCTTATTCAGTTGCTGGTCCAAACAGTTTGTGGCACATAGATTGCCACCACAGTTTAATTACCTGGGGATTTGTTATGCACGGCTGCATAGATGGTTTTTCACGTTTAATCTGTTTTCTGAATTGTTCGACAAACAACAGAAAGGAAACTGTGGAAACGCTGTTCCTAGAAAGTGTTGACAAGTATTCCTGGCCTTCTCGAGTGCGTACAGACCATGGAGGAGAAAGTATTTTGGTCTGGGAACATATGATTGCTTTTCGAGGCAGTGATAGGAGATCTGTTCTTGTTGGCAGTTCCACCCATAATCAGCGGATAGAACGTTTGTGGCGAAATGTCTTTAGGTGTTTTAAAAATGTGTTCTATTACACTTTCAAGTCGATGGAAGAATCTGGGTTGCTTGATATTACCAAACCATTACATATGTTCATTCTTCATTATGTTTATCTCCCAAGGATTAATGCTGCAATTACTAGCTTTGTTGCTGCTTGGGACTGAAAGGAATTGGAGTCCAGAACAAATATGGTCCAAATGGAATGATTGACAGAGTCAATGAAAGGCTGTCTGCAGTGGCCGATGTAAGATGAGATGCAGATGTGTGTGATGCCGACTGACTATGGTATGGCTTCGACCCTGATGCACCTCTACCACAAGATGATGGCCTTTCTACTGTTGAAGTCAGTGAAGTGAACTTGGATTTATCAGATGAGGTGATCACTAGGCTGACAAATGAAATTAATCCACTTGTGATTTTATTAGAAAACATGCTTAACAATCATGGTTCTCCCTAGAATAATTAACTAACTGTGGCCTGTTTTAGCTTAGGGATAGACCATTTAAATTTTGAGTGGGAGGGGTGGTCAATTAAAAGGTGCAGAGGATTTGGAGATAACGTAATTGTGTGCAACCAAAAGGGGAAAAACCACTGCAAACCCTGATATCGAGGAAAATCCCCTTCCAAAAAATTGACATTTAAATGTCCATTCCTCATTTCTATTGTAGGAATACTGTGAGAAAAAGGACTGGGGTTGAGTTTGCCAAAATACATTGGCACATTGATTTAAAGTGCCACTAAGATCAAATTTTGAGATATCGATGTTTTTGCATATCCATAAAGTAGAGTTTGTATATTATTACCAGTTCAAATCGTTTTTCGATACAACGACAGGAAGTCTTATTTTGTTTAACTCCGAATATTGAATCTAAACATCTGCCATTACTGGAGGCCGGTCCCTTCGTTCAGCGTTATACGAAGGGTTATTCAGCGGAAGTGATGTCATACACTCAACACTCGCCTGCACAACACAATGCCTTGGAGGCATATTTCTACTAAAAATGTCTTCACATACTCAAGAAAGTTATATTTATCTTTGAAGGTTGGCTACATTTTTTGCGCACTAGTTCCTGCGATGTGGTTGTCATGTTAAGTGTATGACATCACTTCTGCTGAGTAATGAGAATGGTTTCCAGTAATGGCGGACAGGATTTTACCGGTAATATCTCCTAAAATTGTGATTTAACTTGCCCATTTGAGAATATTGTTTGCTATTTCGGATATTTCTAACACTGATTGACCTATTGACACTGAAAAAGTGGCAAATCCAAATGGTAAATTTTCATTATAATGGTACTTTAAGACTAAATTGAAACCCACCACAGAAAGCATTTTTTTTTTTCTAGAAAGTTTTTTTTTTATGAAAAAAATTGGACATTACTGTAAGTTTTGAAGTACTACTTGTCCTTAAAAAAACAGACATATTTCAAAGCTTGCCACTTGGCTTTATCAAATCTTTTATTACTATAAAAGAAGTACTAAAGTACTGTGTATCCATTTTAATGTTAATAACATCAACAAATCAAGTACATTGTAAGAATGCCTTTTCTCCATAAATTATTTATATTTTCCTATTATATACTGAGGAAGATGGTAATATTTGTGACTCAAGAGGAAATAAATTCTATTTTCTAGACCATTTTATATTTTTTACCATAGGTAAAAATGATTAAGTTTTTGTTGGAAAAGTCTGCAATTTTGCTTCCATTCTAGTCTTCAGAAATAAAGTTGTATTTTATTTTTAGTCAGCAACCTCTAAAATGGCAAAACAGCATTTTTACAGACTATAACTTAACAGCAATATGCATTATTTATCTGTCAAACAAGAACATTGTGTTATAAAGTACACCAAGAGACCAAATAAGTAAGAGCGAATCTCTGAATGAGGTGCATGATATTATAATGTTGAATAAAATCTATTTTTAACCAAACCAGAAGTAAATCGTACCAGCATTAGCACAACCTACCGATGAAAATGGCACGAAAATCATTTTCCCGGTTGGAAAACATTTTCCTGCACTTGTCATTTTAGTGCCAGTTTCATTGGCAGATCACAATCGTGCCCAATGCACAAATTACTTCCAGTGTACCAAAATAGATTATATTCGACGCTATCATTGCACAGACACATGTATTGTACATGTAGATTCACTCTTTTACTTATGGTCTCTTAAATAAACACAATTGTGGAGTTAAATTTGAAGTTGATACCTTAATGTCTATAAAACTAAAATCTGATACAAATTCATGTATTAAAAAGTATCAGGAAATTATCAGTTCATTTTGATAGCATTGAAGCTCTCGTACCATGGATTAATGCATGGTATACTGTCTGGTACTCATGAAACTAATAACCAGTCTTGGTGTATACTTTGGTTATTGCTAGGTAATGACTGATACAAATGTTAAACAAGAACTATAACAATATTTTGGATCATCTTTTTCCATTCTATAGAGCTGAAAATAGAATCTGAAACAAATGTTCTAGCCATCAAGACAATTTTACATGTGTACACACATGCATATTTAGCAAACTTTGGTCACTGACGAAGATTCAAGAGTCCGGAGCTAAAGTCTCTTGACCTTCTCTCTCTTCCAAGTTTATAAAGGAAAAAGTGTTGCCAGTTTGATGGGAATATGAGGGATGGCTAATAAAAATGAATGTGTACCAGTACGTTGTAGCACTCTTTGGCCATTGTGTCATGTTTCTTACTGAACAAGATAGCAATGAAATGTTTCAATACATTCTATTGTCAAACAACAACAAAAGTAATGGGGAGGAGTTTGTAAAGTGAAAATATTTTGGAATTGAACATCAAAAACTTGTCACCAACTGAACAATAACAGGCCAAATACCTCTGTAAAGCTACTAAATGCATGGGATCCATTTCCTGATTATGTTAATTTACAATAACTGTAAATTAACTTGTACTATTCATTAATAATTTGTAAGGGTACTAAACAATCTAAATACAGCATCCAAGTCCCATGGATACCATATAAACCTGGTACAAAATTCTACTTAGCTGTATTAGTATTCTGTATCAAATTATACAGAATACTAACTACCGGTAAGCTAACTAAGAATCGTGTATCAAATTATACAGCCTGATACTTACACGCTAGCATTAGTATGAGGGAGGTCTAGCAACCAATCACTGACTTCCCTGTCCCAAGCTGGGTGGAATGGCAGGGTACAACTGCTCTCATACATAAAAACCATTTAACAGACAACAAGGAGTGATGTAAGCCTTGCAGCCTAAATGGCTGGAAGATTCTCTTCAGTACCACCTTTTAACTATCAGAGTGCAGTGACGGGTGGTCGAGGGCGAGGTAGAGGACGTGGGCGTGGAAGAGGAAGGGGACAGCAATATCTAGTGGTGATCATAGCTTCAACATCAATGTAGTTGTTGTAGATGCTGATATAGCTGCCATTCCTAGAGGGTCTGCAAGAACAGAATTGGAAGAAATGGGGAAAATGGCAACTGTAATGATGCCGAAGGGTCTTCCTGCAAATGTTACCAAAAGGAAGCTAGAAGAGCTTGTACCCATTTTGAGGTTAATATCTTTCATTAGCATTGTACTACGATGTATCTGAAACAAAAGGTATAAATCCAGCAGAGCGGCTGAAAGATTTAGTTGTTGTATTTGATCCTTTGAAATAAACCCATGTCTCCAACTTGCTTCCATGTTTGGTAGGTATCCTCTCCATTACTTTTAACTAGTTATTTATGTTCCATACACCTGTAAATTATATTGTGAAATTTATTTACATGTGAAGGTTTTCTTCCATTTAACAGACAACAAGGAGTGCTGTAAGCCTTGCAGCCTAAATGGCTGGAAGATTCTCTTCAGAACCACCTTTTAACTACCAGAGTGCAGTGACGGGTGGTCGAGGGCGAGGTAGAGGACGTGGGCGTGGGAGAGGAAGGGGGCAGCAATATCTAGTGGTGATCATAGCTTCAGCATCAATGTAGTTGTTGTAGATGCTGATATAGCTGCCATTCCTAGAGGGTCTGCAAGAACAGAATTGGAAGAAATGGGGAAAATGGCAACTGTAATGATGCCGAAGGGTCTTCCTGCAAATGTTACCAAAAGGAAGCTAGAAGAGCTTGTACCCATTTTGAGGTTAATCTCTTTCATTAGCATTGTACTACGATGTATCTGAAACAAAAGGTATAAATCCAGCAGAGTGGCTGAACGATTTAGTTGTTGTATTTGATCCTGTGAAATAAACCCATGTCTCCAACTTGCTTCCATGTTTGGTAGGTATCCTCTCCATTACTTTTAACTAGTTATTTATTTTCCATACACCTGTAAATTATATTGTGAAATTTATTTACATGTGAAGGTTTTCTTCCATTTAACAGACAACAAGGAGTGCTATAAGCCTTGCAGCCTAAATGGCTGGAAGATTCTCTTCAGTACCACCTTTTAACTATCAGAGTGCAGTGACGGGTGGTCGAGGGCGAGGTAGAGGACGTGGGAGAGGAAGGGGGCAGAAATATCTAGTGGTGATCATAGCTTCAGCATCAATGTAGTTGTTGTAGATGCTGATGTAGCTGCCATTCCTATAGGGTCTGCAAGAACAGAATTGGAAGAAATGGGGAAAATGGCAACTGTAATGATGCCGAAGGGTCTTCCTGCAAATGTTACCAAAAGGAAGCTAGAAGAGCTTGTACCCATTTTGAGGTTAATATCTGTCATTAGCATTGTACTACGATGTATCTGAAACAAAATGTCTAAATCCAGCAGAGCGTCTGAAAGATTTAGTTGTTGTATTTGATCCTGTGAAATAAACCCATGTCTCCAACTTGCTTACATGTTTGGCAGGTATCTCTCTATAAAATGGCTAATAAGTTGTTACAGGCATGTTTCCTACTAGTGTGTTTATTTATTTGCAGGGAGAAAAGTTGCACCATAATCTGTACTCGAGGTACAAACAATTTAGTACCTTGTCAGCAGGAACCAGGCTCCCTCACAGCAAGGGAATTAAACCGCCTTAGGGGACAAGGCAGCCTCTATATAAAGATTAACCAAACATTTTCTGCTGATGATGATAGTCAGGTTTGTTTCATTTGTATTCAGTGTATTAGTATGTAGCTCAACAAAGAGCCTGCAACTTAAATTTCCTTGGTCACTAGTTTCAAATTTGAAAAGAAACATTCCCCTGAATAATTACATTAGGCTACGTGTAGCTCTTCAAATCTCCAGGATAGTAAAATTAGTAACAGTGCCCTAAATATCCTTTATTGCTTGCATGTCCTTTTTCACACAGGAGAGCAGTAGTGCTGCAGCTGTCCCCATTGTGACCCCAGCTGTACCAGGGACATCTGCTTCAGTAGTTGAGCTGCAAACAGATGCAATTGATCAGGTTGATAGTGACAATGAAAATGAAGGCAACAGAGATTCTCCTTCAAGAGAAATAAATGGTGACTACATATACATCTATCACATCCTTCATTTTTTAGTAGATTACTTAAAGGGACTATGTCAACTATTTTTAGCAACTTTTTGAAAAGCTCAAAACCCCATTCAAACTAACATAATCTTAAAAATAATGGTCTAGAGTTATTAGAATATTCTTTGTAAATGAAGTAGAGCTATAGAAACGTTCATGTGGCTATAGATTGCACGGATGGAAATGGATTACGATTACGAAAATCTTGAAAAGTTGGGCCATCGTTTTCAGGTTTTGAGCTTGTCTTTGATGTTTAGCCATATATTTCACTCTCACTTCTTCTCTTCTTATCTTAGTGTTCAAGGAGTGTTTTTTGGCATAATTAATGAAATTCTATCACATTCTGTCTGCAGCGATGATGACACAACAACAATTATCAAACTAATTTTTCCTAGGAAAGTCGCTAATAGGAACTACAGTCACTAGCTAGAAATATAAGTAACAACCAATGGGTATAATTACGCCTGCTTTTTCTAAAGAAAAAAATGCCACATCACGAACGAGCGCGTATAAAAAAAGGGGTGAATTAAAACTCTCATCAGTTAAAAACATTTTAAGAAGCATAAAATACAGAAATTCATATTCAGAAATAAATGTTAGCTTTGAAACAAACTGTTTCGGCGCCATTTCTGTAATTTTTCTAAGGATTTGGTTGGAGTACGTTTTTGGAGAGCCATGCGTAGTGGCTAGTGTTCCTTGCTGTATATCACAACTCTTTCGTGAAAATGTGCGTCACAGTACATACTGGGTGCTGCGCCGCAGTGATGAGGGGCTGAAGTGTTAACCACTCGGCCATCGGTGCTTCCATGATGTTCCTCCAGAATACGCTATCATTTATGCTGTTATACGAATGCTGTCAATTCAAAGTGCATGCACTTGAGCTACGTTTCCTTTAATAACTGATGCATTTTGATAAGGAACCCTGTATTTCATGTCTATGGCCTCCACTCCAGCTTGTGCCCATTTTTTTTTTACTTTACAGAAATACGCTGGGCCAAAGAATGAAAGCTTGGCTGCTATGCTTGCCTGTGTACATCCGTTATAGTACCCCGAGTTAAGGGTACCATGACGGTAATACACAGGCTACCGCTATGCAGGTAATGATGTCTAATGAGTTACCTTTGTCATAAACAAAGGAATACACTTGCGTCATTACAAATTGCTCCCAGTACGCGAAGCAGACCTATGCTTTTGTAAAGAAGTAAATAACTCGACTTTCGTATGTTGTGTATGTCGTATGTGTATGTTGTGTTTGTCGTGTTTACTACCCAAACTAAGATTTTAACGCTGCAACGTTATTTAATCCAGTTCTGGACTCGGAAATAGCAAATGAACCTTTCCCAGCATGCTTTGCGGCCAAAACGGAAAGGGCGATGGATTTTTACGGGTAGAAAAGAACATCGTAGAGACATGGGGTTTTCACCAAAATGTTACCCATGGAAAACTGCAGGGGTCTTCTTCATTTGGTTGACATGAAAGTTCAGGGGGGGGGGGAATGACAGGCAAAACAAAATTTCAAAACGGCTTAACCCCCCCCCCCCCCCCTGAACTTCATTTGCGCGAATATCACACCCAAAATTTCATCTAGTTGGGCGAAAATACATCAGATAGGCTGGTTTTTATGCCATCAACTAGACGCTAGATACCGAACATTAATTAATTAATTAATTAATTAATGATTTAATGATTGTATTATTTCTATGATTATCGTTAGGAACAAGTGGATACCGCTAACGATAATCCAACACGGAAAATACAGTGGCTACTTGATTTTTAAGACACCAACACAAGTTTGATGTCAAAATTCGTGCTCTACGGCAAAAACTACTTTAGATAACATCAATTGTGTTTCTTTATCTCCTGTTATTATTCATTTTATTATATCTACCCCAAATTTGCAAACAATGTTGTGTTCGTCGTGTTTATTACCGAGACTGAGATTGTAAAGCTGCAACTTTGAATGGCGAACTATGATTTTGATGTTGCAATTTCCGTTCCCGTTATTTCCCTCCCCCCATCTCATATTGACGTAAAAGGTAAATTAATGACAGTATTGTTTTTCACTGGAAGCATGTAAAACAATTGACCAATCAGTAAACGAGGAATGTAAACATTGCCACTTTTGATATTTGACCTTGAATGACCGATTTCCGACGCAGCCATTTAATGAAAAGGGTGCAACGAAATAACAGTTATTCGCTCCTGCTGAAGGTAAATATCTTTGAATTGTTCAAGCAGCGAGCACTCCCCAACTCGCTTGCTTCTCCTTCACGCCTTTATACTAGAACTAGAAGCAGTTTCAAAATGCAATGTAGATGGTTAAGGGACAGCGACTCTAATGCCAAAGTGAACGGGTCGAGTGCACTTTAAGAATCCAATCGAAGATTTCCTATCGAGTGTCACTAAAAATTTAAAACCACAAAATGCCACATGATCTCGCCATCCGCTGTTATTGTTGGGGATGTTGTCATTCTAAAATGTTTTATTTTCTATTAGATTATCAAAAGGAATTTTTCGACTGTAAGAGTAATAAAGTACTTGATCAAGTGGAGATCAACGGTGGACTCTCCATTATTATGCTGTAGGTTTTACTGCTTGTTCTAAAATAAATAAATAAACCGTGAGTCAAGTGTAGTGTGTCCAAAAGAGTTAATTAATGTAGTGGGGAGTGTGTGAGGATTAAAAGTAAGGCCCCACGTACCAGCTGCAAGCTGTAATACTTATAATAGCCTGATATAAGAAATAAAATATGTATTTAATTATTTATTTATTCTAAAGGTTCTCGTTAAATAATGCTCTATATCTGTGCATTTACCAGGGCCCACTGAGTGATCATCTGTGTTAATTGTTGCTTGTTTCAGGTTTGTTGAAACTGGAAAAGAGAGCTACATTTGTACAATGTAATTAAATAATATAGACCAACTGTCTATATATAGAAGGGAAGAAAACCCTGTCAATGATCTCTTGCAGTTCAGGTACATGTATAACTGCCTCTAGTCTACCCCTGTATACCTTCTATGTGCTGTTGTAGCTTGTAAAGTATTCATGATTTTCGATCATATTAGGTCATAGAATACAGGAAATCATTTCTGCTATCATTTTGATATAATTTTGAATAAAACAATTGAGTGTTGCATGAACATGACTGTATGAGATATGAAGGGTTTTATTTCCAAATTATATGCTATTATGATGTGACAAAACTAAAGGTGATGTTAAATTTATGTAGCTGAGCTGAGCAAGTACATGTAGTTCTTTTGTATGTTAAGCCCCTAAGTGAAACGGACGCAACATTTTCATGCAACATCGTGCAGCATTGTTGCATGAAAAATTAGCGTCCGTTTGACCACCCTGTTGCACAATGTTGCATGAGGTTTGAGTCTAGTTAAACTTTCGTGCAACATCCACGTAACACTTCTATTGTTGCATGTCTGGGATGTTGCATCATGTTGCATTCGTTTGACCACCTTCGTGCAACATTGTTGCATTGGAACATGCACATTAGTTCAATTTAAAGTACCATTGGCATGGTGCCCAGACCTCTTATCGACAAACCGGGTAAAAACTTGCAACATGTTGCAACATGATCCAATAATGTTGCACGAAATAATTTAAATTTGTTGCCCTCACCTTTAATAAGGGCTAAAATAATTTACCAGATTGTGAAGATTATATATCTAACAATTTAGTTATTCAATAAAAGCAGCTTAGGGTTTTTCCCTAAGCCATTTTACTCCAAAGCCCTTGACAGCGTGTGTTCTGCTTTTTTGTGCTCAGTAAACTAGCTCAGTCAGTGCAGCACTAAAATTATTAATGTATGGTATAGCACAAGGGGAAAAAAACATAAATTGAATATTTGCTTGCGAAAACAATTATTGTTTTTTCCGCTGGCTAGTTTGATTGTAATGAGAGTATGTAAATAACTGTTGTGTGACAACCCAGTGACACACATGTGTGATGGGGTAGGGGAGTCTAAATTCAATGTACCCCCTCACGGAGTAGTGGGGCCATGTGACTTCAACAGTTACCTAGCTAGCTATTCACTTTCGATTTTCATCAAGTGAAGACATGTTATTGTATTCCCCAGCCACCCTCCGCATTTTTCCTGACCACAGTGTGTCTGGGTTCGTTTTTGTTGCCCTCACCTTTACTGGGCTAAAACAATTTACCAGATCGTTAAGATTTTATATCTGACAATTGAGTTATTCAATAAAAGCAGCTCATAAGGGTTTTTCCCTAAGCTATTTTATTCCAAATCCCTTGTGTGTGTTATGCTTTTTGGTGCCAAGTAAACTAGCTCAGTCAATGCAGCACTAACATTATTAATGTATGGTATAGCGCAAGGGAAAAAAAACAAAGTACCTTATTACTTGAATACTGGACATCACGATTTTGAAATCATGTGAGAGTGGTGTAAAAAATATGTTGTGAAAAGATTAGTCAAGCTAACCTGTTAGTGCTTTAATAAGTACACATGGTGAAGTTCTCACCTCAAGAAACTAGAAATATGAAACATCATATATATTTTTGTGATGATCTATAATATTGAGGTGCTTCTTAGGAAACAATATTGTGCCCATGCAATGAGTACGTTGATAGCTATACATGCATGTGTAGCTCTTGTGTCTGGTGGTGGGCTTTAATCTCCTTCACAGCCATTCTTTAGGTGTGGTTGTGAGGGATAGTATCCCCAACCTATGCAAAGTCATAACCTCTGGATGCTAGAATACATGTATATTAATTTATAAAGTATGAGCGAATTTTTATTTTTTTTACATACTTTAAAAAAGTGCTAAAAATACACAACTTTCATAATGGCCGCCTCCTAATTTGCATAATTTGGAAGACCAATCTGTAGAGGAAAACTAATCCTACCACATGAAAGATCACATTAAAACTAGTAATAGTTTTGAGTTTTAGAGCAATGTGGAAAATTGATGTTGGGCTATGAGCATTTCTAATGCAGAAAAACATGAAAGCGAGGCTAGTAAGGCTTCCGTTGTTTTTCTCATACAAATCTCTCTAATTTCAACTGGCTGTAACTTCATTGTTTTTTAAGCTACAGCACACAACTTTCACAAGTTCACTAATGTCGACATGCTCTTTCACATGGCAATGTTCATATTTTCTATACATGTAGATAAACTACCGAAACGGGAAATCACATATGTAAATTAGGAGGCGGCCATTATGAAAGTCGTGTATTAGCCCTTAAGCTTCAGATGTCTGAAGCCTAATTAGCATTAATCCGGGATTAAATTTTGCTCAATGAGTGTGACTCTGTTAGTAAAATGGAATAACATTAGAAATGTAGTATTCAATAATCATGAAATAATGTGTTTAAACCAAGCTAGTTAAAATCAATTAAAATGCAGGATTAATCATAATTGAACAGTTGAGCCCTGCAGACTTACATTTCAGTACCAAATCTTGCTTTGGATTGACGGTCTACTATTTTATTAGTCAGCATCGAAAGACAAAAATTATAAAGTCTTGGCTAATAACAAATGTTTTAGTGTAACATGAACATAATGTGTTGCTTTTCTTTGTTTATCACATACTCAACAAAATGTCTTGATTCTGATTGGCTGAGTAGTGCAATTTATCCCAAATTGCACTGTTTGGTTGAAATTGGACTCCAAATCAGGAATTTGGCAATCTATAAATTGAAAACAAAAGTTCAAGAATGAAATTGAAGTACACAAAGTTCTTTGCAGCCATGTTTTGGTAAAAAGTTTTTATCTGAACATTTCCGAATGCTTAAAACTGACCACGATGTTGCTAGGGAAAAATCCTCCGGGACGCTACTTTGATCACGTGACCTAGCAGATTTAAAGATGGCGTGGATGCAAACAAATTTATGTAGATTATTCGTTCCACATTGAGCATAAGTTATCGTGCTCGTATACATGTAAATTACGGATTGAATAAATTATAGGCATTCTTCTGTGTAACAAACGGTGGGAGAGGGGAGTTAGAAGAACTTTGAGTATGTTAGAATTTTTTCTTATTAGGGCACTTTTTAGTTAATAGGGGTGGTTTAAACTTGAACAGTGTAATAGATTTTTAGAAGGAAACCCCTATTTTAGCAATGACATAATAATATTTCAATTTTGAGTTTACAACATGGGGTTTCTTTTGCTTATATCGGACGCAGGAGTGCAAAACGCCCCTCTGGACCCCCATTTGGGCAAACTTTTGCTTCTATTGTGAAACATATCCCAGAAACCACCAGCATCGTAAACTCGGATTGAAGAAAGACATCATGGCTTCGAACAGAGCCGATGGCGAGGGCGAAATCAGGTAAGTAGAGCGAGTTTAAACTACCATTTTGAAACCCACTTTCACTGTCCGCCATTTTGGATTCATGCAGATGCTTATCAGGTCGTTTTGCTTTCTTGTAGGAACAAAAAGCTTTGCTCAAAGAGTAGAAAATACAGCAAAGATGATCGTTCTCCCGGCAAATTGATTCCAATAGGAAGGCAGACCAGTTTTGGAGGCATGGAGTGGCACTTAAGTGGCGATTTTTCTAAAAGAACGACTAGAGAAGCTATAGAGACAGAGAGGAGCTTATCGATTAGTAGCTAGGGGAGTAAGAAACAGAAACTGATAAACAGGATATATAATATTAGGGAGCATTTAGTCTTTAATATAAGTTAACTGAGCTCTGAAGCTTCGTAATAGACTGTGAGAATAGATACAATATTCATTTTAGCACAAGAGGGGGGACAGCTAGCTAGCTAGGATATTAATTGTTGTATTATACTTGCAAGATATATATTCCTATCGCTTGGTCATGGGATTTCATGGGATTGATGCATTTTGTAGATGGTGAATCTGATATATACAGGCTATAATAGCAGTTGAAAGTTATGTATGTATCTTAATTATGGAGAGTCAGTATATATACATGTACACTTTTTGATAATTTATTGTGGATAATAATTAAGCTAAGGTAAGACATTACTCACTTTAATCTATATAACTAGCACTTTCTTCTTCTCAGCAGCTGGTTTTATAATATGACTGTGTACTGTTGGCTTTGTTATACCCTACCATATGTACTTGTTATTTCAGAAGTACACGGCCAGTAGGTCATGAAAATTAATCTCTCTCCAAGCCAAGGAATCCAAGCATTATGTTGTAGATTATATAAGCTAGACTTAACCCTTGGCTCACCAACAGAGCCATGCAGGTTGGAGCAGTGGTAAAACACTTGCCTCTCACCACTGCGGTCCTGGGTTCGATTCCTGGCTTGGGCACTGTACAAATGTATGTGCCGAGTTAGGTTTGTTGTTGATTCCTGCATTAGAGGGTTTTTCTCTGGGTAAAAATATCCAGTTTTCCTCCCTCCATAAAAATTAACTGGTAGTCCAGTCTTGTGTGTCCAAAACAGATTTAAAATGTAGTGAGGAGTGTGAGAGGAGTAAAATCAGGTCCACATCAGCTGTAAACCTGGGGCTGTGTAAGTTGCAATAATCAGCCTGCTATAACAAATAGAAGTTTGATTGATTCACAGACACTGAGTAAGATGTAATAGTTAGCTTACAGGTACAACTTATATAATCAGGTAGTGCAGTACTGCCTCTGAAAACATGTCACATAAATCTCATCTGCCTTCACAGTACAGAAATACTATTATCTCTCTTGTGACTGTAGCTGAATGCTATTAAAGTGATATTTCTGTTACAATTTCTACACAACTGATATTATTGATGAAGTATTTGGAAATGTCTGATTTATTATGAGGGTAATGTATCAGCCAGTGTATATCTACGAAATATTTTTGATCATTTTGACAAGTGTTTGTATAATTTATCTATATTTATTTATATTGCATTTCTACATGTAAAAATGGCATATTTATACCACAGTGTATAAATATCATGTTGCAGTCTGTAAATTAAATATTATATTACTAGTTGATTTACTTGCTTATTGTCTGACTGATTGGTCGTGAATGGTAAAAACTAGCTGCTCAAAATGCATATAATTTTGTACCGAATGATACCTATGCTGCACGTGAAAAAACATTCATGTGAAACAAGTTTCTTTCTTGTATTAAATAGTAAGCTAAATCACTAGCAGCTCATGTCTCACAAACCTACACTTACAAAAATATGTAATATCGGAATTACAAGCCCTGTCACTTTCGAGTATCTAAGCTTGTTCTAAAGGCAATTTCAGAGCTCCCTTAAGTAATAATCAGTTAAAGATCCCGGCCAGCCAGTTATCTTCGTGCATCCAAACAGTGAGTTTAGGTCGCCGTAAACATGATCCCATATTCGATCTTCCCTTTCGCTTTAGTCACCAATTTTATCTACCACTACTCCATCGATAATTTTATTACAATTATACTTGTATTTCCAACATGTTTCACCA
Source organism: Actinernus sp. WN-2022 (assembly GCA_030867875.1). Classification (NCBI taxonomy): domain Eukaryota; kingdom Metazoa; phylum Cnidaria; class Anthozoa; order Actiniaria; family Actinernidae; genus Actinernus; species Actinernus sp. WN-2022. Next base: position 684,910 of record JAOWCC010001752.1, on the reverse strand, counting down.
CGTTAAGTCTTTCATTTATGCCTATAAATCCAACTGCTCTCGCCCCTTGAGTTCTCTCTTGGCCGCCATCTTGTTTCTAAAATTAGCCTATTGGGTAATTCCGCTGAAAAAAACTGAGCCCGCACAAACGGGAGAAAACTGCATGGTTACTGACCATCGTGGACTGCTGTGCTTATGGGAAAAACACGTCTAACCATGTAAATTCATTTGACAGTACTAAACATTAACATTTCAGATGGTGTAGCATTACTTAGTTTTTCCAATATTTCCAAAGATCGTCGAAAGATTCAAGTAAATTTGTGGAGTATATGATTAAAATGAAATGATATGGTATTATGTTGCAATTCGGGATAAATTCGAACTTTTCAAAGAGCTTAAATTGTTGAAAACTTACTCGTTCAAAATAATTTATTCCGAATTGCACTCGAAACCATTAATGATTTCCTATACAAATTTAGTCAGCCATTATTGAACTGCTTAATGTTTTGTAAAAATGACATAGTTACATGCATTCGTGGCTATCAATACAATACATGCGTTTTATTTCACTCTAGATGTAAGGTATAATGTCTAAGTGCTAGGTATGGTTTACAATAAATGTGAGTTTAGGTGGACCTGAGAAAACTGTGAAGCTATCTGTTCAGGAACACTCATTCCTATCCCTGAGAAGATAAGTTTTTATGTTAAGGTTTAGCTTTTGATTTGTTTACCATTCACACAGAGATCCATTAGTAAATTTTGGTTTAAATGGTACACAAAATTTGCCAAATGGAATTTGTCGATAAGAAAAATATATTTTACTATTTTTAGACAATTACCTTTCCAGATGAAAAAAGCTTGGCATAAGGCCTGGAAGTGATATGACCGATGGGAATTGTTAATGGTACACGATTTTCCGGTAGGAAATCCCATTGGGAATTTTAGAATACCTTTTGAGAGTTCGAGAAATTTTTCACAGGATGAACTGAAAAAAACTTTTACCGTTTACATTCATTCAAACTAAAATTTGCAGAATTTCTGTGTAAATGGTAAACTACAGTAATTAATTTAACTTTTGCCATAGTCAAAAAGCTACACAAATATTGTTTAATAATTGCTAAAATGTGTTTCACTTCAGTCTGCATGAATTTCTTTTTCTGTGGCCAATACACAGTTTTGTAAAATATCTCCTCTAAATGAAAGAAAAAGCAATTTACTGATGAGTAGTACATGTCATTGTTTTCAATTACATTTGAAGTTGCACACCCAGGTCAAAATGCTGCTCTTTTGTACATAATCGAGGGGTGATTTAACCATTGGTATAAAGATTCTGCTAATTATTGATATCATTACTCTTTGAATGTGGACAATGTATTATTTTTTTGTTTGCAAGTCATCTCTTCTGACTTCTAATTCATTATGAATGGTACACTGCTGTACATCTATCTCTAGCATGATGAAATGTCTTACGTACGAGTGAGCGCAACGAACGAGTAACGTATTTCATCAACACGAGAAGATAAAATCTGTATCTCAAAGCGGCCTGATGCAATGTTCTGTTTAATACATGTATATAATTATCAATGAATTACCAGTTTCAACCTCTTACTAAGAAAGCTAGAAATATTTGAAAGGCAGTAATAATTTCAAAAATTATATCTTCATGTATGATTAGAGTTCATTTCTATCTTCATGTGTGAAGATATTACTTTTTAGAAAGAAATATACTGGTATTTGATCGATAATTATAATAAATATAAAAATAATCAGAGAATTGTGAAATGACATTTTTAAATATAAACATACCTGTGTAGTTTAGGTCTGCATGCATGCTTACCTAATATTTGTATTGGACTTCCACCTACATGTACAACATACCAATGCATTAAGTCACTATACAAAATAATATATAATGTGGACTGTTACATATACAAAAATTCAAAACTAATCTTAATAACATTTGGGCCATTATAATGACCCAAGGGTTACTTGAAGCATGAATGGTTGCTAGCTTAAACACACTTCAGGTAAAATGCAGCTTCCATATTATATAATTAACATGCCCTTATAACCACACCAGGTTAATTTCAGCATAATTAGTGTGCAATAAGCCCACACAGGAGTTATATATTCCGCACACTTGAAGGTTGTGCCATAGCCACATAGGTTATTTTCAGTTTTGAGTACTTCTGTGAAGAAAGTTTTGGTTTAAAGTGAATACTTTATGTTCTACGCTTGTTTGAAATCGTGTAAATGTGACCTTTTCTGACCCATGACCGCGTAAGTAAAAGCCTGGGTCGAAACCTGGGTAGACGTCATCTCATTAATGCATTATTCTCCATGGCGCCTTTTTATCACAACAACATCGATGCATAGAAAATATACACAGCTTTTGAGTTGTTAGTAAAGGAAAAAGTCATTTTAGTTAACATGTTAAGTATTTCTTCAAATGATTGCAAAGCCGAATTAATTATATGACGTCAAGATGACGTCTACCCAGGTTTCGACCCAGGCTTTTACTTACGCGGTCATGGGTCAGGAAAGGTCACATTTACACGATTTCAAACAAGCGTAGAACAAAGTATTCACTTTAAACCAAAACTTTCTTCACAGAAGTACTCAACTTTTCTAGTTCTCTTGTGTGACTTGAAAAATGGGAAAGACAAAAAGACCTCAAGGGACAGCCAAGGTGAACACCTAGATACGCCTTGAATGCCAGCATAGTTAGTAGAGGAGACAGCGATTTGCAGGCGTCTGAAACAGCGTGGCAATCGTTTCAAGTGATTCAGAGTCACCGTCAGACTTTACGTTTCGATCTAAGACTTATTGGCCCGGGTTTCTTGGAAACAAATATTCTCTCGGCTCGCTGTTTTGGTTTGAATATTGTCAACACCCTGCATACAGTTTATGCATTTTCTTGCTTCCATAATGAGCCACATGCTCTCGGTTACCCAATCTGATGGTGTCTCAAATCCTTATAGCCTTAAATCAGTGTTGTGTGAAACAGAGCTCAAATAAAAGTGTTGGAATTCACACTTTTAAAGTCAATTGACAGGGCTAATATTAAAATAGAATAAAACGTGCGATGATTGAGTTCCAGTAGAGCTAGTCATGGCTATTAGCATTAAAAAAGGAGACTGAGGAGTGCATTGGGAGTCATGTGCTGAGTTAAAATAAACTCAAGACAATTGTAATGGTCTCATTAATACAAACTTATCTTTATACAGAATGCAAAGCAAGAACTGCAGTTAATAAGAAAGGGGTGGGAAAATTTAAAGTGCACGAAGAAGCAGTTATCAAGATTGTGACGGTATGTACATGGTAATATAATTATTGCATCTTTACGATCACAACAAGAATACCACCTCTGGTGCTATTTTCAAATTAAACAAAAATGGAGTTATATATTAGGAGTTATATATTATTCCAGGCCAGCAAGAATTTGGGCCACATCAGGTGAAAAGGGCCCTTACAACATTCAACTTAAAATACTTCATACAATGGTGTTTGTAATAACATATTGAACATTTTATAGTATTCTTGGCATCGAGCACTGCATTTCATACCTAAAAATATATGTCAGTATCTCACTCATTTGCTGTGCTTACTTGTGAGATATTGAGTCGAGCACTCATAACATAAATTCTGTAACTCTGCTTGCCCATGTATAGATCCTTCTTGGATATGTTGGTTCACATAGATTTGTCAGTGGAATGCCCTATTTGTCTAAAATCTAAATTTGCTATACTGTCAGTAAGTTTGTGTTGAATGTTTGAATTCTTTTAAAAGCTTGAATGTAACCACTGAGAACATTTGCAGCTGAAAGTAGTCTCTGCACATTGTTTAATTAAGTATACTAATTATTTATATAATAAGCTATAAACTAGAGATGGACTGGAAAATGTGAAACACCCTGCCAAAGATCAGAAGACCATGAGGCTGAATACTCTTGCTAGCAAGGTTTTGTGGGATATTGCTACCCATATTGCTACATATATAGGATTTTTACAAATTCAAACTTTCAATGAATTTCAGCATTTGCTGAATTTAATGTATTTAAGCAATGATGCTATGAATTTGAGCATTCAGCAAGTTACCGAATGTGAGATTTCATGCATTATAAAACAATTTCAAACTTCTGCAAATTTAAACTTGTGATGTATTCAAACTTTCTCAGAATTAAAGCATTCAGTGCATACAAACTTACAAGTTTTTGACAAAATAAATAGAACATGTATTCTACGAGTGGTGCAATGCATGCAGTAAACACTTTGCCTTTCACACTTGCCAGGTCCAAGCCCCGGCAATATCAGTTGAGTTGTTCCACAACAACCAACACACTAAATTCCAATTTGATTTTTGGTTTAGCTTGGCCCTGACTTTGAACTAGGAATAGTTCAGGACTTTTTAGTATTTGTCTGTGTATAACATTGGAAAACCTGTGTACTAACCCAAGTATTTTCATTTTTACAGGATGAGCAGCCACTGGATGAGGCAGTGGAGAACTTCATTCAACCAGTGATTGTATTATCAGAGAACTTGTATGATTCTGACATCATGTACATAGTAGCAGAGGGATATATTCTTTGTGATATAACAACAAGGAAAATAAGCGATGCTTTGGCTGTGCTATTAGCCACGTACTATTTGTATAACATTGATTACAAAGTTGGAAAGACCATTTTTAGTTTTTTAGAGATGGCTTTGATGGGTATTGGGCAGGACAAGAGCCTTGTGTCTGTCAATACCATCATAAGCATCCTTTCAAATTTGAAGTAGTTTTACGTAATTTAATATTTTACTAAAGATAACCAAGTCATTTTGTGGGTAGTATCATCGTGTACCATTTAAATATTTGGGGAATCACACCTTGTGTACTCAGAGTGTTGTACTGTTATATTTTTTTATAACAATGGGCCATTCCACCGTACTGGAACAAAGCTCAAGCAAGTTGAAATGCTATTCTATTTACTGAACACTGATTGGATCAAATAACCACATTTGATTTCATTCTGTTAGAGTAGTCATGCAGTAATGCTTAATTATATGCAACTTTTTTTTACAAGCACTGAGAACCTTCAGAAAAAGGTATTGCAAATGTGATCCCTGATTGCTTTTCCATCTTCTCGTCCATGATAAGGGAGTAGCTCGGGCTGGTCATCTAGTGCGTCAGTCACATCCTCAAAATAGCAATGTTATGAAGGACACCACATGCACCAGTTAACATGCAGGCCTTCTCTGGTTTCATTCTGATTTCAGAATGTAAGAGGTGAAACCTTCGTTTCCACCTTCCAAATACTTGCTCAATAGCAAGCCTGGTTTTTTTTATGGGCTCGGTTGAATTCTTCCTGTTGGGGGGTGACTGCATTCAGGTAGGGAGTCATCAAGTAGGGTTTGCATGGGTTGCCACTATCTCCTAACAGAATACGATCATCCAAAGAACGATACTGTGCTTCTAGTGTCTGGGATATCCTCGAATCATTGAAAACGAAACTGTCATGAGTACTCCCAGGCCATTTGGCTACTATGTTGGTAAACATGCCTGAAATTACAATATAATGTTGTTGCCATTTTTTAAAAACACGTACCATTCACATAATCTGACATACAATCATGTAAATGCTCACCAAAATACATGACTCGGGTCAGCCAACTATAACAGCCTTGTGATCAATACATACATTTTATACAGGTTGTACACAATACTAAAGATATATATATTGCATATAAAATTATGAGAATAACAGCAAAATCCATTAGAACCCCCTCGATATCTTCATACCCTCTTCTCATATTAAATGAACATTCCCTTAGGATGAACCATTTAGATATTGGGATATTGGGAGGGGTGTGGAGAACAATATTATCTGAGGAAACTATTTGCAACAATTTATTTTAATGAATTACAGTGTTCCTTGCATTGCACATGCACAATCAATTTTGAAGTTCTCAGCTTCTGCAAACAAATTTTCCAGTTTAATTCTCATTGGCTACATACAAATGCTGGGTATATAGTTTATCAGGCTCTTGGTTCAAATAATTATGATAAACTGACAATGCTAGAGGAATTTATGTTCAAGCCCAGCCAGCTAGGCAACCCAGTTCTATTATAGTGGGCAAGCAATCTTTGCTCCTGCAAAATTACAAACTGTAGTGACAGAACATGGTCAGTATGCTGCCAAGAAAAATAGACGTGCTTATTAGGTTTAATTGCAGTCTGCTGCAAAATTTAATTACTTTGAAATTATCACATAACTAAATTGTTATGATGGGGATGTTCTAGTTTCTTCTTCCGCCAATAGAATGATACTGATAAAGACGGAGAAAAACCTTTCGCAGTCAGCCTCATAATGATAAAATCATTACCATTTGGCTTGCAAATTTTGGAGAGAAACCGACTTTTTCCCGCCTAAAACACATCGCGCTACCCCGTGTCGCGCGCGCTGCTAACAGTGAAATGGCTTCAAAATGTAAACAAAGCGAGAAAGAAAATGCTGAATATACAATGTAGTTTAGGAATATAACTAATCACGCAATCAAAGTTTGAAACAAAACTTGACTGTACCATGCGAATTGTTTTAGAAAGGATAGCTCGGTTAACATAAAGTAATCCTATTTTTCCGATATGTGTACGTCCATAATGATGATAAATTATGTTTCAATTCCTACCTTTGTGGTCACATATCGCTTGAAACATTGATGGAGTGAAAGCCTTTCCGATTAACGAAGTCATTTTCGTTCTCACTTGGCCCCTGTATCCTGATGTGACTACCGTCCACATGTCCAATAACACCAGGAAAACCACCTTTCTCGTAAAATGCTTCCTTGATTTGCTGAATTTCTACAGCGGTGGATGGCCACAAAATGAACTGGTTTTGCTTTCTTGCAAGTGCAGACGAAACATCGGAAACTATTCGCGATACGGTGCACTTATGAAGCCCAAAGGTATCTCCAATGACTTGCAGAAAACTGCCGATGGCTTCCAAAGAAACGAAGAGCTACGAGGACTTGAACAACCGACTGCAAGGCATGGTTACGAGCAGTTTGTCGCTGGAGATCCTCCGATAGAAGTTGTGTGAAAAACTCTATCGATTCCCTCCCAAATCTATATCGAGCCTTAATCTCCTCCTCTGTAAAACTTTCTAGAAGCCCTTCTTGTAACCTAAAGTGTCTCTCCCTCCTTCCAATAAAACCAAAACCTCCAATAAAACCAAACCCTCCAAGGCCAAGAAGCAAGTCATCCGCCATTTTGTTTGACTTAATCGGCCGATTAGCGATTTAATCCACCTCGCTAGGTGGATTAAATTTAACCCATGGATTAATCCTGGATTAGCGCTAATCGGCCTTCGAGAAACAGAACTTAACCTTGGGTTAAATTTTAATCCTGGATTAGAGAAATTTAATCCTGGATTAGCTTAATCGGGCTTCGAACAACCGGGGCCTGGAAGATAAAACAACATATAAAGGAAGAAGCTTAGGCTCTGTATCATCTACATCTGCCATACTTGTAAAGGAGATCAAGATCAGAACTACAAATGTCAGAGTTACTTGGCAACACTACAATGAAGTCAGCGAACGGTATATCATGGTACGCGAGTCAACTTTTGGTGGACAGAGAGAAGTGTCATTTTCAATAAGTACCACGCATAGTGAAATTATCGGCATTGTACAGGACCTGTTTTTCCCAGATGGAAAAAGTTCTAAAGGAGAGGCAATCTGAGCTTGGCAGCTTCAAAGGTGATATCATTGATGAGGATCGATTTACCCTTGAGGAATAAATCAACAAGAACAAATTGACAAAACCAAGAATATACCTCATGTCAAGTGTCACAGGTCCCTTAATTTATGCGGAAACACCATAAAAGAAAGCTGGATAAATAGGCTACCTTAACTCACAAACAGATCCACTAACCTTTTCAAACTCGCGGTGATATTGTTTTTTTAAAAAGTGGCAAATTTCGCCAAAAAGTGGTACAACTCTGGTTAGGGGCAACCACATACAAAATATGTTTAAATAAAAACGAAGAAGTATAACACCTGCGCAGAAGCTTACAAAGTACGCAAAGAATATCAAGGGAAAAAAGTAAACTATTTATTTGATGCTTCAACATTGATGAAATGAACAGCACACTGAAACTTTTATAGTGTGAAGAGTTTAGACGTTTTGCAAAGGTTTTTCTACGAGATGCCGGCTTTTCTAATGTCTTCAATGCGACGTAACGAAGACAAGATTAGCAAAGCTAAAACACCCTTGCCACAGATGTTGGCCGATGCATATGCCATTGCCAAAAGCCGTACACACCCCAATAAAAAAACGAAGACTGTGCATCTCTGCCAAAAATGTCCTTCAGAATTTAGGGGGTTTTGACTTGCTTAAACGTAATAAATCGCAACTTGCACATTGGCCACGCAAGGACTTACGTCTAGCGTTCTAGAGGAACTTGTCAAAAACGCTGGCTTAGAAACTAACTCTGAAGTTCTCACACATCAACTACGTCATTACGATGTGTTCTACACATCCAGTGTAAAAGACAACCATCTTGTTAATAAAAGGATGACTGGAAACAAAATGGCATCGATGTATAATGACGTTGCGGGTAAAGTTTGGTTTGGAATCGGCTAGTAAGAAGGCTTTGAAACGACGTTGTCTTCCACCACATGAAGGCCACAAAACCAGTAAAGACAACGTCGGTGAGGATGCCATTAAGTACGGGAAAGTACCAACCATGGGAACAGGACCCCCTCGTATCAACATCCAATATGCAAGAGTTTACGTGAAAATGAATCACTTTCAAACGTTTAGATTCACATTCATTGCCACGACTCCGAATGATGTTATTCTGTTAATCAATAGCACGGATAATAAAAATCCTGTCTTTCTCGGAACTAAAGAATCATTTCGATCACATGGTGTTTGGCTCAACTATATTTAAGAGCAATAAAGGTGGCGACCACTGGAAGAGCACGAGGAAGAAAGTAATGAAGCGTCTGACGTTGAGTGCAAGTGGCCGTTGTCAAAATCTGTATTACAAATGCTACCTCATCACGACTAACATTAGTCCGGAGGATAAGGTGGTGCATAATTGTTGAAATTGTGATAAAAGCACCAAATGTACCCTACTTGACCTTTAAGGCAAGGGAAATAATATAGAATCAAGACCCATGTTGTCTCTTGTCCTGTTTCTAGAACATTTGCCAACATAAATTTCAATAGAAGGCTTGTATGGAAACCACAGGGAGCCCAAATTATGAAAAATGTCTAAAGTTTAAAAACTGGTATGTTATAAAGAAAAACCTCCAGAAAATGCCCCAATTATTATTAAAATACTTCATCCCTGCTCAAAGAAGTTTACTTACATTAATCTTGGAAGCAATTTCCTGAACAGAAGCAGAGTGCAGTGCAAGGCAGGTTGGCCTTTGTGCACTTGCATAGTCCTCTACAAGCTTTTTTGCATCCACAGCTGATGAGCCCACTGCATGCCTTGGATGCCTCAGGTAATGTAGTCCAGTTAGAAGTCCAGCCCTCTTCACTTCGCTGCCATTCCCACGCACTCGGACTTTGTAGTTACTGGATGGGTTTAACAGCTTGGCCCCAGACATGCCCTGCTTGGTAAGCTGCTCTCTTTATGTGCTGTTCAAGAGTGGCGTGTGTTGGTGGAATGTTCTCTATAGTTCTTGTGCCTTGGGCAAACATTGATTGGCGAGCTTCATTAGTACTCTTCAGAGAGCATGTACGACTATACAGGATCACCACGAATCGTTCTAGGTCTTGGCTATATTCTTCGGAGACCATGCTTTGTGGTGTTGACTTTCCGATATGGCTTTTCATGCCTCTCAATTTCAATTTCAAGGCAGTAATTACCTATTCTAAGGCGCGTAAGTGCAGTTCTGTGTTCAATATTGTGAACATTCAAAAGATAAGGTTCGAGTAGGTAGCTAATGTTTCTTTGATCATCATCTTTTCTGTCATTATTGTGAATTGCACTCCACCAGATTTGCATTGTCAGAAATTGAAATGATACTGATTGCTTCCTAGATAGAGATAGTAGCATTTTCAGTTTCAAACAAGAAAATTACATAAATTATATAATCATTTGCGCCCACTTCCCACACCGATTCAGTGTGTGACAATGTTGGCCTAATTCAGATCACATGACTACACGCTAGAGCAGCACTTGTTTGTTTTCAGTATCTCAAGTGAAATTGAATACATTTTGGGATCTTGAGCGAGACAAGCTGGATAATATAAAAAGAGTTGCGCGTTTGGAAATACAGGTGACCATTATTACTCATTCTGAGCAAGGCGACTTCATTTTTCCCCTTCTTTTTTTCATTCTGAGCAAGGCGACTTCATGCCTGACAAATTCAGTCAAAATAAATGTGTAGATTGTATTTCATCTCGTTAAATACACAAAAGTAAGATGGCTTACTCTTTAATGCTTGTCACTTATTCAGTGTGGAATGATTATTTATTTATAATTGTTTCAGACAGTCAACGTGTTCCACAGTTTGCTCTACTATAGATTTGACAAAGTTTTTTTCAATACAAATGTACATTTCAGCTTGAAAGACGTAATCTCTGTCCATAAAGGAGAATCGCAGATAGACATGCTGGTCGATGCTTTGGAACATCCCAATCCAAACAGAATGCATTTACAATTTACCATTAGAAGGACACACATGCTTCAGGATGCCTTCCGGAAGTTGGAGAGAATAAAAAATTCAGCAGATCTGAAAAAGGCGTCGAAGGTGTCCTTCATTGGCGAGCCAGCAGTCGACCAAGGGGGTCCAAGGCGGGAATTTTTTACTCTTGTATTTCAGGAGATTATGAAGTGCTCATTAATGAGTGGTGAGCCTGGTCAACAGTCTTTCACCAATAATGTAGTTCGATTAGAAGAACAACACCATAGGCTATTAGGCCAGCTGATCGGACTCTCCTTCCTAAACGGTGGCCCAACTCCAAATAATTATGGTCTGCCTGCCAGTGGCTGAAAGGATTTGTTTTGGAAGAACAATTACCAAACTTTCTGCAGATGTGGTGCCTCCCCAAGGCATTCGAGAACACTTAATGAAGGTATAATAATAATAATACTAATAACAACAACAATAATAATAATATTTAATGACTGCCCCTTCTTTAAATAAAAACAAATAGGCCATGTGAAATAAATTGTTTGCCTGAACCCAAATTAAACTCAAATCCTGACCCTGATTTGCCCAAATCAGGTCAAAACCCAGACCCTACCTGCCCAAACTGAGCTCAAACCCTGACCCACCCCAGCGGAACACACATAATACGTCACAAACAGGAGTACCCACCCCCCTGAATTGCGTGACATATATGACAGAAACCATGGCCGTGTATCCAAAATAATCCAACATGAAATAAAGCAAAACCGCTTTTGGAATACACTAGGTTTATATTGTGGATTTGCTTACCTGACGTTCTGCAGGAATTGACGAGGAGGCCGTGGAACTTAGCTGCTGAGCTTGAGAGGGGAGCGTGAGATTTTACCTCAACGGGTTGGCGCAAGGGACCACGGCAGACGTACCCGTTTTGTTTCACTCACGATCTCTTGCAGCTTTAGCCGCCATCTTGAAATTTCTTTATTACAATGTGACTTTCCGCTGACCCTAAATAATGTTAGTGCTCACGCTCATGAGGGCCGAACGAGTTCCGAAGAGGCACGTAGTGCCGAGCGAGCCCCGAAGGGTATATAAAAGGCGGGGAGTGAAACCGTTAAAATTCTGTAGCTTGATGCTCGTAGCATATTGCTAGGCACGGATCGGCTGTAAACACAACACAAACTAGAGGGGAACGCCAAGTAATTACATACGGATGAAGAAGCTATTGCTAGGCACCGATTTGTACAAAGTACTGTGAACACAATACAAACTAGAAGGGAGGTTGGAGAATTACATACGGATGAAGAAGCAATTGCTATAGGCATCGATTTGAACAAAGTACTGTGAACACAATACAAACTAGAATGGAGGTGGGAGAATTACATACGGATGAAGAAGCTATTAAATTAAATTGAGGTGTGCGATTAATCAAAAGTCTGTTGTGAATTATGTCGTGTTGAAAATCTTATGTTTAAGCCAAAATTTCCCGCTGGAAATTTAGTATACATACCCTAGATGTTTCAGAGTTTTTATTTGGTAAAAATCCATGCAGAAATCAATTTTCTCGCCTTTGTGTGCGAAGGCAGTTGAAAATGGCGGCCCTTGTTGTCCAACCAGCGCTGTATGGACTAGGCCTTAGGTTGCCTAAGAAGCTGATTATTTACGACTAGGATATCAAGCGATTCAGGAGAGCTACGTTTCGGGACAGAAATTGCGAAGTTGTATTTTATTTTTGAGGCAAATTTAATAATGTACTGAAGGTTGTGTCTATTGCTACGCCAGTGTTTTCAAAATCACAGAACGACTGCCATCATAATTAAAAACTTCTGAAGTATTAGAACCTATTAAAAATATCCGGTCTGCTGAATTCAAAGGATTTTCCCTGTTTGTAGGTTGTTCCTCGGTTGTTTTAACTGCCATAAGTGTTAACGGTTCTTCAAATACGTCGAGAGAAACATTTATGAGATCATATAATGGCTTTATATCATATAATGGATTATAGGAAAATCGAAGCATTAACTTGTTTGAAATAATTAATTTGGCTTAGGATCATGGTTTCATATAATTTAAAAAGCAGTCTTGCATTATATGAAATAATAGATTAACCGCATCAGGCAAAAAGGGCACGGACGACATAAGATGTAAATATCTTTTGAAATTGTACCATGCTTTCTATATTTGTGGTGTGATTACAATATGCATCGCTAGCGCCACATTGTGCTACTAACAAGTAGTGTTCATTTCATTAAATTGACCAGTGGAATCGAAGACGAAGGTTTGATCACAATTTTAGCAGGCGCAAATCATTTCCTATCATCAGACGATTGTTTCAAGGTATAACTTATACTATTGCTAAAATCATATTAATCATATTATGGGGAGCAGAATGACTGCAGAAAAGACATTTTTTGGCCAAAATATTATCATCTTGTTCATCTTATTTATTTTTTACTCTTTAATTCCAGCAGGTATAAATGAATGTCATACATCAGGATTCCTAATTTTTGTGGTCATATTTGTAATCGGGCCCTTGCATCAAAATCACGTAAATTTCATCCCTGATTTTTGTTGTCAATTTCTTGAAACCGACATTTATTGTTAGGAATGAAATGTAGCGCTTCTCGTCAATAATACAATACAATCTTCAACCTGTTATTAGGAACACCTGACGCGGCCCAGATAATGAATAACGATCATGGTTTCATATAATGTGAAAGGCAGTGTTGCATTATATGAAATAATAAAATAGCAACACGAACATTATTTGAAATAATGAACATAGGAGGAAAAGAAAATATATGCTACATTGTATAATAACGATTATATATAGAATTTCCATATAATTTTCATATAATTTGACATAATTTTTGGACACTTGGGCACCCCATACTAGACTGGACTAGTTAAGTAAATGGCCTTCCTTCATTGTATATATAGCTGCAGTGGGATTTCAGGAAAGTACTTCTACAATAATGTAAATGTACATTATTTTGTACATAGTTTTACAATTCTTTTCTATATATGTAAAGTAGAAAAAATCCTTGTTCACGTGTTTGGAGAGCAACTTCTAACATTACGGTATCAGTTCTTGAAGGCACAGGAATGCATTCTTGTAAAGTTTCTTATACATACATAGTGTAAAATACCACTATTAATTAAAATACGCACACATCCACTGCATTTTCTGATTGGTTCATACCTATATAATGAGGCGAGCAGCGCAAAGTTGGCTATGAGCTCATATACATGTATATCTGACTCTAGTTTGTTAATAATAATTTATTGTCAATTAAATAACAGGAAACTATCTACTATGAGCCAATTAACAAAAACGTTGTAGAAATTCATCATTAGTACTTGATTGGGTGCACAAAACTTATCACAGCATGCAGAAGCTATTGCCCCTCCACCCAGATACAAAATAATATTTGTTTATTGTCACTAGATTTGCTTCTGGTACATGTATGTTAAATATATACATGTACACTTTCCCAACGGTGTGTAGTTAGAATACTATTGTTTCATTCATGTTGAAAGGTAAGAGGAAGTTTCAATTCAGAGGTTGTGGATGGTCGTCCAACATGTACAAATCAGATGACTGGACACCAGAAAACATAACCTGGATTGCTCTTTGTAGAATGTTTGGCCAGCACTACCTCAACTATACCTACGCTCGAGATCAAGGTACTAAAACTAAAGTTAGTGAGACGTCAGATCCGAGGGTGTTCTCTTATAGCCATGAGAAATGGGAAGGATACAAAGATAAAGGCATCAGTAAATGCAATCTTGTTGCATCAAGCTGATCAACCACTTCTCTAATGTTTCCATCAATAATAATTTAAGTGACGCTGAGAATGGTGATTGTTTCTCGGAAGATAATGATGTCAACGACTCCAGTGAGGATGATGATGACAGTGACCCAAGTAATGATGATGACAGTGACCCGAGTGATGCTGATGACAGTATACCCAGTGATGATGGTAGTATCGATGAATGGGGCAGTGAAGTTGAAGTGATTGAGAAGAAACTTTACAGTTCAACCCGATTGTTGTCAGATAAAGAATGAAATGAGGTCTGAAGGAACCTAAATACCAGCCATGCAGACATGTTCCGAGTCTCCTTCAGCATCTGTACTTGATGTATACAGTACCCCAGCCGAAAGTCCTTACATCAATGTGAGACCAGACCTTCCCTTGAAAGGAATAGGCCCTCCTTTTGATTTTGCTTCATGTAACACTGCAACAAGGAGTTAGCATCATTTCAATTTCCAGATATAAGCGCTAGTATCTCTAGAGCCGATATGAAGCCTATAGTTGGTCGTTTTATACCAACTGAACTCTGCAACATTTTGAAAACGCCAAGTTAAAGTGTAGTCATAAGGGCAGATGATTTAATCAGAAAGACATCTACAAGAAAGAAAATCACGAGTTAAGATAGGAAGATGTGGCTCTTTCGATGACAATGGTTTGGTGAGACTCCAAAAATACTGAATGCTAGCAAATGTGTATCATGACGTCAATCATGGTACAAAGTCCATTGATGTAGAGTCGTTTTCGTTTTTGGCACTGGAGCGTTACGTAGACAACATGGTTATAGATCCTTGTATTGAGATGTTCGTACAAGAGACCCACAGAAATGGTCATCAAGGCACAATGTATCTGCCTTATCTACTTGCGATAACAGCATCCTTGCATCATAGAATGAAATCATTGCAATATAATTTACAGGGCACAAAGCTGACACAGATCTTAGCACCAGTCCACATGAATAATCACTGGGGAATAACAGATTCAGCAGGTTGAACAATCTCTGGGTCTCGTTGAACGGCTTCAGGTGGATGTTTGTGTTCCTGAACACAAACATCACGGCCAGGGCATTTGTAGCGACATGAGTTGCTTCCAGGTGGGCTCTGTGGTCAGACTTGGGCCGTAATGACGAACGAAGGTGCACTGCGATGAAAACTAAAAATAGCTCGTGTTCTATGTAGAACCAGAAGGTTTTCCATAAAAAGAGGGTATCGAGTTTGAATGGGGTTATTTTTACATGAATGTAACTTGCCATTCCTCCGGATCATACGTGCGGTATGTATGGCACATTAAGAATTCACAATTTGTGTACGCAATTGTGGCTTGCAGTTGTTCACTCCGATCTACACTCCTCATTAACTAACAGAAGCGTCGAGCTTGTCTAATTGTTAAATAGAAACGTGTTTTCTCTTGGATTGATTATAGGCGAATCCTTACTGACGTCACTGTTTACATTTTTGCTTCATTATCATCAATTAAACTTCAAGCT
Organism: Actinernus sp. WN-2022; assembly: GCA_030867875.1. Classification (NCBI taxonomy): domain Eukaryota; kingdom Metazoa; phylum Cnidaria; class Anthozoa; order Actiniaria; family Actinernidae; genus Actinernus; species Actinernus sp. WN-2022. The sequence continues at coordinate 669,010 of JAOWCC010001752.1, read as the reverse complement.
ACAAACAAACAGGCTACATCAGTTGAAAGATAATTTTAAACTTAGTAATTACCGAAAATGTGAGATTGATATAGTAAATATTTACAGAGAAATTGACTTTTCAGAACTGTAAAATGGGCTGGGGGCAAGAGTTGCTGACAGCCATACATTCTTTGTAAATTTTGTGATTTCTCAAAATATATTAATGGTATCACTCAACACCATTTGCCTAACAATAAAATAAATAAAGTTTGATGGAGATCACTTCACTTTGTCGTTCCCACAAGCTTTCGGATGAAGAGAGGAATTTACGCTTTCGGCTATATGTGACGAACTCACGCCAATTTGGTGGGCTCCCTAGTGTCTTAAACCGCACGAAAGCAACCCTTTCCATAATGCACCACACATGTACTTTTTCTTGTTTTTCTTTACCATACAAAAAAAAGTATACTGTTACTAAATAATAAATAATGATATTGACAAATAACAACTAAGCTAATGAAACTAGTTGAAAGTTCTAATTAATAACGCCTTGATAAGTTACATTAAGTTAAGTTAATGCATAGCTTAATGTCGTTAAATGTCGCTTAAATATTAAATAACACTACAACTTATACTAAATTCTATGTACTACTAAATGATAATTCTCCTGTAATACTATTAGATAACCGTTCTAATATTCTTTAGTTATGTGATATTAATAATTTCTGGTTTCTTTTTTTTGTTTTGTTCTTTCTTACTTGTATGTCTCTTGCTTGTTCCACAGCCCGTATAATCCAGCAGTTCCAACGCAAATAATCCAGCAATTCCAGGAGTTCACACAACCCAATATTACTCCAGTTTCCAGTCCAACGTTCCGGCTTCGTGGCCGCTGTTGAAACTTCAATACTCTTAAATGGATCCTTTCCCTGATTTTCGGTTGATCCATCTCTAACGTACTATTCAGTTTAATCCAACTTCACTTACGTTTACTCGCTTTGCATTTGTCGTTCGTTTCACATTGACTTGGCCTTCCCGGCAAATTAATTTTGTCCTGATTTAGGATGGGCCTGCACTAATGATTCTTAGTGGCGAGTGTCTCTGTGTCTTACGCTTTTCTTCTACGTCTTCAATGGTCCTTCAACCTTCACACTCATCAGCTCTCATAACCGACTGCTCTCTGAACATTGATAAACCGCCTATGTTTATACAGCTGAGTTGGCACCTTGTACGTTGTTGCTTTTGTTTCTTCTCTAATTACATTTTTCTCTTGTTGTAAGCCGTTGCTTAAACGGGAAATTACGTCACTCATTACGTCACTAGGCTACGCCTTCTATTAATTGGAAACCAATTAACCAAATACCGCTTTTAAAAATTCCTTCTAAAAAATGAGATAAAGATTTAATTAGTCTCTCGGGACTACAAGCTACAAAGAGAGTAAGGCAATTACTGTATACGGCTTTGTTTTAAGAAGCAACTAATACATCACTCTATATTCATTATTGCGTAACACAAGCTACTACAAAAGAGTGTGCGACTACCTATTACGTAACACTATACCTGTCAGCCACTGTTTGTAGTTTGAACATATCCGTCCGTTATTACTTGCAGTCGGTATTCGCATAGCTTTCTAATCCCAATAGGAGGGGAGAAATTGAACAGATACCATTCCGTAGTGCTAGCTTAGCCCCGCTTTGCCTCAAAGGGGCAGTTGTTGGCTGAGAAGGGCAGTGATCGCAGCGAGTTTCGTACGTATAACACGCCATGTTATCCGACTGTATTAAAGCGATGTTTTGTGGATATTAGTAATTGAACACAAAATTCCGGAAGTAACACTGGTAGTCAATTCTAAAACGCATTTTGTCCAATCACAGATGCCGCCCATGTTTATCATTTCCTGTATCTTTTGCCGCGAAATACTCGTATAGGAGATGTCAATCACGGCTGCTCTTTCAGTAACCTAAAATGGCGAGAAACAAGCGAACCAATGTGAAAGACAGAGTTAAGTTTCAGTCTATACGGAAAGCAGCGAAGAGGTAGAGGTTGAAGAGGTTAAATCAATTGTGCCACGAAAATGAGCAGCAAGAAAGCGACAAGGCCTGGAAGAAGACAAGCGTGAGTCCAGCCGGCAAAATGACTTGGATGCCAGTACATATCAAATATTCCCACAGGACAATCTCACTCAAGTTGTAAAGTATCGCCAGCAAGAGGGTAATGTCGAAGGAAATCGTCCTCACGGAGCAAGTATGAATGAAGAAAGAGCTTGTGCACTTCACGGAGGAGCAATGAAGGAAATACCGTATTCCGAGATCGTAAAAACAGAGAAGTGCTTGGGCTCCAGTACATTTGGTTGCTGCTACCTCGCGTACTATAGGAGAATTGTAGTGGCAGTAAAGGACTTTAGCATGCAACCATCAACAAGTGAGACTCCAATAAAGAAGGACGTCATTTACGAGGCAGCCATCATTTCTCGCCTTCGAGATCATCCCGGTCTGCCACTTTTGTTTGGGATTTCTACCAGAAGCCAACCCTATCGGCTGATAACCCAATTTCACGGCGAGAAAAACAAGAGTTTGACGCTTTGGAAAGCTCAAGCTGGTTCGACCTCCTGAAGGCAACCACCTTAGCGTTGGTACGGATTCATGAAATTGGCTCCTTACATAACGAGCTCAAGTCTAATAACGTTGTAATGGAGAGGCGAGGGGCGAGTTACAACCTTATTATTATTATTATTATTATTGACTTCGGTAAGGCACGACGGAGGTCCCCTAGCATTTTTTCTTCATTGTTGTTCTCAAGATCGTTACCATTAAAGCTGTGTTTCGTCAAGCTCCGTCATTACCTTGACAATCAGCACCAGTTTCCTATCATTTTGGTGGCAACTAGCTTCAATGAATTACCTTTGTATATCATTTATAAAGCAATAAACAACTTATTGGTTCAATTAACCGAAATTCGAAAGCTATTGTGAAGTGTTTTAATGCAAACTCTGTTCCGGTAATAGTGAACAATCACGTACCAGATTTGCTGAAGTTGGAATACCAGAAGGGCCCATTTCCCGCCGAGCATTAGATACCTTAAGATACACCGATTTCGGTATACGGGTACGAGTAAGTCACTGGTAGCCGTAGCCGTGTGCATGGATAAATTGGAAGCTTAAGATACGCCATGAACAAATCCGAGCGAGTTTGTGTTGATTAAAACAAAAACTGATCTTGATCAATATTTGAGGCTTAATTAAATAAAAGAAGGACCTTCAATTAAAAGTAGTATTTGCGCAATGATATCATCATTAAATATGCTGTACATTGTATATTTCTCATGAATAGTTTAGTACAAATAAAATGATATACATGTGAACCTATTTTTGATAGGTTTAGCAAGGATGATATTCGGCTGTTGTACGATAATCTATTTGTACCAGAGTCATAAGTGCCCTAAGGCTGTGGTCATTTAAAATCGAAAGGAGGGGATAGGAGGAATATCAATTAAGTGTAACTTTATTTTTACATAACCCCCTGAATTCGGCAGAAAATTTAGCATCCCCCCTTTCATGTATGGAAATAATTCATTTCCCCCAGCTCCTTCCCATTTGATGAATCTTTAGGTTTAACTGAAAAGAAATCACTGATTTTCAAAGGCCTGCATCGGAAATTCAGCAGGCTTTTGTCCATTTAATAAGAGTCGAAGGTTATTACAAAAGCACTCTGTGTTTGTCTCAGTTCATTAAAATACATTTTAACTCACCTGTGACAAGTGTTAAACAATGTGAATAAATGTGAGGCTTTTAATACTGCAACCATTCTGCCCCATCATAGCGACTGCCATGAAGTCACTCTTCTCCCAGTTCTTGTTCCTTGTGCAGACGGAACAGGAAACTCATCTCCTGTACAATCATCATCCTCTTTATCTGATTCACCAAATATTGTTAGAATTTCATCTGTTTCGCTATCACTGTCCTGATTTTCATTTTCAGAAGATTCATTATTTGATGATTCTTGACAATTGTCTACTTCAGTAGACACAGATAAATGTTGAGGGATATCACCCTGTAGGGTATCTGCTAAAATAGACAAGGCCTTATCTTTCTTTCTTCCCTTCTTTGAAAATTCATGGTAGTCCAGATATTTGTCCAAATCAGATTTGTTTGTGTACAATACACAATACCAGCAGAAGTATTTTATCATTTGTTCTAAACACTAGGGTGCAGCACCGTTAAAGTGCCACTACGACGAAATTTAACCATTTATTTTGCCACTTTTTTGTATTCCATAAGGACAAACAATGACAGAAATACCCAAATCAGTGAAAAATGTTTGCATAGGGGAATATTAGACCACACATTTTAAAGAGAGTTTACCGTCAAAATCACGTCCGCCATTACGCAAAACTGTTCACGTGGGCGAGGAATGCCTAGTCATTTTTTTAGCGTATGTGACGTCATGAACTCAACGCATCGTTCTCACGTTGCTTCGAACCCATACATTTCTTATAATGGCTACAAACTCGCACTACGAATTTTGCTGTGGTTTAGTAAATAACGACCGAGAACCTGCATCAGATTCTTCAGAACATAGTAATGTGTCTTTCTGTTTAAATATATTGCCGAACGTAGATGTTTTAGAGGAAATAGAGCCGCTGGCAACCGAGTTGAAAGCTGGACGAATTCGCTAAAAGCTAAATAATTTTATTATATTCTCTTAGCTAGCAGAGGTTTCTTATCTTTTTTGGGCCAGGGTAATTTTTCCCCAGGTTATTTTCCCTGGTTCGGCTTACAGGTTGTGCTGTTACTGGATCCGAACTACCGGGAGAATTCAGCGGAGATACAGGGAGAATTCAGTGGAGTAATCACTAAGGTAATCAGTTTTATCAGTACTCTATACTGAAACACGGATGAGCGCTCACTCAACTGGATCCAATTCCCGGAAAAAAGGAAGTTAAATGTCAACGCGAAGAAGCTGATTGGTCAACTTTGACAGGTGTCAAATGAAAGATAACACTGATAATGAATATATGATCAGGGGGCGTAACGGAAATACGAGGGGTTTGGTTGCAAGCGCTCCCTCTTCCCCAGTCCCCCTCTTCTATCCTCTTCTCCAGTCCTCCCTCTTCCCCTCCCCTCCCCTCTTTCCCCTTCCCTTTGCGCTTGCTACGCAGGCTACGCCCGTGCGTATATATGCCCACGCCTATGCATGTAAAACAATTACCCCCGTTTCATATTGTTGATGGCAAGAAATGACCCCCAAAATGTACGTCTCCAAAACTTTTACCCCCTCTAAAACCACCGCCCCTCTGGGGACATAATAAACTAACGGTCCCTTATTATGATACATTGGATGGCATGGCGTGGAGGGAACTTAAGGACTCATAAGACATTGTTTTAAATATTTTCTTGTGCTTCTGATAAAGTTATTTGATAAATTACCTGAGAAAAATTCCCTCTTCGGACCTCCACCATCAACAGCTGGTTCTCCCACAAAAACAACTCTTATGTTGCTCCTTGCAGTCAGCTGGTGTCGTTTCTTTGCCTCCTTAAAATCAGACCAAATACACTTATGTCGGATGTTTATTCTTATATCTTCTGATGTCACCCATCTGACAGAGCTCTTCTTCAACTATACCTCCGTCACTGTCAACATCCCCAATCCATATGTCTGCACACATGTCAGCATGGTTGCCAATTTCACTTAGTGGGAAAGACAGGAAACATGTTGGGCATACCACGCCATTTACAACACAATTGTTATTTCCCCAATCTGCATTTTCACCTTGCTTGGTGGGAACATCTTTTCCTTCAATGGCAGACAGCTGGGTAGATGCAGAGGAAAGGGCAGACTTCATGAGCTCTCCATCACCTCGGTCATCGCCATCTCCGACTTCGTTGCCACTTTCAAGATCACACGAGGAATCACTTGTGTTTCCTTTCGATAGATCAGAAAACTGAAAATCTGATTTCTTGGCTATGTAGAGTGTAATGCGGCTGTACGCCTTTCCAACGTCTTCCCTATATTCCTTCAAGACAAATGGTCTGCATGAGCCTGGCAGATTAATTACTTCTGTATTGTCAGGATACAACAACACATACTTCTGGTTCTTCGCCATTGCTTGATTATGGTGTTCCTGTTTTTTGACAGCTTTCTCGAGTATTTCAGGCGCTGAAGCAGTTGATCGAACACGTATCGGCAACGTACGTCCTCTTGCGATTTTAAGAAGTGCGTTGCCGACTACATACTTCTTCACCGCGATGTTTTTACTAACCTCTTCGGTACTCGTACACGTGGCACTCTTCGATTTCTTGAAGCTCTTGTTTGGCTTGAAATGTTCCTTCCTATCTTCTTCCTTGCGTTTTTTGAACTCATAAAAACTCTTAGATTGTGGCTTCCCGGAACGTAGAAATGATCCACAATCAGAACAGTATTTCGCCTCCTCTGAGCTACGTTTTCCGCATTTATGGCAGAAGAACATGGCGCCCCAAACTCACTGAATACCGGCCATGTACTCAGGGAAGGAATTACTTAGCCTGGTGAGCCCGCGCTACCTTACCACCAGCGGCAAAATGTTTGAACGCACATGCCGCGCAAAACACAGGAAACCCACTTCATTAGTTTACAGGATTTTAGTTTGCAGCAGGACTTTAGTTTGCAGCAGGACTTTAGTTTGCAGCAGGACTTTAGTTTGCAGCAGGACTTTAGTTTGCAGCAGGACTTTAGTTTGCAGCAGGACTTTAGTTTGCAGCAGGACTTTAGTTTGCAGCAGGACTTTAGTTTGCAGCAGGACTTTAGTTTGCAGCAGGACTTTAGTTTGCAGCAGGACTTTAGTTCGCAGCAGGACTTTAGTTCGCAGCAGGACTTTAGTTCGCAGCAGGATTTTAGTTCGCAGCAGGATTTTAGTTCGCAGCAGGATTTTAGTTCGCAGCAGGATTTTAGTTCGCAGCAGGATTTTAGTTTGCAGCAGGATTTTAGTTTGCAGCAGGATTTTAGTTTGCAGCAGGATTTTAGTTTGCAGCAGGATTTTAGTTTGCAGCAGGATTTTAGTTTGCAGCAGGATTTTAGTTTGCAGCAGGATTTTAGTTTGCAGCAGGATTTTAGTTTGCAGCAGGATTTTAGTTTGCAGCAGGATTTTAGTTTGCAGCAGGATTTTAGTTTGCAGCAGGATTTTAGTTTGCAGCAGGATTTTAGTTTGCAGCAGGATTTTAGTTTGCAGCAGGATTTTAGTTTGCAGCAGGATTTTAGTTTGCAGCAGGATTTTAGTTTGCAGCAGGATTTTAGTTTGCAGCAGGATTTTAGTTTGCAGCAGGATTTTAGTTTGCAGCAGGATTTTAGTTTGCAGCAGGATTTTAGTTCGCAGCAGGATTTTAGTTCGCAGCAGGACTTTAGTTCGCAGCAGGATTTTAGTACGCAGCAGGATTTTAGTTTGCACCTTGTTCCGCGTTTTGTTGTTTGCATCAACATTTCATTGTTTGTAACAACGTTTCATGTTTATGCATGTCCATTTTTGTTTGCAGATGCTTATATTTGCGTTGAGCCTTCTGGGCCACCGTACGTATGACTACATAAGTACATTGAGTTGGTTCGGCTGTTTTGGCCTTCTTTCGAACTGTTATATATCGTACTCTGGTACGATCTTACCGGCTATTCCCTGCGACACAAACAATTCTGGAGACGCTTCTGTCCTCAAAACGACCAAAACATACACCATCCTTGAGGCTTGAAGATATTTTAATATCTTAAAAATTACAAACCTTATTCACTGCATGATTATCACAGCTGCTTGATCGTACCGTTACTCAACTAGAAGGCTTGAATGTAGCGAAATGCCTGCCTTGTGGTTCGTTAAATTGCTACAGTCCTATACAATGCACAAACTTCAAGGCATATTTCTATTCAAAACGTTTTCTTTGCTTTTCTTTGCGGAAAAATGGTGCACTTTATTGCTACATATGTTAGTTCGCGTGAAGGTTTGTATGAGAAAAGTAGACCCATGTGTTGTTGTGTTGAGTGTATGACGTCACGTACACTAAAAAATGACTAGGCATTCCTTGCCCACGGGAACGGGTTCGCGTAATGGCGGACGTAAAATTCAAGATTCGGAGTCAAAAAAGTAAGACTTCCCGTCGTCTTATCGAAAAACGGATTGAATATGGCAACTCTACTTTATGAATATGACAAAACATTGATATGTAAAAATTTGATCGTAGGGGCACTTTAAACCACCACCCAAAATTAAGTCCCATGCCTCCCATTCCCAGGTGTAGTCATGGCTTGGAAGGTCTGTGGACCGCTAACAGACACTGATGAACATCAGGCTGTATCACGCACTGATACACAACTGACTAATAAAACATCAGTGTCTAGATATCTGACAAAGGCACTGATGTTTTACTTATTTATAATCAGTGTTTGCATCAGGTCTTTTGGCTCACATGATTGGTTTATTGTAACTATTAAGTTGAGCATTAAACCAATTGTTTAAAATATACCATAACTCCATTTGTAACAACATAGAGTTTGCTAATATATGGGTTATTCATAACATTCATAATATTAAAAGTTGTTTAAATTTTGGTTGATTTCCTTTTATTTTTAAGCAAAATGTCAATTTACATAGATGGAAATCTTATGACTAGGTTTTGTTTGCTTGCTCATCTAAAAAATTTAACATCCCCCCGAACTGACATCACTTAAAATAATATCCCCCTGTTGATGCTTAAAAAATGTGTTAACCCTCCTATTTTTCTCCTACCCTCCCCTTTGATTTTAAATGGCCATATCCTAATAGGACTGTAGAAGGTGGCATGGAGGCATTCCCTTTGCTTTTAAGGCGATTCACATACCCTAACCGACTGTCTGATTTGTGTGGATATTTTGGAAGAGCAGAGCTGGAGCTGAGTACGATACTTCGTGAGGTAAAGTTTAGTGTAATACAGTCTATCTACACAGAGTGGTTTTCACTTGTGTGTTTAGTAATGGACAATTTAACACTTAGCATATATTTATAAAGTGGTTTTCACTTGACTATTGTAAAACCAAACGCAACACAATCAGACCTATCTGTTTAACTCTTTACTGTCCGAGCCTGTAAATAGGAGACGCATGAGTCCGTTACTAGAAAAATTATTGCATCACGTCTATACATGCTGGAAAGATGATGTTGCGATATTATGCGAAGGGATGTTGTATGGCTTCAAAGTCAGATCTATAACAGGGATCGCTCGACTCTTTCACTATGGAGAAAAGCCCATTTGTTTTAGCAATTGTTTCGTTTCTTCGATTTTCACGAATTTCGAGAAGCTGAAAATCGGCTCAAAAAAACCTTCCCATTCGCACTTGAAATCAAGAGCAAAAACAAAATAACAACTCAGTCGTTACAGTACCTTGTTTAATCTTTCCAACCAGCAGGTTTGTTTTCACAAAACACACCAAGCGACGGTGAACCACGCCGATGTTTGCACTGCATTTCACTCGACCACATTTTCCTGCTCCCACCTCCGATTGCATGCTGGGTAATGGACAAAAAATCCACAAGGGTTCCCCCCTCTGGGACTCCGGTAGGTTTTTTTATATAAGTCTTTTACCCCTACAGCCAAGAGCGGTGATTTGGACTCAAGCCGTTGCTTTAAAGTGACAAAAACACGGGGTAAAAGACTGCCAACTGCAGGATTTCAAGGATTTCATTGAATATTTCTTTCCCGTGTCTGAAAGCGCAAACACAACGGAAAAACCCTGTGAAATCCCCTCACAGGGCCTACTAAAAGCAAACCAAGTAATTTTCAGCCGTCCTCAGACTTAATGATGTCCTCAAGCTCTCTGACAGTGGCATTTTTCTCCAAAATTAGAGCACATTTCATTGGAAACCCTACAGAAGTTGCAATACCTACCGTCGACCAGTTCGTAGAATTCACCCGAATGGCATTGTGGAGAAAGTTTGAGCCCTCGGCTTAAAAAGTCAGCAGTATTTAACTACCCCGGGCTAGCCAAACTTGAACTGAGGGGGAGGGTTGAGTTAGCACTCAATTGATTTCACCAATTGAGCTCACACACGATCGGACGACAAAGAGTTATAATGTATACAAGTAAACGCAAAGTAATAAAAATTGTTGATTACATTTCAACACTGAAGTCAAAACTGCTACTTTGTGTTTGGTCTTACAACAGTGAAATCAAAACTGCTCTAATAGCATTAATGATGATGCAGAGAAAAAAATATTTCCCAAAACAATATTATTGTTTGATTCATGGAAAGTAAAATAGCCTCTACGCCAGGTAGAGGCTATGGCACCACATGACACGCTAACCTGTATGATTCAGAGTAATTTATATCCAATTTGCAAGTCTGGCTTAAGTTGGCTGCCTTCACAATACAATATTTTCTTTTTCTGTAGGTACTTTGTACAACCGGTATCACCACCTGCTAGACAATTTGGATCAGAATTGCATTGATGTGCCGTTGTTTGCAGATGCCATTCATGCTGCTGGAGCTCCAATACAGATCCGTATTTATCAACAAAACATATTAAACAATGTAACATGTTAATTAATATTCAAACTGAGTGCAGAGTGACCAACATGTAATCAAAGATTCAGAATATATTTGTGACAAATACATTCATTTGTATTTTATTTTTTTACAAATAGTTTAACAAAGAAATTATATTTTAGGCAATAACTAACATGAAAACAACACACTTTCAGAGTTTCAAAAATCCAGGACTTTCCAGTAATATTTTTTTTCAGGCATTTTCCAGGAGTTTTCCCGGAGTATTTTGTAAACAGCCAAAAATAACCTTGCAGAAAACTCATGATTAACCCTGCCAGATTTCCCAGAGTGCCGATTTTATTTCATTTTCCAGGAGTAAATGTAAAACTCCAGGATTTTCAAGGACTTTCCAGGACAAAGAGTTTTCAGGACTTTCCAGGAAGCGTAACGTACGAACCCTGAATAACCAAGTAGAAAAGTATGTTACGTCATCTGGACACAAAGTTTGAATGTTCGGTGGACCGAAATCTAACAGTATAGTGGAACAATGGTGAGTGGGCTTATGAAATTTTAGATAAAATGTTCAAAGAAGTATTCATTTGAAAATATACATATGTACATATGTACAGTACCTTCATATTTGCTACATATATAAACAACACACTATTACAACTATGCTATGTGCATTGTACTTTCAGGTGAGTGGTGCCTCTACACAAGAAGAATTAGAGAAATTGAGACCTGATATGATATATCTACAATGCTGTATTATGCTGGCTTTTGAAATGAGGCTCTGAACACAACAAACAAGTCCAAAGCCATCCAGTGTGTTCTACAACTCCATGTCTTCAAATTAAGACGAGATTCAATAACAGATCTCATGAATGGTCTAGACACGGTCTGTCAACAACAACATTTGTTTTATTCGTGACCTCTTAAATTTACATGCTAAGAATATTACTGTACTTTATACTCTAGAAATGAGGAGCACAGCTACTTAGAAATAGCTAAAAGCTAGTCGGGCTAAGTAGCTAGGCCATGCAGCACTTAATCATGTTTAATATAGTAATTGAAAGAAAATGCAATATAATACAATACAAAGGACAAAAAATACAACAATACAAAAAAATACAAAATACAAAAAGGGCATAAAAAAAGAAAAGTGCATCAAATATCTAAATAGCTATTCAGGATAGAATCTATAGAATCTAAGAGTTTCTTGAATTGGTTACGTCTCTTTGATTTAAAGTCTAGAAAACGAATGTTAAATTTGCCATAATTGGTTCTTATTTTAAAAATGTAATATGATTTTTTGCAGGCTAGTCTAGTATTATGTTGGTGTACCCTATTAAAGCATGTAAAGAAGTCATGAAAAACAGATGGTAAGGCATTCGGCTGGAAATCATGCATAAATAGAGTGTTATTTCCGTAAATTATATCAATAAATTTGAGTAGACCCAGACGGCGAAACAGTGAGCTCTTAAAACTACAGGAAACATGTCTTTCGCATCTGTGTTCAATGAAAACATGTGAAAACAACCTGCTGAACAAGATGATTTAGACAGATCCCTTTGCATGGCTCGCAACAGACCGAAATCCAAAAATTATTTTGATTGGAAAACTGTTCTTACAAGCCACGGGATCCCTGGATAAGAGTACTGCTATTTGGCCACTTTGGAAACAAGTAGGGGACTGGGACCGAGTGTGACAAATTAATCTGATAAAAAAAAGTAACCGCAATGCAAGAAAGATCACATCAAAATTAGTAACTTTACCAAAGTTTAGGATGTTTGGGTGAATATGAACTTAATGGCTAGCTTCATAAGTCGCTAAAATAAGAGAGAAATGTATGAAAGAGAGGACCACAGGATGCCCAGGTTATGTGTGGTTAGAATGATAAGGTTTTGTATGGGAATTTGTGATTTGTGAAATATCTCTGGCAATGAGGGGGAAAGAGGATTAAAACTCGTCAAACTTGCCACCAGAGAACAATAAGGACATCAACTACAGTCAGGCAAGTTACATTAACTTTATTGCGACATTTCATAAATCGCAAATTCCCATACAAAACCTTATAATTCTAACTACAAATATTACAGCAGTTCTCAATCACACGTGGCCCTTTTCGATTTCGTCCGTGTTTTGGTGGTCTCCCTTGGATGATATCCTTCTAAGGCCTCGGTCGACGGCAAAAGCGCTGATGTCTAGTCTTCATCTTTGAAGTCTAGACTCAGAGGGCGTACTCCTTCCCCATCGAATTTGACTCGACGCTTCAAAACAGATGTTACCGTTTTAACAGCTTTTTTCCCGCAAACGGTGCACGAAGTAGTGTAAACACTCATCTTGTCAAGAGATTCGCTATACGTACAAAACGTAAAAAGGAAAATGATCACGAAGAATGAGTGTAAAAAAGCTCTGAAGGCATTGCCGAATCCCGTCAACGTATCGAAGGCAGCGGAGTTGGCTAACCCAAGTGTATTCGAGAGGCAACGAAACCCAGCTATCAAAGCAGACGAAGCGCTGATAGTATTTCGTGATGAACCAAGTAGGTCAGTTTCTCAGAAGAGACATCCAATAATGGTCAAGTCTGTGGTCCGGATGCCAGTGCCTGTTCGCTCGCGTATTTCAATCGCAGCTGGCTTATCGGTCTTCTGAGGAAAGAGGAACGGTCTATATTTCACAATAAATGTGTCAGCAGTATGTACTGTCAGCTATTATTGCGTGATTTACTTTGAATTATTGACTGCATCGACAGTTTCAACGGCATTCATTTCTGCCGAACGTTAATTACTCGAGTCTAAATCTGCAGGCCGTTTTTTGTTTGTTCGGTGCAACACAATTTCTGTGCATGCGTTAAATTATGCATTAATTGTTGGCGCTAATAGATTTATCTCCAGTCCAGTCGCCAGCTTCTGCGGACGCTATCAGCTTGTTTGAGGTATGTTTCGTAGGTTTTATGCCACCGTAGGCCAACACTAAAATAATTTTGACCGCGTTTTTGGCTGGTTTACCGATCTCGAACGATCTCTCTGTGTACCGCGTTATACAGGTATACTGAATAGCTGATTTATAGCGAAATATAGCGATTTACTAGTAGATATATATACTGTGATTGAGCAGTTATGGGTTACTATCCTCTATCGAAGTCTGAAGACTGTGAGAGCAACACTGTCGCTCGCCAGCACAGAATAATTTATGATGACCCAAGCAATATTCAACTCTCAAGGTAAACTTAAACAAGAAACCTCTCACGGCCGAGGTTTTGGTTCGAGAAATTAAAGGCTTCCAACAATTCCCTTTATAGTTCTTTAATATAATGAGCAGACTGAAGTTTTGGGTATGTGGGTAAAGCTTTTAAATATAGATAACCAACAGGCATTTCAGTTAATAATCTTTAATCCAACAAATACCATGATCATGATGGACTCGTAATGGCAAGAACAGCAGATAAAGTTAAACAGAGGCACACAAATTGACATAGCTAGCTCCATCACAGGATGGACAGGATACAACTTATAATATGGTACAAATATAAACATACATTTGAGACAATCATCTATTAGTACTCGGAACCTGCAGTATAACAGAACAGCAGACTAAATTGTAATCGTGTGTTACATGAATAAGTAGTGTTTAAATTAAAAGGTCAAATATTAAATTACATATATACTAGGGGAGCGCTACCGGCCACTCCTAAAGACTGCTAAATTCAGCTAATAATTCTTCCCTTTGGTTAATATTACTAAGGGGATTTCAAATGAAAGTGTATTTCATCTTCAATCTCATGTGGCCCGAGTGAAAGCCCAGATGGGCTCTTGTTGAATGGAATTCCACACGGCAGAAATACGTATACCATTGATTTGCGCTTTGCATCGGGCATTTTATTAGCCTTCGAAAACAGCCGTCTTCAGTTATTAATTCGAGGGCCAAAAGCGAGTCCCCGATTTTAGCTCTTGAATAGAGACGACTGTTTTCGCAGGCTAGGGTCAGTACGTTTTCGTGACACACAGACCACCTGAAATTCGATTCCCAAAAGTGGTAAGTCTTACTCTGAAGCGCCCTCGTGTTTCCTATTCGTGAAATGATTACTTCGTAGTCACGAAGTTGAGTTCTTCAGGCAGGAGCCGACAAGGCGGTAATATTTCTTCTCCGATAACTATTATGCATCACTGTAAACATTAATGCCGAATAGGAATGGCTGCAGAGTAGGACTTCACGTGTCGCAGTTGGAGGGGCGGTAATGAAGTAAGTTTGTTTTTATCCCGCGGTGTTCTAGCACATTTCGTGCATTCCCAAACTACGTTTGGCCAAAAAAAGTAGATCAACAATAACCTAGTCATGATTTAACCCAAACTTTTGATTACAAAATGGAGTTCCCTATATCCTGACAACAGATGGTTTCAACATCTGATAGTATAGGGCCAGCAGCCAACCTTTAATGACCAGATTGTTTTCAATTTATTGGACCATTCTTATTACTTACATGTATTACAGTGGAACCCCGAAATAACGAAGCGCCAAGGTACTGGGAAAATGTGTTCGTTATATCGGGGGTTCGTTATAAATCAAATAAATCAATAATTATTTTGCCTTAAAATTATTGACGCCATAGCGATTTGCCAGTGGTTAACGGCAGTTTCTGCAATCAATTATTATTATTTTAAGAAAAACCTTTTTATTTTTATTTTTTTATATTGTTTAATCACAGGCAGCCCAAACTCTGCATTTGCACTGTGTGACCACTTTTGTATATGTCAATAATCCCATTATTTAACTTAATTCTCAGATAAAGGAAATAAACTTACCTTAAGAGTTCGCTGTTGTCCTGTTGTTTCTCTGGGGTCTAGAAATGGCGTTTATGGGCATTTCTCTAACTTTGGGTTTTTCTCTCTTCTCTCTGTCTAAAAGAAAGGAAAGGCTGCACACTCAAATTGAAACCACGATTCACTTGAGGACGATTTTTCTCACGAAAACCCGTTCGATCGCCGTAATTCCCTCCGTCAGGTGAAGGTAGATAGTTTTTCTTATCCCAGAAGTTTTTAGACTTGAGCAATCATTATCCTAACTCTTCCAAATGAACACATTTTTTTTAAAGCCCTCTCATTCTTCGTCAGGACTACGAACTCGCATCGTTTCGGATATAACCGTTGCGAATTCAGCTTTGTAGCCTGGCCTGCTGCCAAAATTCCTCTTTCCGGCAGAGGTACAGTCAATAACTTGCCTGATACTTTACTCTCTCCCCACGGGGTCTAATGTGGCCGCCTATTGTACTGAGAAGCCAATCACATGGCGAAGAACATAGGTCGCCAATGGAGATTGGCACGGATCAGTTCCTAGCTCGGGGGTGTCTATAAAACTAAGACAGACGTACCTCAGGCACGCAGCCGCCATCAATCCTCGATCCCAATCACGGTCGAATTTTCATCCAAAATCAATGCCGACCGCAACTAAACCTCCAATATAGCACAACAGTATCTATTCCAAGAGCCTCCTGCCATTTAATTGAATCGAACACAATTTCAAAGAAGTTGACAACGCTCGACGACGGCTAGTGCCCAAAGTTCACGGGCTCAGAACTTATACATATATACCTTATTTTGAAACTGGTCTACAAGTGAATCGGCTCTATGGTAATGTGGTGTAGAGCGCGCGCTTCGAATCCAACAATTTGGAGTTCGATTCCCACACCAGCCAGTAACATTTTTTAATTCTTTTTTTCCTTTCACAGTTTTATTATTGTATTTATTTTAATGTGCAAACATGGCAAGAACTCTGCGAAAACAGAGCTATAATTCATCGAAGTGTGTTCGGAAAATATTTATAACAATCAATAGCTAGCAGATTTCTTTGAACTTTTGGGATGTCCTGGGAAAGTACACAAACATTGCACAGCCAGCCAGTAATAGTTTTTTTTGTGACTGCTCCATTTTGAAATGAATGTTGTACAATTTATTGCCATTTGTATGTTTCTTTTTCAGAACAAGGAATTGATGGGATAATGTTGGTTCTCCTAGCCGAACAGGTACAATGGAACAGCTCAAAGCATGTGGATTTACCACAGTGTCTACACAGCTGGCTTTAAAGAGTAAAGTGAAAGAGACTTTACAGGATTCAACTGCTTAGGCTCTCCAACAGTCGAGAAGACTGTCAAGAAAACCTTCACGTAAGGAGCTGAATAAACTGTCACATGAAGAACGAAGAACTTATAAAGTTATGTGAGTACTGTCTAATTATTGTTTTAGGTGGCTAATATTGCTGCTCACTGTTTATTGGCAATGGCTGCACATAAATTCAATTCCTGTCATCATTCATTCCTATATACTAGAAGGAATTCCATTTTTCCTTTCCGCTTCACTTTCCATCACGGAGAGCACTTTTCAAAGTCGGCTTCAACGATAATGGTTCGTTGTAAAGACACTAGCTATAGTCACTAGCTTAACGTTTTAACTCTATACTGTCTGTTCGCGTGACGTCACGAAAATTTTCGAAAACGAGGCACCGCCATCTTGGAGGAGTATATTATTCAAAATGGCGGCCACTGAACCGGAAAATAATGTGTTCTTCGGATAAAGAGATAAATTCCAAGCTTATGCTGTCTAACTATACGATTCACTGGAAAGTAACAGAAAGAGGAGATACATGGTGAAGATATATGTGGTTGGAATTCTGCAGCAAAAATATACTTTGGAATGCCTTCCTCCTGTTGAAGCGTGCAACAGTCTGTCATACCTCGTGCTCGAGACCAGTTTATACACGAAGGAACAGTTTAAGAATTTTAGAAGCTTACTTGCGTACAATCAACTGGTGTCCGGATTTGTAACAAGTGTTCTTTGACAAATTATTAAAGAGATACGTCGTTCTTGCAAAAGTAAGGCATTCTGAAAGGATGAATGACCCTCACGTCCAGTTGAGGATCATTACAACCAAAGAAGGAACTGTTGTTTCAGGACATTGTGCTGGATGTATGGCCGGGCTGGAAGAATGCTGCTCTCACATTGCGAGTGTGGACGAGATTAAATGGAAAACTTGCATGCACACAACAGTGAAACAAGTTGATTATTCAAGGGTTAAATATATATATTTTACCTCCACCAAGAAACTGACCTAGATAAGTCTATTGAAATATTAGATTCCTGAAAGCAGTCCATCCAGTCCTGCAGTCCAGCCATGTGAACGTAGTCCTGCAGGAATAAACTCACCACTACAGAAACCTTCTGCTGGTGAAATGAACGAATTTTACAAATCTCTGAGTGAATGCAAAATTAAATCAGTATGTCTAAGTTTAATTTACCGTTATTCTGAATCATTTATTTCAAGCACGAGAAACATTAATGCAGTCCCAGACTTATCTTACACTGACCTTCTTAAGGAGTGCGACAAAGTTGATGTGAAGTTGTCTGATGAACAAAGCAAGTCAATTGAAAGGGACACTATTGATCAGGCTAAAGGAAGTGCATTTTTCAGACACAGAGCTGGGAGGATAGGGGCTTCAAAGTGCCGTGCAGCGAGCCATACAGATCCATCGCAGCCATCCCAGTCTTTAATCAAAGCCATACTTTATCCAAATATTTTTCGCTTCAGAACAGTAGCCACTAAACATGGTTGCAAGCATGAGGCTTCAGCTATTGCAGCCTACGAGAAAACTATGAGACAACTTTGTTGTCACCAAATGTGGGACAATAATTAATAAAAAGTATCCATTTTTGCATGCAACTCCGGATTTCCTTTGTGAGTGCGACTGTTGTGGGCACAGTGGCGGAGAAGTGAAGTGCCCCTACTGCATAGAGGGGTTTGACTTTGACAGATATGTGCAAATGAAATGCTCTTGTTTGGAGAAAAATGGATCTGAATTTACTTTGAAAAGAGATCATGATTATTATTATTATCAGGCCCAACAACAAATTCCGTGATTACTTAGATTTTGTTGTGTTTGCTACAGAGGGGGAATCATGTCGATTTGTTAAAGAAGGACTAGCTCCAAACACTGGGAAACACAAATCCCCAAGATAGAAATATTCTGTAGAATTTGTATATTACCAGAAATATTAGGTCGCTGGTAACCCCAGATGAAAGTTTGAAATCAGGTGATTGTTACTGCAGACAAAGCACAAGTGAAGAAACAATAACATGTGCTAATGCTGAATGCAAAGTATCCTGCTTGTGTATTGATAAAGTAAAAGTACCAAAAACATGGTATTGCCTGCACTGCAGAAGGTTACCCCAATTTACAAGGTCAAAAACCAAGAAATTGCCAGATATGAAAGATGAGTTCTTAACTGAGGCAACAAAACTGGAAAAGATCTGTATATGACAGAAGAAAGCAGAAGCAAATGAAAAGTTGTTGAAATGTCACAATCAACTGTGCTCAAGTGGGAAGTTCTTTCATCTGTCATGTATGTCATACAAACGCTATCCAAGCAATGCTAAAACAACCTGGGTTTGTAATAACTGAAAGATTGCAACACCCATAAGCAGACCATCAACACCAACCAACAGTTTTCTTCATTCAGATATTAATGTAGTTGACGCTTATTTGTTTTCCACCTTGAAATTCAAGGTAGCTCTAAAGAAAATATTTATTTTGGGTGTTTTAAGCAGTGAAAATGGCTAAAAAAGGTAATGCACCAGAAAGGTCTAGTCTGATCCTATTTAGTCTGTTCCTATATATATCAGAGACAGGTTATCTACGTTTTATCCGCCTTATCCCTTATATCCGCTTTTGAAGTAATCGAATCAAATGATTTGAATATGATTTGAATATGATTACATCAAAGTTCTCAGATTCGGTTTATACGCCATATCCGTTCAATGCAAATGAAATTTGAAATTGATTACATCAAACACGGATATAGCGTGTCCACCGTATCTGAGAACTTTAAAGAGTGATAAGAAATATTAGAAACAAGTTATATATATTTATTTGATATGTATTACTTATATACTTATATATATAAAATGTTAAAAACTTTAAAAATGAAAAATAAACCTGTAGGTTACTCGAGTTTCACGCTCGAAGCGATCATCAGACTAAAAATGTGCGTAGATTACGGAGGCTTATAACTGGCAGCATAGAATTTGTTTTCATGTCGGCATTTAGCTAAGAGTTCGGATCTTTTGTTCAAAAGTTAATTATTTTCCCGCTAAACACAGGTTGCATTGTTTGGAACCACTCTTGTAGGCGTTGGCCAGTTTCATAATTGACCATTTAATCGTAAAATTGGTGTTGGCTTCCTTCAATTCGCAAACGTGCTTTGAGAGGGTGGTGCTTGAAGAATACTTCTTGTTGTTGAAAGAAAGCTTGTGATTTCTAAACCTTGTTCTAAAATCGTGTTCAGTCATTCCGATATAGATTTTAGGCTCATTATCTGCAGCGGTGATTGTGGCTTTGTAGACTAAGTTTGTTGTTAGGCAGGCGCCGTCAAGCGGGCAGTCGTGTTTCGATCGGCAATTACATGCTTTGTCCTCATTTTGCGCTTCATCGGATCTAAGGATGTTTGAGTTGTGACAGTTAATTGCACTCTTCATATTTTCCATGCAACTGTAGCTGACTTTAACATTCCCCTATTGAAAATCGTATGTAATGGATGTGATTTCGGAAAATGTTTGTCGATTAAACAAAGAAAGATTTTTCCAACGTTGGTTTGAACCGTCATGCTGTAGGGGGGGTTGAACTATAGGATTTTCCTTGGTCTGTTTTCCCTCTTATTTACGCGATTGGTTTCAGTATATTGAATGTGTTCGGTAAAATCACTTGATTTCAGGGCCTCGTTGTAGAGGGGTGCAGCTTTCTCGAACTCGGCTTGGTCGCATGAGAGGCTGGAGATTCTGTTGCTAATGGCTGCTGGTATTTGTTATATAATAGACGGAGGGTGGTTCGATTATGTAGAGGGGTGGATTATCTGGTTTTCTGTAGGGGTAGTATTTGCCATTAGAGAGGTTAAGGGTGATATCCAGATAATTGACAACTTTCAAATTTGACTGGATGGTGATCTTTAAGCCGGACTCCTCGAATATTGTTGAGAATTGTTTCTTGATTTTTTCAGCAGTTGTTGGTCCTATGTTTCTAAAAACAGCGAGACCGTTATCTCTTTAGAGGCCGATGTTATTTTTCTATATATATCTTGTTTCAAATATTTCTTATCACTCGTTAAAGTTCTCAGATACGGTGGATACGCCATATCCGTTAGCAGCAGGGGGGGCCGGCCGCACTATCTTAGTGTTAATTTATTTTCCTTGTTTTTATTACATCAACATCTGGACAACCCCAGTATCGTTCTTCCCCCTGCTGCTGAATACTAAATATTTAGAACCATTCGTTGTCCATTCGTTGACTCATTCATCGTATTTCAACACCCTATTATCTATAGATATTGTAATTTAGACAAAAAAAGAATGAAGAGAAACTGACATTTCATCTCTCTTTATTCTTTTTTTTGTATTGCTATTTCTAATTACTCCAACTCTTCTAATAAGCACACAACATCATCTCTAGGAATCTTACAGCCCTCCAATTTCACCGTCAACTCATCCACATTATCTCTAGGAATCCTATGGTCCTTCAATTCCACCTTATGGACCTTCAATTCTGCCAATACATTCGAGAAGCAATCCTTGGTTTTGCATATCAAATCATGGTATTTCTTCTCGCGAATGATACGGCGTTGTGGCCCACCACACCTCGTACAAAGTCCGTAACTAGTACGACAATCACGACCACACTTAGAACATGGAACGAATAAGGCACCCCCTCTTAGTATCTGAAAATTGTGTTGGGCACAGTACTCTGATATTTTAGAACGCTTCCTTACACATTTCGTGTCCTTTCCTCGCATCAACCAAATACAAGTTATTATCTCAGCCATCGTGTGATATACACCTCATACTAGTTTATCTCTAATTGCTGTTTAATGTGATAATAAGTTGGGTCAATAAAACGACTTGTCGGAATTAATTTATACGTTTTTGCTTTTAGCGAAGTTAAAATAAAATCCACGCGGGTTCCTTTCATAGGAGATATCTATTCTTACCCCATTAGACTGCCAAGTTTTTCTCGCATTTCCTTTCGCACTTCGGTTCGAATTCGTTCCATACTTTTTTTACCACCGGCGGTCATCGAAGTCTCTCGGCGAATTTCAGGCCTCATAATCTCGTATTTATCTGCTTCGGCGAGGATGAGACCGTATTCAGAGTCAGATATATTTTCATCGCGTAGGGCCTTCGATACTAGATCACGAATCGTATTAATTTTCGCTTTAGCCAACATAGTGGTTTTCTCATGTTTAGAAACTTTTATTCCGAGCTTCTTAGTCCCCACAGTTGTAGATGCTGAAATTAATCCACAGAGTCCACCGATAATACCAAGTGGTAGACCGATCACTATTCCAATACAAGTTAGAGCGACTGCCAATCCAGAACTTGATAAGAGTACAGATAGACCTCCTGTCACCACAGCGACACCGTGAACTATTCCTTGCATACGGGCATACTTCTTACGCACACCTTCATAGTGTTTTTCTTGAGTTTCGATATCTGAAAGAGTATCTCGCATTATTGCTAAGTTCCTTTATAGCTCCTGATGGATAGATATCTGGTGCTGTTGGAAACGGGTGAATTGAATCGCCGTCCATCGCATATTATACATATGACTTACTCAATCTTCAATACATATCGTATAGGTCGACCACGAAAGTCTATCACATTTCCTTTATCATCACGAATTGTCAGGCGAAGGCTATTTCGTATCGTACCTAGAGCTCGGACTGGAAGTAGGATCGTTGCAGAATACGTTATTTCATTGAACCAGTTGCCTCGTACTTTTAAGCTAGACATAACGTTTGATCGCTTTCCTTCTAGAAGTGAGAATCTGGAATCCACCACATCGCAGTGGACATACATTGTATGGATATCTTTGATCGCCATATCGTATTTCCCCATTTTTAGCGATATAGCTCCCCCCACCTCTTCATTTTCATCGAGACCCAATAGTTTGCAGAGATTTTTACTGAACAGGATTCGTTTCTTTACTTCTAGGATACGACCCTTTTTACTGATTATGGTCGAAATATTTATGATGCCAGCATCAATTGCAGATTTTAATTGATCCACGAGTGAATGCATATTATAAGACCCCGGATCGATTTCGTATGGGATCAGCAGACCACCCTCGACGCCCCACCAGAACGAAGCCTTCTCTTTTAGATTCCACCAACTATTCTCAATAGTGACCTCAACTAGCGAAATATTATTGATAAGAATAGGTTGATCGAAGTAGACAGTATGGTCAGCCTATGTGGTGGTGACATTTAAGATAACCATATTAAACATAATTCGATATATACGTATGTATGTATAGCTTCAATACGATGCCATTTGTACAGAAGGACACCCCCGTATGGATTAGGTTCAAGAAGAAATATCCACATGCTGACTATTCTCAATTTACCACTCGAGCATCCGAGTTCGATGGGAAGAGCTTTTCGTATGTCATATTCTTAGACAATGGAGAAGAACGCGTAGCCTATGGTGTGAGTGGCTACCGTAACAAGCCCGACGTACAAAAACGTATTGATCTCGCACTAGATAGGGCCGCTAGCTCCCCACGAGAAGATAAAGAGGTCGCAAAACTGAATGCTGATTTATTGGAGAAGTTCAAGAAAAGATATCCACACGCAGATTTTAACCAATTCTTTGCAGTTACTGACATAGATGGTCCAGGCAAATATTCGACTAGCATTTTATTTCGAGATGGAGATTCTAGCTATGTGGTTTATGGCGATGATGTCTCCAAGCTATCCGGAGCTATTCGAAAACGTATTAATGATGTGCTTTTGGATGTAAAGAAGGGTTTCCCAAGCGTGCTTTTGCTGGCGAGTGGGGACCATAAAATGCGTCTCCCACCAGAATGGTCATCTGATTTATGGGACGAACAATTCCAGATTCACAAACTTGACATCTACGTCACAGAGAATGAATACTTCGTAGCGAAAGTACCAAACATCTTTGAAGATCTCGTTGTGCTTTATGGTGGTGGAGCAGGAGGTGGACCCAAAGGAGGTAATACTGCAGATATCCATAGATGGCTCCGAGGTCCCAATAGTGATTTCTGGCCACAACAGGTCAACTTTGCTTTATACCTAGCCACTGAGGGGTGTGGTATTTCGGTCGATATGTTTAAAGACCTTCCAAAACGTATAGTTTCCATCCTACGGTTCCATATTTACTTCACAACACGTAAAATACTCCAAGAGATGGGTACTTCACTTCCAGGAACCACCAGTTGGAATGCTTGGGATAATCCCCACAATAAAGCTATGTACGATAAGCTCTGCAATAAGTTCGGTATTCCAAAAGACACTGATTTTAGATTTCGACAAGGGCGGTTGGGAGGCCTGGGAACTACATCCACGTGGATGATAGGTGATAAAAGATGGAATACGAATCCAACTTGGAGCGACGCACGAGAACTCGCAGCCATTGAAAGAGGAGACTCCGATGCTGAGCTTGATGCTGGGAGGACACGTATTGAGAACGAAAAAGCAGCCGAGCAGTGGAAGCAATTCATTCCAAAAGTAGGCAACGTACACCCAGGGCTAACATTTGCTGGGCGTGGCAGGCTCGATCGGAGCATAGAAGCGTATGTGATTTGTGTGTGTAACGCTCAGGTAGAAGTAAAAGGTCCAATACTTGGCAATTCTGGACATGCAAAGGAGGGCCAAGATATTTTCCTCAAACTGCTTGAGGACATGATTGCGAATACTGACATTGCAACTAGCGTTAAAAGATTCCAGGATACCATTACGGATACCTTCAGACGTTTAGACTATGCACTCGCTCCGGGAGTCTGGCTTCTACCATCAGATATGGCACTAGACTTCGAAGTTATCGTGGGCTATAACAATAATCTCAAGAGGGCTGGTGATGAGATGAGTATGGAGGTTAATTCTATTAATGGTTCGCACTTAAAATCGTTTACTCCACAAATGGAAGGACCAAGCCAAAAGCGACACCTACCAAAGAAAAAGCCCACTACGACGCACGTACCAAATGTAAGACCCATACCAAAGGAAAAACCTACTAATACGCAACACGAGACCAATCTGGCAGTAGTAGCGATCGTTGCAGTTGGCGTAGCATGGATGTTATTTCGTTAACGTTTCTTGTATTCCTCCACTACGAACACGACCACCGCCACTATTAACATCCAAATATGATCTGCCACAACCCCCAAGACCTTACTCGCTATATTGAACAAAAGGCTAGCAATTGCCCCAATCGCTGCAGGTAGAGAATTCTTCACCTTGTCTGCTACGTCTTTTAATGCTTTGGCAATGCCCTTGGCGACATTAGCCAACTTGGAAAGCATGACACCGATCACAGTACCCGTTGCAGCTATTATCCCAATCACCGTTGCCGCATACTTCTTGAAAATAGCTTTGATCCTATCACGAAGCGACATGCGCTCTTTGATTTCCTCTATCTCTTGCTCGACTCCTTGAATCTCTTCTTCGACGGTGTCTACTTGCTCCTGAGCTTCAACTTTTTCCACATCAGTCGAATCAATATCTTTGACAACGGCCTCGGCTACTGCCTTATTCTGTTTGAGGACTTCGACCTTCCCTTCTTTCTGTTCTATTACCTTTTCAGCCGGGGGTCCTAGGGCATCTTTTATGGTCTTTGGTAGCTTAGGGTTGAGGGCAATCTCCTTTACAGTTTTGAAGAGTAGGTGAGCCTTGGCATTCTTCTGGTTGAGTTTTACCCAGACCCTATCATACTCATCTATACGAGCTGCGAATTTATCGTACTTGACATTGGGGAACCTAGATTTTATCTTTTCATCTGCTCTTTCAATCTGCGTTTCGATAAGTTTAAGTTCGACTTCCGCGGGTGTAGGAGTATCGCCTTCGATGAACAATGTCTCTTCCGTGCCTTCGTTGGTCTCACCAGTTTCGTACTGATTTAGCGTTTTCATAGGTATGTACTCACCACCTTCGTCTTCATGGAAATCATCGAATAAACTATTAATGAATTCATCATCATCCGCGTCTGGAATGAGTGGAGTCTCATCAGTCGTATCTATTGGGTCAACATCAACATCACCCATATTGAACAATAACTACATATCTTGTTATATTCAATATGGTCTCATCAAAGTTAGTTCCTGCACAAACTCACAGAGAGCCACATGGACTCAAAGCTCGACGAATCCTATATAGACAAACTTTTGCACCATCATCTGCCAATCCTGGAGAAACACTCTATGTTGCCATTCCAAAACTTGGAGAAAACATCGTCCTAGTTCCTGGTAGTGTTGCACTTTTGGCCGACCTTACATTATCTGGCGGCGCGTAGTATCTAATGTTGGTCGATGTTTAGTCTCTCATCGCAGATGTAGAATTGGAACGGAAGTAATAGAAGATCTTGCCCGATCAGATCTCATACAAATATATACCGATCTATATCTTCCTACTCCAGAGAGAGACTCTCGAATCCAACAAGGTATCCAATCAGAGAATATGAACAAACTTCGATCAAAGACTAATGGAGCTACCTCTTCAGCTGAAGAAAAAGCGATACTAGCTGCGTATGGATCGAAATATAGAATCCCGTTAGACGTTGACATTCTAACGCAACATGGAACTCTATATCCACATGCCCTAGAAAACATTATTTCATTTCATTTGGTTCTAGCACCTGCCATCGATATAGTGGTTGGATTAGACGCAGCCCAGGTAGGCACATATAAACTCAGTGACATACAACTAGAATACGAGGTCATTGAGGATGAGAAACTTGCCAGACGAGCAGAGCACGCATATTCTACAGGTGCTGCCTTCCTTTTCAAACACGCTTTACATTTTACTACAGTACCAATTAATCAGGCATCAGATCCTTTAGTAGCTACGAATCTAACGGTACCACGAAGATCGCTTACTGGACTACTTTTACTATTTGTCACACCTCATGCTCCAGGTGCTCGAGATAGTGAGTCGTTCACCAATCCTGGCATTACTAAGGTAGAAGTAGATGTCAATGGAATTCCGAATTTCTACTTCCCGTCTGGTATACTTCCACCAGATTTCTTGGAGACTGTCAATGGATGGTTTGGCACATCTACTGACGTCGATCCGAAAATGACATCTATGACAACTGGCAAGTTTTATAATAATAGATTTGCGATCTTAGTAGATTGTCGAACTGAAAAGGATCCGGATGTTCATGGCGATGGATTGGCACAAATAGGCGGAGGGAAAAATATCAGCATCCGAGTTCACAGGAATGGAGGTAGTGGAACTATTAACATTGCACGTCTACGTTTTGTCAGATGCTCAGGTCAATATATTGAACGGAACCATCCATAGTTTTACATGCTAACGATGGACACGCTCGTAGATCACATTCCATTCAATGCCTTAGTAGTCGGACCCACGAATTGTGGAAAGACGGCATTTCTCATAGAACAACTTCGTGGACCATTCCGCGGTAAGTTTGACTACGTAGTACTAATTTGTCCCACATATAAACACAATAAAACCTATCATGGATTTGCTCATCGGGATCCTAGTTTCACCGTTATGTCGCCCTCTCAGGGTGCTATCAATTCTGCGTTGAATGTTTGTTCCAAAATTTGGAAAGGTACCAATACGCTATTGATACTTGATGATTGTGCTGCATCGAAAGACGTAAAAAGAAGGACTGACAAATTAGTTGAATTGGCATTTTCTGCCAGACACATCGGTATTTCTGTTTGGGTACTCACTCGACAACTTACGAGTATCTGCAAACCCTTCCGAGAAAATGTAGCAATTGTAATATCTTTCCACACCGCGTCGGCTATAGATGCGAAAGTTCTATTTGATGACTATGGAGGATCACTAGATGCGAATGAGAAAAAGATGTTACGATCAGAACTCCAGACCCATAAATTCGCTCATATGTGTTTTTGCTTACGTCATCCATTCATAGTCATGTTAGAGCTACCAGCACCTAACAGTATTATATGTCATGGATGATAAAGAAATCGAAGGACTACTCTTAGATGAGGATGTTACAGGCCCTCCACCTAAGTTAGATGACGATCATTGGGAAGAATTGTCCATATTAGCTGTAACAGGTACTACAAAGGAATATCTAGGCGAAAATTTATCTCTTGGAGATATTGCTAGATTAGATGAGAAGGATGTCGAGCGATTGCACAGAAGGTACATGGCCGTTCGAGCTCAACAAATAACAGAGAGTCTAGTCGATGGCACGATGCGTCTAGCTACTCGCATAGTTTCACACTTAGTTACTATAGACGATCAACAAGCACTAATTAAGGAACTACGAGAAAACCAACTAGTTCGCAATGAGATCAGTGTCGAGGTTGGTAGGATGTCTATAAAAGCAGGTCGATTTGTTGCTCTAGCTAGTGCCATGATACATGTGGCTGGTCACGTTGTTATTCCACCAAACTATCTGTATCTATCAATATGTATTGAAGACGCGAAGATAACTGATATATCTCAAACATCTTCAACGGCATCTCAAACATCTTCAGAAATATCTCAAATATCTCCAGCAATATCTCAAATATCTCAACAAGATGGAGGAAAAGGTGGACATGATAACTACACCTAAAAAAGAAAAAGAAACAAATCCAAAAAACGTAATCGCCGGACAGGCATCAGCAGAAAAAAGACGACTAAATAAAATAGAATCAGATCGTGAGTTGGTACTTGCTAGAGAAGTATTGAATCGCGACGCAACGCGTGAATGCGAAGTGGTGACTAAATCCAGTGGATGGTTCGATGAAATTACGATCGCACATGTTGGAATAGGAATAGCATTAATAGGACTTTACTATCAATACAATAACTCACAACGTGCCAAGAACTGTTGTATGCCACATGTTGCCGAACAACGAATAGCACCACCACCACAACGTGCGATGTCAGACATGGAGTAGATGTAATACCATTTGAAGACTAGAAATATATGGAATATATGTTATGTAAAAAATGGCAGAGAATGAGTTGATGAAAAAAGTCAAGGACGCCGCGATATTAACTGGAATCGCTGCTGGGATTGGGTTCGTATCGAAAAAAATAATGAAAGAGTCAATGCTAAGCGATCCATCGTCATCAAGTATAAATTACGTGAAGTGGACAGCAGTATTGGCTGGTAGTATTTATGCTAAGCAATATATTGACGATCGAAAGAAATAATTCCAAAGAGTCTTTAGATGGCACTCATCGCAATAGCAACTGCAATCGGCGGAGCAATACCAAATGCAACGGCCTTCGTAGGTGGAAGTTATATGGCCAAGGCAATTGCTGGCAACGATCCATCTGCAATAGCTGCTGAGGAAAAAAAACATGACCTGGCACTAGAAAAGTATCAGGCAGACTATAGTGCATTCCAGGAGCACAGAGCAATTTTAGCTGACTGGACAAGAGAACAGGACCGTCTACAACGCTATACTTCTATAGATCTACACGATATAGACAAGTCCCGTGAATTATACAATACTGTAAACGTAGGACTATACCGAATAAGTCGAGAGGACATGAACGAACCTAAATTATCTGATTACTATAAACCTTCTAGCTCGCAGAAGACGGGTGAATTAATATATGTAGGTAGTGGAATGTTTGCTATTGGCTATGTCGCCAGTAAATGGTTATAGATCTACTTTAAAAAAAAAAAAAAAAAAAAAAGAATAAGGACTAATTGATTCGATAAGTCTTCATTCTTTTTTTTTACGTGTTAAAGTTTAGAACGTATATATATATATCAATGGATGCTAAACTAAGTTTACGATACTATAGCCCGGGTGGTTATTGGAAAGGACTAGCAGCTATTAAACATCTTTCCAATGCAACTGGTATTTCTGAAGATATAGTTCGGACGTGGTTGGAAAAGCAATCTATATGGCAGATTTATTTGCCAGCACCAAGATATGTGCCACGACCTAAATTCGACGTATCTATACCAAATGAAGTTCACCAAGCTGATTTGATATTCTTACCTTATGATCGACCTGGACGTGGAAGAAAGTTATATAAGTATGCGTTGAAGATTGTGGATATCGCTTCAAGATACAAAGAAGCTGAACCATTAGCGACTAAAGAATCTAAAGAAGTCGCTGCGGCATTCGAACGAATCTATAAGAGAAGTCCACTAACATGGCCAAAGTTATTGCAGGTCGATCCTGGTAGAGAATTCATGGGAACGATGTCTTCGCAACTTGATAAACATAGAGTCTCTGTAAGACGTGGAAGAGTTGATATACATCGGGACCAAGCGATAGTTGAACGATTTAATCGTACGTTAGCTGAGAGATTGTTTGGACACCAATATGCCCAAGAGATGGTACTTACTTCACAAGGAAATGACGATAGATCTGTCGAATGGGTAGTTCGTTTACCAATGGTAGTCGAAGCATTGAACGATGAGGTTACACGTTTGACAGGGAAAGAACCATCCATAGCAATTACCAAAGATGGAATAGAATCAAAGTCATCGGAACCTGCACGTGATAGACCAATCGGTCTCAAAGAACAAAGACTTCCATTTGGCGTTTTCGTTCGATATCTATATGCTCCTGGTGAATTGGAAGGTGGTCGACGTCGTGCAACCGACCCAATTTGGTCTCTATCCATATACCAACAAAGACGCGTCGTAATCATTCATCATCTCATTCATCATGAAAATTACAAAGATGCTCTTCCAGAGAGCCGTGTGTTTAGTTCTAAGTTAATGATAACAATAATAATATTGACAAGATTAATAATAATTAGGTAATAAAAAATAAGAATATTCTATTTAAATATGTTCGCTTCTTAAATACTAAAAAATGATGCGGTAGAATTAAAAAAGAGGCTACAAGTATTTAGAAAACTGTTTAATACTTGTAGACTCTTGTGCTACTTTAGGTAGACTGTTCCATAGAGATGCCACTCTGTATGAAAAACTCTTTTTTAGGGCTTCGGTGTTGGGTCTTGTAATGAAGAGACTATTCTGAGAACGGCGCAAACTATGCTGATGAATTGTGTTTGTTTTGGTAAATAAATCCGTTAGATATGGCGGAACTTGGTTATTCATGGTTTTGTACATAACGCTTCCCAATTGGCAGTGGCGTCGTTCTTCTAAGTCTTTCCAATTAAGCATGGCTAAGATGTCTTTTGATCTAACGTCATAATTAGAGCCTGTAATGACTCTAGCAGCTCTGTTTTGAAGTTTTTGAAGTTTCTGAGAAAGGCCTTTACCCAGACTTCCCCAGACAGTGCTACAATAATCACAATGTGAGACTATCAGTGAATTATAGATAGAAATTAAAAGATTATAAGGCACGAATGGCTTGAGTCTTCGTAAAATACCAAGTGCCTTGGCAATCTTTTTAGAAATGTTGTCAATATGAGTCTCCCATGTAAGAAACTCATCGACGTGAACACCGAGACATTTATAAGATTTAACTCTATTGATTTGACTGCCATTTGTGCTTACGTTCGGATCATCAGGTATTGGGGCAAGTTTGGCGCGCGTTCCAAGAAACATGCATTTAGTTTTAGTAGTATTTAGACTTAATTTATTGGCGATAAGCCATTCTTGCACACTAATTAGTTCATTATTCATAGCAGAGAGAAACTCCTCCTGATTGCTAGAGGCAAAAGTAAAGTTGGTGTCGTCTGCATACATACGGACATTAGACATTAAATCGCAATTTGGCAAGTCGTTAATATAAAGCAAAAAAAGTAATGGACCTAGAATAGCCCCTTGAGGAATTCCACAACTGACTATGTTTGGGTCAGACAGAGTGCCATTTACTAGTGTCCTTTGGATACGATCGGTAAGGTAGTTCGAGAACCAGGATAGGGTTTTAGTTTTTACTCCGTAGAGCTTCATTTTCGATAGTAGGATAGAGTGGTCAATAGTATCGAAGGCCTTTTTTAGATCCAAAAATATGATAGCATTTGTAAGGCCATTATCAATATTTAAGAACCATTCATTTGTTAGGTCCAAGAGGGCAGTTACTGTGGAATGTAATGGTCTGAAGCCCGATTGGAACTTATTTAACAGATTGTTTTCAACTAAGTATGTGTAAAACTGATTAAAAACGCCTCTTTCTAGAATCTTAACGACAACTGAAAGAACCGAAATGGGTCTATAGTTGTTAGGGATGGCTTTGGGTCCCACTTTATGTATGGGATAGACTTTGGCTTTTTTCCAGTCTGACGGTAGGATGCCTTGCCTGATAGATAAGTTGAAGATATGTGTTAAAGGCTCTGCTACGGTTGAGGCGCAATGTTTCAAAAGTTTGGCCGGGATGTCGTCTAGTCCACTAGCCTTATTAGTTGGTAGTTTTTGGATGAGATTATAAATATCGTTGATGTTAAATTCCTTAAGGCCAAACTCCGAATCTGTTCGTTCAATATACTGTTCAAAGTTTACATTAGAATTAGGAATTTCGGACGCCAGTTTGGGACCGACCTCTACGAAATGGTTGTTAAAAACATTGCTTATTTCTTTTGGGTTCAGAACTTCGGATTTATCTCCCATAACAGACATAGGCTGCCCAGTTGTTTTGTTTTTTCTTAGAGAGGATAGTGTTGATTACTCTCCAAGTCTCACGCATTTTGCCTTGATTTTCTAGGAAGTATGCCTCATAATATGATACTTTACTTTGTTTGATGGCAGTGTTTAATTGGTTTTTGCATTGTTTGTACGCATCCCAATTAGCTACGTCGTTAGTTATAATAGCTGTTCTTTTTAGTCTGTCTCTTGTATGCATGAGATCTTTTAATGGAGTTGTTAGCCACGGAGCGAATGAATTTCGTATCCTTCTTCGTTTGATTGGTGCATGCCAGTCAACTATTTCCAAGAACATGTTTTTCCAGAGTTCCCATGCGGTATTTGGGTCATTAGTAGACGTAATTTTATTCCACGGGACTAGTTTGATATCTCGTGCGAATAATGCAGAATCAAAACGTTTGTAGCTACGTGACT
Source organism: Actinernus sp. WN-2022 (assembly GCA_030867875.1). Lineage (NCBI taxonomy): Eukaryota > Metazoa > Cnidaria > Anthozoa > Actiniaria > Actinernidae > Actinernus > Actinernus sp. WN-2022. The sequence continues at coordinate 636,592 of JAOWCC010001752.1, read as the reverse complement.
CGACATATCTAGGAGTGCTCTTAGGTGATACCAACTTTCTGGCTGCATAAACAACACTATGATCGCTTATACCAATATGCGAAACCCCAGAATATTTGTATTTGGCAGGTTCATTGGTAAAAAAAAGATCAATAGTAGTAGATGTACTGGGAGTAATACGCGTTTACCTTTACTATTTGACGATACCACAAATAACGATGCAACGATCGAAAGTCGTCCCAGACCGCGGTTTCGTTCGCGAATAGCTCCTTGTCATTCCCAGAGATACCATGTTGCCATAGTGTTCTCATCCGTTAGTGGTGTCGCTCCTCTTCTTACGTTACATTCGAGACATGTCAATCGAACGTTGTCACGAGTGTGTCCCATAGAGTTATCTAACCTATCGCCTGAGAATTGTTGTGGATCCCATGAAGTATAAATCCATAGCAATTCTATATTACATGCATCACAACAGTTGTTTTGAACTTCCTTGAGATGCAAGACGTCGCAGATCCTTAAGTCGAAACCTTTCATCGCGCAGAATGACCTTTCTTTCATGGACATATTCAAATGAGCTGCCCTTACACAATAGACCGTGAAAAACGATTTTTCATTGGTCCAAGCAGTCACGTGAAGTTATTTACGTCACTTCAACGCAAAGCCAAACCTGTCAATCTCACGTTGATTGATAGATAAACTTGTACACAAATTCTCCAGAGAGTTATCAATAAAAGTAACATGCAGAAGCATTAATTAGAACCAACTCTATGTATTATTACTTAACCACATAAAAGCTTATCGACCGTGAGTTTCATTTTGATCTGAACTTTCAATCTTAAATCTTAAACTTGTTTGTGATACGATTTGAACGTAATCGTTTGAAAGGGGCATAGCAGATTTGATAACCCTCGCGGTTTTACGTTATGATTTTGTTTCACAAAACTGACTCGGCCAAGAGCTTCTAGTTCAATTAAAAAAAAAAATTACCGTCTACTTCGGTAAGAACGCTAAGTTAAACAATCGGCGCTCAATTCAAAACTCTTGGTGAAAGAATAAGTTTCGGTAAGAACGCTAAGTTAAACTATCAGCGCTCAATTCAAAACTCTTGGTGTATGAATCAGTTTCGGGAAGAACGCTAACAGAAAGCTTTAAGTTAAACTATCGGCGCTCAATTCAAAACTCTTGGTGTAAGAATCAGTTTCGGTAAGAACGCTAACAGAATGCTAAGTTAAACAATCAGCGCTCAATTCAAAACTCTTGGTGTAAGAATCAGTTTCGGTAAGAACGCTAACAGAACGCTAAGTTAAACAATCGGCGCTCAATTCAAAACTATTGGTGAAAGAATAAGTTTCGGTAAGAACGCTTAACAGAACGCTAAGTTAAACTATCGGCGCTCAATTCAAAGCTCTTGGTGTAAGAATCAGTTTCGGTAAGAACGCTAACAGAACGCTAAGTTAAACAATCGGCGCTCAGTTCAAAACTCTTGGTGTAATAATCAGTTTCGGTAAGAACGCCAACAGAACGCTAAGTTAAACAATCGGCGCTCAATTCAAAACAGTTGGTGTAAGAATAAGTTTCGGTAAGAACGCTAACAGAACGCTAAGTTAAACAATCGTCGCTCAGTTCAAAACTCTTGGTGTAATAATCAGTTTCGGTAAGAACGCTAACAGAACGCTTTAAGTTAAACTTATATCGGCGCTCAATTCAAAACGTAACTGTTGGTGAAAGAATAAGTTTCGGTAAGAACGCTAACAGAACGCTAAGTTAAACAATCGTCGCTCAGTTCAAAACTCTTGGTGTAATAATCAGTTTCGGTAAGAACGCTAACAGAACGCTAAGTTAAACAATCGGCGCTCAATTCAAAACTCTTGGTGAAAGAATAAGTTTCGGTAAGAACGCTACAGAACGCTAAATTAAACAATCGCTCAATTCAAAACTCTTGGTGTAAGAATCAGTTTCGGTAAGAACGCTAACAGAACGCTTAGTTAAACTATCGGCGCTCAATTCAAAACTCTTGGTGTAAGAATCAGTTTCGGTAAGAACGCTAACAGAACGCTTTAAGTTAAACTATCGGCGCTCAATTCAAAACTCTTGGTGAAAGAATAAGTTTCGGTAAGAACGCTAACAGAACGCTTTAAGTTAAACAATCGGCGCTCAACTCAAAACTGTTGGTGTATATAAGAATCAGTTTCGGTAAGAACGCTAACAGAACGCTAAGTTAACCAATCGGCGCTCAATTCAAAATTATTGGTGTAAGAATCAGTTTCGGGAAGAACGCTAACAGAACGCTTTAAGTTAAACAATCGGCGCTCGATTCAAAATTATTGGTGTAATAATCAGTTTCGGGAAGAACGCTAACAGAACGCTTTAAGTTAAACAATCGGCGCTCAATTCAAAACTCTTGGTGTAAGAATCAGTTTCGGTAAGAACGCTAAGAGAACGCTTAGTTAAACAATCGGCGCTCAATTCAAAACTCTTGGTGAAAGAATAAGTTTCGGTAAGAACGCTAACAGAACGCTAAGTTAAACGCTTGATTTGACTTGACTTACTTGGTTGTCCTGCTAGTGCTCGGCAAAACTTTACTTTGATTTCACACATTGATAACACCGTCTGTCTGCATGTTTATTACGACTGTCAAGAACTGTCGTCTGTGTTAAAATTGACTTTAAAACCAGAAGTGCCGTTTAATAATAAAAACTTTTCAAGAACCGTCCTGCTAATGCTCGGCAAAACTTTACTTTGACATCACAGACATCGATACAACCAGATACAACGTCTGTCTGTTTATTAAAACTTGAACAGCCTTCTGTGTTAAAACTGACTTTAAAACCAGAAGCGCCGTTTAATAAATAAACTTTTCAAGAGCCGTCCTGCTAGTGCTCGGCAAAATCACACATCGATCGATACACCGTCTATCTGTTTGTTACAACTGACTTTAAAACCACAAGCGCCGTTAATAAAAATGTTTTAAGAGCCGTCCCGCTAATGTTCGGCAAGAGTTTACGGATCCAACTTTACTGGGATACCAACGCATCCAAATTCACACATCTAATTTGAATTTGCCGCTTGATATGACCTGACAATTGTACATATGAAGTCCATTGGGATTTATTGCAGCCACAGGAGGCGGAGCTTAGCACTCAGCGCGTACGGACTTCACCATTGTTGTTGAATAGCAATGAGGAACTATTTTCATTACCTGAAAAAAGTCAAAACCGATACAACTTCGGACGCAAATTTAAAGACGATTCTCAAGTTATTACTGAATATAGAGAAACATCTTCTATTTGCAGCTGGCAATTGTAAACATTTTTTATTTCAGACTGAGAAATAACATCCCAAACTTTGGCTTCAGTCAAAATTTAGTCAAATTTAGCCAATATTTGACGTAAAACCGATACTACATAGCGTGCTTTAACCGCCGTAATAAATTGTAACATGCTTCTTTGATTCCCTATCTCACTTTTGCCGATGGCAATTCTAATACTTTTTAAATTTGAGTGCCGAAAAAAGTGGCCACATGAGGGATACATCGCTCTAATTTGGTTCATTCTTCTGTAAATCTGATCTAATGTTTGAATTACCCGCGCGCTTGGTTGATCACTTTCGTATGCAAATTAGCCCTTGGTGATCAGATATGTCCATTCATTCTGTGCGATGAAATCCCTTAGATCGATCACTATGTTTATAGCTCACAAGCTTTCTGCAAATGACTTTTCGAATCTGCTGGTGGGATGATGGTGGATGATCTTGAAGTTGTTCTATAGGACAATTAACTCGTCCAAGCTGATCCATACATTCAACTCTTGATACTGCGAGATAGGCGAGATTGGACCACCCACGATAATCATCAATGATCCATACTTTCTTGGGGTTATGAATTGTGAGACCCTGGCTAGAATGGATCGTCAACGCGTAACCAAGTCGCCAATCGGACTCCTTTTTGGAATAGATATCTTCTGCAGCACTCATAGTTACGTTGACGATATCATTTGAAACGAGTGTTTCTTTCTCATCAGTGCCTGGAATGGTTATAGAGATATTTTGCCTACGACTATCTTGAGGATGATATAATAAAGGGACGAAGATATCTGGGAAATGCTCTTTGTGTCGTTGGAATAATAGATTCTGTATGTGATCTCGAACTTTCTGACGACTAGTCAATATTACGTCGCATGGCATCCAAGATAGAATGAATTGGTTCCATTTGATACAATTAGGTATAGAGCGACGAATCTCTTCACATTGGAACTTATCAGATCGAAGGCGAATTCTCTTTTTCAATGCTTTGAGTTCGTCGTCTTTCGCTCTATAGTCGGTATCTACCTCTTCGTAGTAATTAACCCGTTCTCGAAGCCAATCATGTGGAGAGTCACCTGCTATTGGAGGAGGTTGTCCATGATCGCCACAACAAATTACTTGGACTCCTTTTTGATTGAGCCATCCAAGGAAGATCTCTAAGATCGCACGAGGCACTGTACAAATTTCATCCCAAATTATAACTTTAGGTATATATTTCTGACCCAACCGATCGGGTGTCCATTCTTTATCTGATATATGAGGTCCAAGAGTGACAGATCCAGGATAATGTAGTGAATCGCCATATTTTCGAGCAACGAATACTATCTCTTCTGGTTCTTCATTGTCTCCATTGATATCGAGTCCGAGATTCATATTGGTATCTCTCGATAAGATGAGATCGTCACCTTAAGTCCAATCCTTTTTTGCTTTCCAAACTTTGATTGATTTATTTCTATACTTTGGCAAAGACTGGAGAGATTCGAGATCATCATCTGTCGCTCGTACTCTTTTGACACCACAATAACGAAAGAAACTATGATAGGTTGGAGATTGGACACCTCTGTCACGCATCTCTTTAGCTAATCGATGGGTTGGAGTGAATACTATGGGATTTCTCGTCCGAAAGAGTTCGATTACTCTCGTAGTTTTGCCACTTCCACCACCGCCATTAAGATAGCAGAGTTGATATCGTGATAATGGGTCTTGATAACATGGCGAAGTACTAAGTTGTAGTTCTTTTTGTTGGATGACGTATTCTGGTTTTGGAAGATAATCTGCGTGATCTTGTGGCATATATAGTTTCTCATCTTTGACACGCCATTGGGCTGGAGCTACTGTTGGAACATAAGGTTCCTCAAGCATACATGAGACACACCATTCTTTGTTGCACACACACGTTCTTGGAACTACGTATGCTGAAATTCCATCTAACTTGCGAAGTGCATGTTTCTGAATGTATATAGAATCAGTAGCGACGCGAACGGCCTCGTTGGGGACGAAACGTCGTAACATAGAAAGTAGATTTATGTGTGCATAAGCTAACATGCTCGCTCGTAGATGTGTATATTGAGGTTGATTTCCGTCGTAGTATGTGAGGATGTGACCAAGAGGACATTGTTCGGGTGATCCAACTAGAGTTCCACTTTGTATCGTATCTCGTACTAGGAAATCGAGTTCTCCTTGGTCCGTTACCAATCGCCTAGTCAAACGTTTTCCATCAGCCTTGCTACCTTGTGTGAACTTTCCAATAATGGCACATCCTTGGTCACGACTTTCTGGAAGCCAGATCTTAGTTTGCTTTTGGAAGGACACGATAACTTCGCGTACCTTAAGAGTTTGGAGGAATCCTTGGTCTACGAGAAAGGCAAGAAGTTGTGTTGGTGCCCATCCATTCTCTGAGAAATGTTTTCCAAACCAAGAGGGAATGACGGGATGGCATGTGGGATCGAATGACCATTCTTGGATCACAGCAAATCCAGTTCCAATGTCAATAGGAAGAGGACCATTCACAGATAATCGAGTCATACGATGAGTTGGATGGCCAAATCGTTCAAAGTATGGCTTTGCCTCACCCTTACCTTGAAAGCTCTCTGGATAACAAGACTTCATATCGATATTAACAACATCTCTAGTATCGTAGTCCATTGAATTCCATAGGCCACCATTTCCGTGTTCCACACAAGACTTTTGGATATCTTCAAGAAGGTTGGATGGAGTTGGTTTCCAATTATTCTTTTCTTTTGCAATTACACTTGCTGCGTGGTTCTCACCGAAGACCAGATCGGCAAGAGATTCATCACCCAAGTCTTGACATATTAGGCTAAGTCTATCTTGAGTTCGTTGAGTCCTATAAGTTCTACCATCTTGGAGTACGAATTCGGTGACGTTGAGTTGCCGACCTTCAGATCCACCTAACAACCAGACCGCTTTTGGTTCGTTCGAAGTTGCTTGTTGAATGGCTTCCCACACATCACCTTCATATATATGAACAGAACGAGATTGTGGGAAATGTAGATCTTTGGACCAGGCATGGCCATTGTGATATAATAGTTCTATACTACTACCACGCTTGCACCGGTATTTACCACTATTATAGATATCCTCGCCGGCAATGTCACGCAGAATTATAGATCGTCTGAGAATAGTCTCAAGTTTAGACATATCATCGACCGTGGCACCAATGTCGTGGACTTGTTCTTCCCACTTCTTAATCTTCTGACATCTCATAGGAGTTAGACTTTGACCTCTCGCAGAACCTTCGAAATGCTCTATAGCTCTCTGTGCGACGCAATTAAGATCACCAACTCGCATAGGAGATAGATTCGCTAGATCTGGTGCTCTGATTGGATAAAGTCCATAGACCACTGCAGTAACTGGATACGCGTTCTGATAGAATACCTTGTCGATTCCAATTATTGCACCTGGATTAGTATCATGAGAGATCTCGATTACACCGTAGCCCTTCTTTCTCTCGACACGGACCGGATCGAACTTATCATCAACGACCCAATACGTATTTCCATCGTTATGGTACTCTCTAAGGAACTTAATTTTCAAGATGAACTTGCCATCTGGAAGTGCTGCAAGAAGTCGCATCGCTCTCAAACTAGTCATACGGTCATCCAAAGCCAATCGACCAGGCCTTAATTCGATACCATCGTTGTCAATATCAAATGGGTCATTCGTTTCTACTCTCCACGTAGAGAAAACAGCAGCCGCGCCATCGACTTCAAACATATCCTTAGCATCTATCAAGAGTTCTACCCATTGCTCATCTGGAAGTGTCGTAAGATGAGGTACTTGGACATCTAAGTCGTATCTCTCATTATTATTTTCTGGAGTTGGTACGTACTCTGCAAGAATCTTCTCGATCAGATCATCCATAATAGGAATGATCGATATACCTTAACACTATCGTATCTCTAAATGGTTATCGAAATAGATAAATGAGTCAACGAATGGACAACGAATGGTTCTAAATATTTAGTATTCAGCAGCAGGGGGAAGAACGATACTGGGGTTGTCCAGATGTTGATGTAATAAAAACAAGGAAAATAAATTAACACTAAGATAGTGCGGCCGGCCCCCCCTGCTGCTCTGTTATATCCGTGTTTGAAGTAATCAAATTCAAATTATATTCAATTTTTTATTTTAATTTCATTTGCATTGAACTGATATGGCATATATAGCGTATACACCGTATCTGATAAAATTCAAATTATATTCAAATTACATTCAAAACACATGCAAATCACATGCCAAACACATGCAAACCACATGCAAATCAAATCATACTCATTCGCATTCGCGTTAAACGGGTATAGCATACATTATGTGGTGGTTGTGTAAACCAGAGGCAATTATTCTTTGGGAAATAAGTTATGTTCACAGCAACGTCAATGATTTGTGATTCATTCAAACTGGCGGTGTACTATCCTTATGGCGGTGTAGTATCCTTATGGCGATGTAGTATCCTTATGGCGATGTAGTATCCTTATGTTTCAAAAAGGTTGTCTCGTGCATGTTGCACAAGTTGCATGTGATATGTGTCATGTTGCATTTTACATTCAAAGACCTGGTAAAGCAACAAAAGTGTTTGGAAAATAGTAAATTCTTAGTATATGTTATGGGTTAATGCAGAAACTTTAAGCAACGAGAACGACGATGGCAAGAAATTGTTTCAAAACGAAACCAGTGCGATAGTGCGGTTTCACGTTTGCCACGGGTTTCCTTTTTCTTCTCTTCGATATATACGTACGAGTCAAAAAAGGCTTACAAGAAAAAGCCCACATTGCATTCAAGAACAAGTGGGTCAAGAAGACTGAAAAGGAGTTGCATGATTGCACCAACACACTCCACCGCTTATGGTGAACAAAGATTGGTCCTGAAAAGCTGTAGTGAAATCGTGTGCGACAAGCTAAAGAATCACCACTTCAATATAGGTACACTATAGGTACACGCGTGCATTGCATAATAATAGTAATGGGGCAAGGGGACTCAGTTCTGTCTTTGACGCTTTGCCATTGTGTGACGACACAATTTAGTTAGAACAAGATCCAAGATGGCGTAGGGAAGAGCTGAGAGCTACCGACCACATGAAGTTGAATAATTGAGCATTAATCTTATATACGAATGGCCGAAAATACACCCTTAACAGACAAATCGTTCAAGGAACTATGGGCAAAAGAGCTTCTACCAGACATAAAGAAGGAAAATATGAAGGAAGTCAAATCAGTGAGTGACCGACTCGAACACGAAATTTCTGAAGTTAACAAGCGACTTCAAAACATTGAATCATCTCAACCATTTATATAAGACAAGTACGAAGTCACACAAGCCGCTAAAAAGGACATAAAAACATTAGCGAGCAAGTCCCGCAAAATGGAGGAATCGATCAGTTCTATTCAAGATGGAATCTTTGACAACATGGCGTCCCGAGACGCAATGCAGCAGTACCAGCGCCGAGAGTGCTTGGAGATCACTGGCATCCCGGTGCTACCATCAGATGACCCAAAGCAGTTAGTACTCGAACTTAGCTCGCTATTAGATGTAGAGGGAAATGAGATCTCAACGGCACATAGACTCCCGCCGACGAAGAAAGTGAAAGACAGATTAATTGTCAAGTCCGTGAGACGTGATAAACGCGACGAAATCTACAAGCGCCGATTTAAGCTAAATGGGAAAAGTACGTCATGGCTTCCCTCAGTGAATGAAGAGATTGGAAAAAGCATCCCAAAAGACACCAATATATATATCAACGAATCGCTCACCACATACAGGAGACGACTCTTTGGGAAAATCAATACATTCAAGACTGACAACAAGTTCAAGTTTATTTGGACCACCAATGATACAATACATCTAAGGGAAACCGAATCTTCAGAGATCTTCCACTTTAATACGGAAGAAGCCTTCCAAGACTTTCTTGGACCAGCAGAAGATGAATAGGCTGAGAGATAAGTACTGTTCTTGCTAAACTAGTTTACGAATTGTTTTCTGCTATGGCGGATCTGAATAATTATCTTATGCAGCTACCCTTCTCAAGTCTGTCTGAACCAGAATTCAGAGCTGTTACCGGCTCCTGGCAATTCGATTTATCCAATATGGATTTAGATCTTTTTAATATTCTTCCAAATCCAGGTAAATTTGATGAAAGAGATTCCGACTCTATGCTTGCATGTCCAAGCTCCAACTATTATTCGATTCGTAAACTTAACAGCTCTGTATTCAATTCATTCGACCAGAAAACAAATATTGCCTTACTCCACTGCAACATAAGAAGTCTACCCAAAAATGTATCCTTGTTAGAAGATGTTCTATCCTCCTTAGATGTAAAACCTGATATTGTAGCTTAAACTATAAGCAATATCGACATACCACAATACCATTGTTTTCACTCTGTCTCAGGAACTGCCGCTGGTGGCACAGGTCTTTATATATCTACTAACTTACGTACCTCTCATAGACCAGACATTAAATTCACAACGCCACTGGTTGAGTCTTATTGGTCTGAAATTACTACTGATTGCTCTAGGCCAAATATAATTGCTAATATATCAGATTTCACACTGGAGCTAGAAAACATAATCAAACAACTAAATGAAAAGAAACAACATATTTACATAATGGGGGATATTAATATTGATTTTTTTAAATACACAGAGCACTGAAGAATATTTAGATATGCTATATACCCTAACAATCTCCTACCCTTAATAACCAAGCCAACCAGACTCACAGACCACTAATCTACTTTAATCTACACTAATGCTCCAAACCATGACATAACATCTGGTATTGCTCTAGCTGAACTATCAGACCATCTCCCTGTGTTCTGCATTAGTAATACCTCAATAATATGTAAACAAAGCAAAATAACTTACTTCAGGGATTACAGCAAGTTCAACAAAGAACAGTATTTAACAGATATGAATTTAATTGACTGGCCAAACATCTATAACAGTTCTTGTAATCTTCAAGAGTCAACCACTGAATGTATAAATAAAATTGAAGAAGTAATAGATAAACATGCACCTATAAAACAAGCTTCACTGTCTAAAATGAAACAATTGGCTAAACCCTGGATATCAAAAGGACTACTTGCATCAATAAAAATTAAGCAAAAAATGTACCATTCCCACTTCTTAAGTAAAGAACCACGAAAGGTAAAACAATATAAGCAATACTCAAACCTACTCAGTCGACTAAAAACCAAGGCAAAGAATGAACACTACAACCACTACTTCCAACTCTATAAAGATAACCTGGAAGCTCATAGGCACCCTTATTAAAAGAAAATCTAAAGGCCAGTCTAATTATCCATCCAGAATCATACGAAATAACAAAACCTTTTAGACTTTTCAAAAGCATTTGACACAGTCAATCATCATATACTATTAAAGAAATTATACAAATATGGTATACGTGGCATAGCACTAGACTGGTTTAGAAGTTACCTCACAGATAGAACTCAGTATGTAAAAATTGGAAACACTGAATCAAGCCCTCTAAACATTGTATGTGGCATTCCACAAGGATCAGCCCTAGGCCCAATGTTATTTCTCCTATATATCAATGATATGCCTAATTCATCAGCAAAACTATCTTTTAGAAATGTTCGCTGATAAATGCCAAGGAGCTCGAAACAGTCATGAATGCAGAATTACAAAATGTATTCAATTATTGCAATGCCAACAAACTCTTGGTTAATAAGGAAAAAAAACTATATGTTGATTACTTCAGCCAGGAAATCACCCATTCAAGTAAACATCCAAAACATTGAACGGAAAAAAATATCAAATATCTAGGCATCTATCTAGTTGTGCACTTAAACTGGAAAAATCAAATCACTTACATCAATAGTAAAATTGCTAAAAACTACGGAGATACCTCAATCTGCACATGCTAAATCAGCTCTACTATACCCTTATCTAGCCTTTACCTAAAACTATGGATCAACGAGTTGGGGAAATACATACCAAAGTAATTTAGCAAAATTATGCACCAAACAAAACAAATGCATTCGTAGTATTTTCTTTGTCTTCTAAACCCTACTACCAACTTCTCGATGTTCTAAAATTCGAAAACATTATAAAGTTAAAAATCTGCACACTAACACACAAGCTCCATAACAATCGAACCAGTGTCCCACCTTTATTCCATGATTTCTTAATACCTGTGGCTAACATTCACAATCATAATACTAGGTACTCAGCTAGACAAAACTTTTACCGCCCAAAAGTCAGGCCTAACACAGGAATATTCACCTTTAAATACTCTGCTACTGTACTTTGGGAAACCGTACCCACTAACTTAAAACAATTAAGGACAACAAACCAATTTAAGAAACAATTTTAAGGCCCATCTCATTTCCTATCAAGTATAATAAAATAGACCGTACTGTACTGTCTTCTCAATAACAATATAACTAAATTACTCCTTCCCACCTTTACTGTTGTTTTCTGTTTTTTCTTCTTCTCTCTCTTTCCTTTTCTTTGATACCACAGCCCTCTTCAAGTTCAATTTACGCAAATCACAAAGCTCAATTATTCACTTTATGTATTCACTTATATATTTAAATGCAGCGGTGGCCAACTCGAAAGCTTTAGCTACTTTGGCCACCGCACACTGATCTCTAATCTCAATTTGAATCTACTTTGTAAATAAGAAGCCCTTATTTTAACTTATTTGTATATATTTATGTAACTAGTATAAAACAGTGTAAATAAATTGAACTTGAAAATAACAGTTCTGATGGGAATTACGTGTTCACAACACCGAGCGCAAGCAACAAGCATACCATGTCGGAGCTCACGCCAGAAGATAGTGGTTTCCAATAGGGGTTTCTCATCCACAGTCGGAAAAGAAAAGCTTCGCAAAGTCTACGACCCACCAACAAGAAAACTAATTTAATGGACTATTTTCAAAAGTCAAAAGTCAAGTAACTAAAAACCTCGCTCTTTTAGATTAGTATATACCACACCAGTGAACAGTGCTTTTCGCGCGCTCTGATTTGGTGCTGGCTATTCACTTGTGTGGTATATACTAAAACAAGTATTCACCTTAGCATTGGTGAATGATTGTTCATTAACACACATGATTTAAGTGATTAAGAGTCCTTGAGATAGTTATAGAATGTCATAGAACTCACTAATAGATGCCGTAATTTATTATTCGATAGAACGAACAATGAACAGTAGTTGACAATAGTAGATGTTCATCATCAGATTGTATGATCGGTCCAATCATGGTCAATGGTTTATTACTTGCATAGAAAGCTTTCAATTGGTGTATCAAGGTATAAGCATGAAGCAACGGCATTTTGTTTTCATGTGGCTCCTAGCCTAACGTTTATGTCTTGCTTTTTTTAATTCATAAACTAAACATTTTTCATAGCATGGCTTGCTGCCACGGTCTTCAGTCTAATTTCGTGGCAATGGCCAATTCCCTAGTCCTCTTCAAGTTCTCTGTAATGCCTCATTGGCCTCCAATACGATTAGCGCTTCTTCGGAATGGCACTTCTTGGGACATCTTGCCAAGTTACGATATTTAAAAACTCCTCATGCTTATCGGGATCATTATCTACACTTTTCATTGCAGGCTTGTTAAGACGACACCAAAGCAAGCTTTCTGCCAATGTGGCCGTGCTGAACGGATAGTTGCAGGCGCAGACATTTCTGAAAAACTCGTCGGCCCATTCCATGTCTGCTCTCTTGAGCTCTGGGTGTTTTTCTAGTTTAACGCTAGAAAACCTAAAGATTGCCTGTGCGGAACACTTTGGCTATCCGGCACACTCGTGCGATGTGCTGGTGTCAAACAAGGGGCGATCGTGCACAAACATAAACCAGATTCCTCACCGCAAAGACAAGGTAATGGCAACTGCATCAAATAGATTTGATCGGTATAATATACATTCATAGAGAAGATCCTAACAAAAATAAAGAAAATGTATTTACTTTAAAAACGGAACTGCCAGCGTAGTCTCGACAAATGTAAGTTACTCCGGAACCCACGAAATTTTGACTGGAATCGGCCATAGGGTTGGAATCCTGAATCACGCAAAATTATATTTTGGAAACCGGAATCCAGGCTATTGACTATTGTCATCACAGTTACCTACATCTCAATATACGTAGGAATAGTTATGAGGGCAATTTACAGTAGTTGGTGTTCTCTTTCATGACATGAACCCCTCTCTGCCCTCAACATATAATGGCCCTGTCAATTCCAAGCGCACTCATGCCCCTCCCCCGCGCATTTGTCTGGCATTTTACAACTCTGTCTCCCCCAGGGTGGGGCATTTGCTGTAGGTCAGCCCGGGGTTGGGCATTGTCAAAGGCAATGTTATCTTTTGGATTTTAAAAGACGTGCATGCCTCATTGTTTATTTCAAATTTCCTAATTGCTCCCAATATAAAAAAAATTAACCAAGGATCAAAGGTACGGGATTTTCAAATGGAAATTATAGGAAATGTGATATTGGTTAAAATATTAGAGATATGATATGGAATGCCCACCATCGAAATGAGAATACAGTTTCTTTAATTATTGTTTTTATTCTCTTTTTCCTGGAACATGGGATCTAAAAGTATTTCATTGGGTCTCCTTTCATTGGGTCTTTTGTTAGGTATACCTTGTTAGATTTGTGGCCAATTGAGAACAAGATGAAGATGAGCAATACAAAAGTTTGCCAATGTCAGCTGGTAGTGATAATGAGGTACACCATAAGCCTGCCAAGTGTGCAAAGTTCACAAGTGAACCTGCTGCGCCAACAAAAGCATCAGAAGTTCCACAAAGCTACCCAGCTTCGGTGTCTATTGAGCAACTTTTGAATGCAGGAAAATTTGTTAAGCCAGCCTCCAGAACAAAGACAGTATTGAAGTTGGAGTCATTTGACTTACTCAACAAAGAGTGGAAAACAGAAAAGTGTCTAACTATCTATGTTGATGATGACAAATTTGCATCCGGAGCATATTCCGTGATGCATTCAAAGGAACACCGGAAAGTGGCAGCCAGTGTAAAAAAAAATGGGTGATAAAGAAATACAATGACAAGTCAAAGAACATCATTAAGGACACAGTAAAGACGACATGAAACAAGATGAGGCCTTCGATGCTTTTTCTCAGGCGCTAAGTGAAACGGAACAGGAGTCTTTGGCCCTCGAACTTGAACGCAATTTATCGGATCTCGAGGCAGAATCATCTGGTAAGTATATACAGTTAAATCCCGATAACTCGAACCGTCGGTAACTCGAAGCTCGAGCTAACTCGAACCAAAATTGATTTCCCCTGGATTTGCGTCATACATTTAATGTAATTTTACCCTCCGTAACTCGAACCCTCGATAACTCGAACCTCCCGCTAACTCGAACCAATTTTTGTTTCCCTTCAGGTCATTTTCTTTATAATTTTACCCTCGAGAACTCGAACCTCGTTTATCAAGACAAAACGTACTTCAGAATATTGAATTTATTTTGAAGCAGCATGTATTCTTTGTGTTAACTTCTCTAGTTTCTTGGTTTTTCGTTACATAAAACGTGTCAGTTCAGTCCTGTGAGAATATTGTACGTGATAAGCGGTGTCAGCAGGAATCAAAGGGAAACAAAGGATCCATTCAACCAGATTTCATCAAGCTTTGCCGCTTAGCTGTTTCTTTAAAATGTCAATAAATTTCTTCTGTCCCTTGAAATGCAGCGTGCACGGCACTTGCATGCCTTCTCCATCGCCACGGTTAACTGCCTTGCCAATTACCACCACAATGCAGGAGTTCTGCTTATTGGCCCGCAAAAAGTAGAAAATAGTCTTTGCAAAACGGCCAGATTTGCCTTTCATTAAATGTCCAACAACTTCGCCAGAATGTAGCACACATACCGCATACTTGTCGACACTATTGCTTGGTTCTGGTACAGCGTTTAGCTCCTCAACAAGATCCGGGGACCAAACTTCTTGGTACACATGATATCCTTTGATAAAAGAATCCAGGTTCTAAAAGACGATATTTTCAGACATTTGCACGCAAGCCATCA
This sequence comes from Actinernus sp. WN-2022, assembly GCA_030867875.1. NCBI lineage: Eukaryota > Metazoa > Cnidaria > Anthozoa > Actiniaria > Actinernidae > Actinernus > Actinernus sp. WN-2022. Next base: position 621,289 of record JAOWCC010001752.1, on the reverse strand, counting down.
GGTAACGTCAACACTGTAGTGTTTTACAGTCAAACCGGATGTTCCTTTGACGGTCAAAAGACACACTGTCACGTTTAAGACTGTTGCTGGAGAAGGAAAGTCATGCACCCCTCAAATTACCGCATCTTGGGACGAGACAACTCTGCCAACAATTATTTCCAACTAGAAGCTTTAAGACATTTTCAATGCTGACGAATTTGGCTTGTTTTATCAAGGTCTTCCCAACAAAACATTGAATTTGAAGTCTGAGAAAAGCGTGGGTGGTAAGCACAGCAAAATAAGACTGACTGGTATGGCTGCTGCAAATGCAGTGGGCGAGAAGTTGCCCATGTTTGTTATTGGCAAATCTGCAAGACCACGGTGTTTCACTGGCGTTAGAAACATCCCCTGCCGATACCGATCGCAGAAGAAAAGTTGGATGGACAGTGCTCTGTTTGAAGAGTGGATCAGAGAGCTTGATAGAAAGTTTGTGGGAGAAGGCAGGAAAATTTCACTTGTTGTGGACAACTGCCCGGCCCACACACACGTTGGAGGACTTAAATCTATCCATTTAGTGTTCCTTCCTCCTAATACGACATCCAAGACCCAGCCAATGGACCAAAGAGTTATTAGATCACTAAAATCCCACTACAGAGCCCTCGCAGTTCAGTTTTCATCCGTGCGGTGGACAATAACCAGCCTTTGCCCAAAATAAGCATCCTATTGGCAATGAATATGCTAACTGCAGCCTGGGACATAGTGTCAGAAACAACAATTCAAATCTGCTTCAAAAGAGCTGGCATCTCGAAGCAGTCACAGGTGTGTGCTATGAATGATGATGATGACCCTTTCAAAGAGCTCAATGAAGAACTTGACAGCCTGAGAGAGAGAGCACCAGATCTCGCATCACTGCAAGTTAACGCTGAATGCGTGATAGGATGTGATGACGAACTCCAAACAGCTGATACCGAGCTGCCGAGTGATAGTGACATTCTTGCCGAGTTTCGACCAGATGACAGTGAGCTTGAAGAGGAGGATGACACAGAGATGGTAATAGATGAACCGCCGCCGAAACGACCCTCAAAACACGAACTGTGCCACGCCATTGACGTGCTACTGACATACGCTTTGTTTGTGGAGGATCAAATCGATGATTTCAAATCTAACGTGACAAAGCTCTCCAGAATCATCGACAGCAATAGACTCACGGAACAGCGTCAGGGCCTATTAACAGACTATTTCTGTAAAAAGTAGTGTATTTTCTCCATATCTGTTCTGTTCTGTTTTATTTGCTAAGTATTGATCCGTTTTTTACTCTTTCTCCGTAAAAAAACCCTGATTAAAGGCAAACTCTATGAATAGAAATAAAGTATATAAGCAAAACACCATTTTGTTCCCTAATTTCCGGTCATTTGAAACCCGAGGGGCGTAGCCTCGAGAGTTTTAGTGTTTTCGAAATATTTGAATCCCGTGATGAAACACGAACAATGAGTGTTTGACATGTTTCTCATGCGAATGGCTAAACCTAAAATTTACATACGCTTCTTTACAAACATCTTTATCAAGTATTGTTTACCGTTCGGACTGTTGTATTTGATTCAATAGATGGCTTATTATTCTTTTTTGCTAGCAGTGATTTCAACTAGCGTAACAGTAGTGTAGTGGTGAAGAGTTAGAACAAGCAGTTTGAAGGGTCGAGGTTCGAACTACAGTGGAGGCACACGTTTTCTTTCTATGTCGTTTATTTACTTCTTCACTTCTTACTTGTATAAAGTAGTTAGCGGTTCATGAGTATGATGATTAAGAACAGTTTCATCACTAGTGATTTTCAACTGGTGTTTCATTGGGTTTCATTGGGTTTCATTGGGAGTTACAGATCTTTATCAAAAGTTATGATTTCAAATCTAGCGGCACTGCAAGTACTAACAAAAAAGTGGTCGCAAAGAAACCATCGTCGTCCACTGAGGTCGAAAAAGCTGCAGAAAAGCCAACACCGGAAAAAGATACCTCATCGCCTCATACGGGAAAGAAGCCTGTGTTAGACGTTAAAAAATAGGGCGATAGCCTTTACCAAACTGTTAATACAAATTGCATCGCCTGGAAAGAGAAATAAGCCTGATAAAAGTTGCGTTATATGAATCTTGAAAAATATGGCGAGTGCCTTTACCAAACTGTTAATACGACTGATATTGCCTGGAAAGAGAAAGAAGCCAATTGAAAGTTTCAATTGATAAACGTTGAAAAATAGGGCGATGGCCTTAACCGAAGTGTAAATAGATATGGACGTTGGGAATTACGCAAAAAAAGTTAAAAATACCAAAAACAGCAGATGCCTTGAAGACCATACTGGAAGTCAGAATGAAAAGCCTAGTGATAACACGAAAGGTTCAACCGCACAAAACAGTCCGTTAAAACGTCACTTAGAAAACAGAAAACAAAAAGAACAGGGATATAACCGCATCGCAAAAGAGTAAGAACATGACTTCAAGAACCAGCATGAACTGTTCATGAAAGTTCATGAACAGTTCGTGATGTTCTTGAATGGCAATTTTCTCAGTTCATGAACATAAGTTCATGAAATGTTCATTGAAATGTTCATTGAACTGTTCATGAATATTTCATGTAACTGATAAATACCAAATATGTTCATGAACTTATGATGAATTGTTCATGAATACAAAAATAACTAATTTTTCATGAATTGATTCTGGTAATATTTCAAGAACTTTTCATGAACATTTCAAGATTGTAAAATAGTTCATGAGAGTTCATAATTTGTTCATGAAATACAACAATGAACCTCTGATGAACTTTCATGAACTCTACAAAATCAGCCTTTTTAAATAAACAAGTTTAAATTAACAAAAAAATTGATGAACCTTTCATGAACATATCAAGAATGCTATAAAGTTCAAGAAAGTTCATATTACATTCATCAAAATTAATGCAACAATGAACTTCTGATGAACTTTCATGAACTCTAATAATTAAAGTTTGTAAAATAACAATTTTAAGAACCTTTCATGAACATTTCAAGAACTGACCAATATTTATAGAGGTGATAGTTTCAATGAGTTAAAATTTTGTCAGAAAACTATATGGTATATACTTGTACATGTTATGTGTGTAGTTGTGAGTAGTTGTCTTTTGTGGAGATGTTGGGATCACTTTCAGCCATGCAAGAGGTATCACTATTGTCACTTGACATGTCACTGTCTGCACTATCATATGAGGGATTTGAGTAAGATGAACTGCAAGAACTTGAATCAGAATCTACCGCCGTTTGATCTCGAGTGTGACTTGAAGTGCAATTGCTTCTGTAATGCTGGCATTTGCTTATGCTCGTTCGATCAACTTGGAGTTGAAGAGCAAGTCAAGGACAGCTTAGCTGATCTACTTCTGGATAATGAAGATTTCATGAATGCTTACCCACAGAACGAAGCATGCGACAAAGAATCTTCCGAATCTTCATGTTCAACACTGTAATCAACACCAGTCCCTACTCCAGTTCTTTTTGATTTTAAAATTAAAGGATCGATGTGGGAAGACCGATATCAACAGGCCTTCCAAATCATTGCCGATAAGAGATCAAAAAATGAAGAGTTATCTTTTAGAGTTATTACAGAGCCAGGCAATATCCGAGACAAAAATGCTCACAGGTTCGAAATTTTGGATGGAACAGTACCTATGATATTGGGATACTGTGGTGTTGGGAAACTTCCAAAGCTAATAAAGGCAATCGATAATAAAGAAATCAGAAATATAAAACTGGGAACAATGAGGAGGCAATGGATACCAATGGAATTGTCATTCAAGTTTGAAGGAGGACTGAACATTGTCAAAAGGGGTCTGGGACAAAAATGACCCAACGAATAGATATAACAGTACCATACCACGTTTATTGTGACTTGTTTTAGTTTCCTTCGAGACTAGTAAATCCTCTTATTAACCGGTGTGAGATCCCTACCGTAAGTTGTGGACCAAGTTTATTTCCCTTTTTATGGCCCTCGGGTCAAGCATGTGGGCCATAAAAAGGGTAGAGTTCCTAAGGAGAGGAATCGCTCACTTAATTAATTCATGAAATGACCATATAAACTAACATAAATTAGCAGTGGTTTTAAAATGTATAATTTTGACAGCATAGAACAGATTTTGTATGAGTGGGTAAGTTATGGCACAGTTTCTGTATGGTATGCAGTAACATTGAAATGGTTTCCCTATTCTTTTAGTCCTGATCGATCCAATCAAATTACAGAGCTATGGTAGTGTAAGTTACAGTACGCTTAGAGTACAGTAAGGTTACGGACATGGCACATTTTTGTCTGACTCATACAAAATCTGATCTAATCCTCTATTTTGCAATCATATGTGCAGTACCGATATTGTACAATTCATTTCCTGGATGTGCAGTTCGGGGCCTTGGTCAGGGTTTGCACAGAAACTTGGCAACAAAACTCCATGACTTTTCCATGACTATGACCTTAAAAATGTAGAGCTATTACAAACATAATAATGAATGAAAGCAGTAACAGCTATACAACCTCAATATTTGGTAACTGCATATAACTCTGAAATACCTCAATATTGCTGTACAATGTATATACATTTCTCTAAAACACCGTGTACACCATTGGTCATCTGACGTAAGTTATTTTCATGGGCACTCACTGTGAATTGATGCAGATTCCATTTGTCAACTCGAACATCAGAATTAGATGGAAAAGCAACAGAAAACCAATTAGATGTGTGATTTAGCCGGGTCCCATTAAAAATGGAGAGAAAACTAGTTAACATATGTACCTGCCCAGTACACGGTTGTGAAAAAATATCACAGCCTTTATATAGCCATTAAAAATTTAACAGGTCAAAGAAAAGGAAATCTTCATACAAAACTGCACTTTTTTGGCAGAAGCATTCTCAATATAAAATAAACAAGAGCCCATCTGGGCTTCCACTCGGGCCACATGAGATTGACGACGAAATACACTTTCATTTGAAATCCTCTTAGTAATAACCAAAGGGAAGAATTATTAGCTGAATTTAGAAGTCTTTAGGAGTGGCCGGTAGCGCGGTGACTTTCATTCTCTGCTCCCCAAGTATATATGTAATTTAATATTTTTGTTTTTCTCGTATGTAAATTAAAGAAGTTAACATTTTAATTTAAACACTACTTATTCAAGTAACACACATTAGTCTTCTGTTCTGTTATACTGCAGGTTCCGATTGTCTCAAATGTATGTTTATATTTGTACCATATTATAAGTTGTATCCTGTCCATCCTGTGATGGAGCTAGCTACATGTATGTCAATTTGTGCCTCTATGTAACTTTATCTGCTGTTCTTGCTATAGCGATACTACTGTTTGTAAACACGACGTCATTTATATATTTGCATATATAATGTGGTTGGCAAAAAAAACGCGTGTTTGTATGACTTGTATGGACTGTATGGGAACTAGCGATTTGGGACTCACAAGATACATCTAAAGTCTCAATTCTGCTTCCAAGTCCAAACATGGTTATCAAGCTAAATGAAGGATTCTTCATTTTCCCCATATTAACAGACATGTAACAGTATCTTAATCCAGTAGACTCTCTCTAGCGTAAAACATGCCTTAGCTGTGTAGTTGCATGACCTGACCCAAACTGTCAACAGTTTTACCATTGACAGATTGCCTAGTGTTATGCCAGAGAATAGATTTCTGACAATGACTCATCGATCTCTCTCTCCTTGTCTCGTAATGACAACAAGAGGCCAAGTACAACCTCAACAAATAACACATGCAATGTTCATTTTAACTTCCTCCCAGTGATTTAGCATTCAGTTTTGAACTGTATCAGTAGCTTTGCATATTTACTGGCAGCTACCACAGCAGTGTTATGCATGTATCAGTGGATTCCCCCAGGGGTCGGGTACCCTGGGGATTTGTCAAAATGCCCAATCAAACCCCCTGGTATAGGGGAAAACAAATAGTAAAAATTCATACAAGGTTGGTCCCCTTGGTTCCTAATCCATGGACCAAAGTGAGTCATACATCTGAGACATTGAATAAATGTAGTCCATGGAGTTTTAGCATAGTTTTTGTCACAAATAAATGTTATTATTATAGCCAGAGAATAATACTGGTTCACTACTCAATCATGCTCTTGCGATAAGTGATAATGGATATATAATGAACTACAACTGCCAAATGCTGCACATTTGCCCGGGGGGAGGGGTGTTGTTAATATATTGTAACCAGGACTGATCAGTATTACTTTCATTCTGCATGAGATAGGACGTATTTCTCAGCAAATATTAGCTTTTATGTATTTTTTAAAAGTATAAATCTATTATGCTAGAGAAAATAAGACTGAGTTTGTACCCTTTCTCTTCATATTTATTTATTTACTAGAAGTAATCATAGATTATGAAAGTGTGTTCAACATATTTTTGAAAGAGAAAGGACTGTGGCAACAGTCTGAAAAGCTGAAAATTGCTGCAATGATGTGGACGGTGTACGTATATAATCCTGATCAAAAGTGCTTGTTTTTTAACTAATGTGAAATTTTTGATGTCTTGACTTATATGTTAATATACAAGGAGATGCATCTGGGTATAAAACTGTAATTATCTTTGTGTAATATTAAATCATTGGATGCGATTCTTATGGGGCTATATGTTTACATGTGTGTTTTATATGGTTATGGCATTGATTTGAGAATTAGTAGCACATTTTGCTGTGTGGTATACAGTGTAAAGCAATAATTGAAGTTAGTAACATCAAGATACATACATGTACATGAACTTTATGAGTGTCAATAGCAAATTAGCTGTAAAGCTAATTGGGGACACTATATTACAGGATATATAAAGGGATTCATATAAAGTACGTATAAATAAATATTACTATTCAGATGTGTATAACTGAATTCCAGTTCCTAGAACATAAACTACATGTATATATGGATGTGTATAAAGTACAGCTCATGCAGTTCCTTCGATTCAGATCATTCACATTACCTTTCCCTGGTATTTTTCAAGTGAGAACAAGGTTGGTTGCAGAATATTGAGCGCCATTGTTAGTTCCAGAATAATTTATGGTCAATGTTGGTAGCCGAGTCCTGGCTTTGATCGCTTGGATCAGCCTTGTTTCAGGTCCATTAGAAATTCATGATCAGTGTAGATTAATTGAACACAGCAATGAAGTCATTACTTTAAATTTCCCTCACCCTGTACTGTGTTGATATTCCAGTTCCTTGGCGTCTGATTGTAGTGTTAATTTGAATCCGTTAATTTGTATAACCAAGATATACACAGTGTCGCAACTCGACACACAAGATACGCCGATTACGGGTATCTAGAAAACTCTGACCTTGTTTCTCTTCAGCCAGGTCATCTTACTGTTTGTAGTTTCGGTATCTGTATGTACATGTACAGCGAAAAGCAGAATCCAGTACAGCGAGCAAGCCAACAGAATTCACTCGGTTGTTTACAAATTATGGTGAGTTGATTTGACTCAGTTCTCTGTTCAACTTCGCTGGTGTCGTCACCGCGCCAACAAAACAGACCATGTTGACTTATAAACCACCACGATGCACACGTGTAGTATTTAAAAAGCTTCTTCACAACTCACACTGAAATATTCATATCCATGTATTTCTCTTCAGCCTTCAGGTATGATTTATAGCATCTTGACCATTTGCAGTTTTGGTATCGGCAAACCGAACAGCACAATTCAATGCAGCGAGCAAGCCAAGCATATTTTTCGATCTCACATTCACTCGGGTTCAGCATAAATAAATAACAAGTATCCTGAGCTTGTTGGAAGGCTTTCGCACGGTGAAGTTAAATAAAACATTAAAGTGCTTACATTTGAGAGATGGGACTCCCAATTAGAGAGAAAGTTCCTCGCGGGTCTCCACCATCTTGATTTACTGTATTCAATTATGTAAATACATTAACCTGGCGATTGTTGCGTGACCACCACAGTGCAATCTGATTCGTTTCAATTTGATTTTTAACGCATGCGCAGAACGCGTGCTACATGAAATAAAAAATATTAATAACGACTTGCATTTTAAGACTAGTCGCTGCCACAGTCAGCCCGAGTAATAAATAAATATCTGGGGTTTACTGAATGAACGTTTTAAAGCTCAAGGGCGCAATCTTAACCGCTTTACCATAGGACTGACCGACTCAAGGACGTACATTGTAGTTCAAAATAAGGCATATATGTATACGTTCTGAGCCTATGAACCCTGAGTTGTTTGAAATGGGGATTATTTCAATTAAATGGCACGAACCTCTTGAAATAGATACTATTGTGCTATTTTTGAGGTTTAGTTGCGGTCGGCATTGATTTTGGATGAAAATTCGAGCACGATGTTCGACTGTTCTTTTAGGTGGAGGTCGTCGGAGGGGTAAAATTTCAACAGAATTCGCTGAAATTGCATACAGAGCCTAATCAAGAACAGAGGCCAAGAACAGATAAAGACTTCAGGTTTTCATTGATTTTATTTCAGTATTTGACCTAATGGCTGCAACAAAAATGTCATACAAACCCTTTTTAAAACTCAAACAGAGCTTGGGTTTGGTCACACTTTCAATAGTACTCTAGCAGTGGCTGTGTCGACTGTGTTGGGGTTGCAAATCGTCTTCATTGTTGTAATTTTTTTCATTCTTGGAATCGTTGATTTAAAAATCAGGACTGCTTCAGGTTCTCGTATGTCTAATTTAATTCTTATTTATCATGAAATGAGTACCGACACTAACATGGGAAGACTATTAGCCTTTATTCAATTTGCCGAAGAGCTGGGACTGTCGGAGGAGTGGGGAGAAGTGTATCAGTTTATATCCCGATAAATAGTCAAGCATGGTCTCATGAAAATTCATTTCAGCCTGTCTGTTTGCAGTGCAAACATCCAGAGAGCATGGGCTGTTTTACAGACCGACAAAGGCCTAGAATTTCTGAACCGTACTTTGCAAAAGTATCTAAGGGGAAAATTGACCACTTCTTTACTACTGATAGTGAGGCCAAGGCATCCATCATAGAGCGATTTAATAGAACTCTCAAGACCAAGATGTGGAAGTATTTTACCTACAAAAACACACACCGTTACATGGACATTCTCCCAGACCTTCTCAAGTCCCACAACAGCTCATTTCATAGAAGCATCAAAATGAAACCCATCGAAGTCAATAAAGCGAATGAAGACGTGGTTTGGTACACGTTGTATGGTCAGACTATCTCTAAACCCATTCGTTTTAAGTTTCAGATTGGCGATCAAGTGAGAATCAGCAAAACTAAAAAGGCTTTTGACAAGGATTATATAGCTAACTGGAGTATGGAAATATTCACCATATCAGAGCGAGTTCCGAGGCGAATTGAAACGCTTGTAATCTTATCAGCATTAATGAACAAAATAATTTTGCTTGTTACTATACATGTATGAATGCTCTTGTGCATAAATAGTAGAGCATCACGCTGATCAGCAATCATTTGTAACATAACACTATGGAGGGCACATAATTATATCTCTGGCTCCCATTTAACAGTAGCATGGACGTATTTCCTTCAAATATGTTATCAGAATATAGGGTGCAACTCCCACAATCCATTCAGCTCACCTGCGATTGGGAGGTTGTATTAACCGAAATCCAGTATCCCCATAGCTGGAATAATGTTCATGATAACTTTTGGAACCGATTCTACATCAGAAATCCCTCCAAACCTCCTATAGAAATCTACATTGTTCCATCCGGTCATTATCCTTCCGTTACGGGTATTATTGATGCAATGAATGACCAAATCAAGGCAACCACGTTCAAGAATGATGTGTCCTTGACTTACGACAAGCTTAACAGGAAAGTACATGTAACTGTGCATTTGAAAAACAGCGCTACCATTCTCTTTAATGAGATTGGGTCCCTGATAGGATTTCCTGTTAATACGTTGATTTCAAAAACGACCACAACCGAGCGAGCAGCGGATTTGGGCTTTCATAACCTGTACGTTTACTGCGATATTGTTCAATCACAGTTTATTGGAGATTCTCAAGTTCCTCTATTGAGAATTGTGCCTGTGGAGGGTAGGGATGGTGAACGTGTCAGCATGACATTCCTGAGCCCACAATATCTCCCAGTCAGTAGAAAACAATTTGAGAGTTCATGGTGTTATCTTAATGAGCATGATTCTCAGACTATTGGTGCTGTTATTACAATATATTACATATATACATGTTCATGTATTTTAAATATTTAATATTTTAATATTTTAACAATATATTTTAAATACTTGGAACAAACTTAGATTTTAGTTTTAGTTTAGTTCCAAGTATGTTTTAAACTGTATTAAGCATTGAAAAAGGCCAAAGGCCGAAACGTCTGCTATTAAATTTATGGACCAGTGAGGAGTTCGTCAAGTCACTTCATTTTATACTATTTATCTACTCTTCAAGTGTACAAGCGACTTGTATCCAGTTGGATCCTCCTAGCTAGTGACACCATCATTGGAAAGCCAAGTTTGCCTTATTCATTCATATCCATATCTTTAACTTGATGCCTGTGAATCGTTCACGATCCGATGATGTCCAGGTCTATGTCTACACCTTACAATATTTTAAATACTTGGAACAAACTTAGATTTTAGTTTTAGTTTAGCTCCAAGTATTTTTTAAACTGTATTAAGCATCGAAAAAGTCCGAAAGCCGAAACGTCTGCTATTAAATTTATGGACCAGTTTGTCAGGCAGGTGGTTTTAAACTGCAAGATGCCACTCTGCTATCAGAAAACATCAGTGCAGCTGCCATATGCAGTTCCTGCCGAAAAGATGACAGCAAACTGCAACTGTTTCAAGATAACAGCCTCAGAGAAGGATTGTCTTAGTATCTCATGCTGATGTGCGATAAATGTGGCTAAAAAAAAACTCCAAACACAAGCAGAAGACTTGGGGGGCAAGGTAGTGGTTCACTTGATGAAAACCGTAGGTCTGTTTTAGATTCACACCATGGGGCCTGGCAGGCCTTACAAAGTTCTGTTCAGGAATGCATCTTCAACCACCTGTTACAAAGAAGGCATATAATCAGCATTTGATCCAAATCGAGAAGCTCTCAATTGATCATGCAGAAACATTAGTCTGAAGCTGCAGACAGATCGAGAGAATTGATAGCAGCTAAGAACCCAAATAAAGTTCACACCAGTGCTGATCGAACTGTTATTGCTGATGTTGCCGTGATACCAGATGGCACCTGGCAGAAGAGAGGACATTATTCAAAGAGTTGCTTTTTGTGATTTCAGTAGAGACAGGGGAAATTATTGATTATGTTGTGAAGTCACTTGTGTGCCAGGAGTGCACTGCACATAAGAGTTGTGACAGAGAGAGCGAGGAGTATTTGTCCTGGAGTAGCTCTCATGAACCAGAATGTCAAGTGAATCACAAGGGATCATCTGAGGCTATGGAGGTAGCTGGGGCTGTGGAGGTTTTCTTACGCAGAATGGAGAGTATGAGGTTATGTTATACACTTTTTGTTGGAGATGGAGATACCAGTTGCTTTGGCACTGTAATGGAAGCAATGAAAAGTCATTATCAAGTAGAAAAGAAGAATGTGTAGGGCACATCCAAAAGCGAATGGGTTCAGCACTGCGAAAATTCAAGAATGATTACAGAGGACGGAAACTGGCTGATGGTAAAACCGTAGGAGGCAAGGGTAGACTAACAGATAAAGTAGTGGATACTATGCAAATTTGTTATGGGAAAGCAATAAGGAACATCCCAGGGGATCTGAATGATGGTAAATAGCATATTCGCAATTTACTACCACATGATTCAAGCTAGTGACATTCCTCTAGAGGAACAACATAAATTTTGCCCAAAACACAAGGAACTTTGGTGCAAATTTTGGCAAGACAAAGTAAATAATGCTAACACATATGACGACAGCAAGAGTCTCCCATAAATATTCAGAAAGGAACTGGAAAAAAAAACACTCAGAAGGCTCACCGATAAAGATTTACTGGGATGATGTCTAAAGAGTCTGACACAGAATCAGAATGAAGCTGTTAATAGCGAGCTGTGGCAGAAATGTCCCAAAAACTGCTTTTGTTGAAATTGCTATCTGTGAAACAGTTTTTTTTTTTAACAGGTGCAGACAGCAAAGCAGTGCTCGTGAAGTCTTGTGATGTTAACCCTGGAAGCAATGCAATGAGAGCTCTCTGCAAGGGGAACTCCAAGCAATGCTGCATACAAGGTTACCCAAAAGTACAAAGAGCGGAGACAAGCACTAAGGGCTAAAAAGAAATACAAGGCAGACAGCATTTTGCCCTGAACTCTAAACCTGAGCTCAAAACTAAGAAGCTGAAAAGGCCCAGGAGTAAATTGTCGCCACCTGTACCAGTCTCACATAATGTTCTGTTGACATTTGTTCTGCCAGTCTTTGAAGTTGTTGCTCCACCAAAGAAAACAAAGACAAATTGAGTTTCTCAACATTTGAACAGTACTCAACGGTCACTTTAGAACCATTTTAACTTCTTAAAATCATTTCCAAGCTATCAGAAATGGCAAACACTAGTCATTTTCAAAATCTGGAGAGACAGTTTGCTTGAAAGTACAAACATCAAGATATAAATTGCTAATATCCATCTAAATTACCAGAACTTGAACTTTAATATTCTAAATGTTAACAGTGATAATTCAATGAGTATTTAATATTTTTGAATCAAATTTTCAGCAGTTGTTTATTTCATGAAGATATATGCAATTAATTATATATTTTTGGGATTTTATGCTTCAAGCTTTAGTTACCATGGAAACCGTAGGTGCTACCATAAAATAAACAAAACAAATTGACATTCTTAAAACTGATAGATACCACCCTGTACAGTATCTTTACAAAGTTAGAAGTGGAAATTCAGTTCACATTCCAAGTTATTGGTGTCAATAGGTACGAAGTGTTTGTCACAAAAATGCTGTTGCCAGGCAACAATTCAACTTATTGTGATCAAGGTAATACGAGTCTATGCTAGAAAATAAACTTGTTGTTGCTATGAAATTTGGGCATGATGTGATAACTTGTGAACTGCAGCATTTAACATTTTATAGACAAATAAGGGTTGACCTTTATGACTGGAAGTGTTTTTTCACAGGCAGAATTACTTAACATTAAATGAAGTTTTTTTTATGTATTTGTAACAACCATGGATATAATGATCCTGATGATGGTCCAGTGAATGTGCCCCATTTTACAACTTCAAGGCTTCCTGGAATTCACATAGCCAATGTGATTATAAGAGATGACATTCGCCAGTACACAACTACAGCCTCATTTTTCAAGTTGTTCTTCCCTCTGGCCATTATTTCACAAATTTGTGACTTCACAAATGAATATGCAAGAGTACAGAGGTGAAGATCTTATCCGAAAGCAGATGGTACATGGCCCTTCAAATATTGAGAGATTCTAGTCCTTCAAGTCACTGTACCATGGCATTTGGGCATCCTTGCAATAACTTACATTCAAGGCTACACCTGGCATGCTGAAGATTTGTGACCCAACTGCAGAGGGTGACAAAATGCTCTATGAACATATGAAGACAGTATGCAAATCACTCTATCAACCAAGAGAACACTGTTCAAGGATGAAAGGAACTGAGAAATAAGGGACGTTTTGGCATGAGAAAATACATACAGGACAAATCAGCAAAGTGGGGATTCAATCTTTGGGTGCTTGCCGAAGCTGTGACAGGTTACTGTTGACTTTTACATCTACACAGGCCAGACTGCAAGGAATCGACCTGAGCATGGCTTAGAATGTAATGAATTTATGGCAGCCTTTGTTTAGAAAAGGTTATAGATTTTATTTTATAATTTCTACTGAATGACTTATTTGCAAATGCTGTTTTAGGATGTGGAACACTACTGCAGAATCGAAGTGGCTTTCCTGGAACAAGGGAGTTCAACATGCTGACATGTTGGAAGAGGGATGAGGAGGTACATTTACATGTAATTACAGTCCAATGGAAGGACAACAAAGTTGTGTCTCTAATGTCCACCTCCCACTCTGGCAATGCTTTCGGTTGTTGTCATCGCCAACTAAAGGAGAATGGTGTACATGTATTTTGCCGCCTCAGTATCAGGCAACCCACCAACCATTGCTGATTACAACAAATACATGGGGGAGTTGACAAGTCTGTTCAGCACATTGGAAAGTACAACTGCCTGAGAAAAACATTATATTCACATTGGAAGGGTAAAGTTTTGTTTTATTCAATACATGTAAATGCCATTGAATTAACTGAATAACTCATCTGTCAGCTTGGTGATGTTGAAGAGAGGAATGCTGTTGCACTGTCTCATGCCTGAGTACAGTAATGTGAAACGTAACTGTACGTTCCGCTGGTGGAGTCACAGACTAGAAAGGAAGTCATTTGTGAAGTGCAGCAGATGTGACACAAATCTTTGCAGGGTTCAAAGAAACCACTTGTCCACTCATCAGGATGAGTGCTAAATTACATTGGGCAAGCACTAGAAAATCGCACTTGACCATCACTGATCCCATTACTGCATGCAAGATTTCCAAAGGGTAGACTTATTGCTTGAAACAAAAAAAAGTCACAGTATTTGGACAACTTATATTGAAGCTACATTTGTAAAACTTGAACTCATTTCACAGTACAAGAGGTCGCCATCTTGCTGCTAGAGCCTTGAGTCAAATGACACCAAAGACATGGACACTGATTGGTTTTGACAAAAGTAATAGACAACCAATGATATAGTGTGTTCATAATCGTGCTGTTTCCATGGTAGGAAGATTAACGGAAACATTTTCTTCTCGATTGAAATGCAATCAGTACATCTGTGCTGGAATGGGATTTTATTATTAGAAAACTAAGCAATCAGGTAAGAATTGGTTCCAGTGAAGAAGAAAGAAAGTCAAGTTGTCATACAATGACTTTAATGTTTGCAAAGCACCGGTTGAATGAATTTCATGGATTCATGATTGTTGCAGTGATTTATAAATCTGTTCTTTATCTCTTGACTGACTTCTAATTTCCAGTACAGAGATATTGAAACTGTGATTTCACGGAGAGACATTATCATACTTCACCTCTCCTGATACGGCTGAACCAAACTTTCATTTTCATGTCTTTGCATTTAAGTTTCAGCAGCTTAACTTTCTAAATGAAAGAGAGAGAAACAAATTCAAGTCTATCATTGTGCTTTCTTGGAGGTTTCAAAGCTTTGCGTAAGTTGAGAATGCCAGCCTACACTACTTCATATTACTACCTCACAACCTTTTATGAATATAAATTTTTAAACCAATAATACTGTAAATGAGACAATTAAACAAACGAAAGAGGATATTTCGTTCATATCCAACACACATTAATTTATTTTAGTATTTTTCTTAATATAACTCACAAAAGGTTTAAACTTGTTTTTGAATTCATGTTGTCTTTATAAGGGATTAACTTTAACTTACTCTAGCAAAGTGAGAAATGGTTGGAATCATACCTTCCAATTATGCACAATTCTTTTCATGGAGGGGAATCTACATTTTTTATTGAGAGGACAATACTTTGTGAATCCTTAGAAAATGGTTGGGCAAGTGATAAGAGGATTCAGACAAGTATGGGTCTGGATTTGTTTTTCTAACCCTACTTTGTTTCAACAAGTACATTAACTGTCTGCTGCAGTATCACCAGTAAGTCTAATAATCTTTTGCCACTAGTTTCCTTGGGGTATTTACAGGTGTACATAATTTCGAGTGACTCAGTTGCATAAATTTGCAGTTCCCAATCAATTATTTGCTATGTGAATGATAATTTCCTAATTATCTGCTCTCGTAGGGTTTAAATATTACCAAATACATGTAGGTTTGATTAGTTGCCCTTGTTTGTCCAGAGTTTGAAATATTATAATATATTAGTTGTTACTATTCAAATCATAATATATTAGTGTTACTGTTCAATAGGTTATACAACCGAAGAAAATGTCAGAAATGTCTTTTTTCATAACTAATTCCTAGAATTGGAAAACGTTAAAAAAAAAAAATTTATGATGCTAATTTTCAATTGTTTTTCATTTCAATTTATGCCAATGTATTAAAAGAATATTACATGTATATAAGCTTTGAATTGAGATAAAGCTTTCTTTATTACTGTAAAAGCAGCCACTTTTATAATATTTTGGCAGGGTTGCTTCTAAAGCAACAGTAGGACTACATTTGTAGGTGAATACATACATGTAGTTCACAGAATTATCTACTCTACCACTACAATGGGTGATACTAAATCACTGAGGAAAGAGAATAATAAATTAAAATAGCAGGTAGGTGCCTTTAACGGGGAAATTGAGAAGTCACTTATCTACCAAAGCCAAAGGCAGAACAAAACAAACCCGGAAGCAAACATGCTTCTTTACAGTGGACTAAAAAGAGAATCAGCCAAAATGTTGCCAAAGTCGGAAAGAAGGTGGACAGCAATTGCAAAGCCATAACCGATCTGGAGAAGTACAGCTCTCAGTACGCTATCAAAATACTTGGTATAACAGGACTAAAGGAAACTGAATCGGCAAGACAGAATATCTTTGTCTTTACCTTTTCAAAAAGATGGGAGCCACAAATATATCCCTTGGTGATTGACATGGCTCACAGTGCTGTATAGAGATAGAGAAGAGACTACCAGAGCTTGCCGACTGAGGCCAACTATTTGTAAATTTATTAGAAGACTGGCAAGAGAAGAGATGGCTTATCATTGAGAGATTACCAACTACATGTATAAGTCTACATGTATGTGTGTTCTTGCCCCTGCCTCAAATAGTACTGTACTTTTAAGCTAATTGTGGGCCAGCAAGTAGTTCTACTGTAATGGTAGGAAATATTTATAAAAGTTCCTATTGGAAGTTTACGACTCCAGTCAAACATATTTTTTAATATTTAGAATCACACGAAAATGAAACATTTTAGAATGACAAATTCCACTTAATTTTGCTATCTCGTGTCAATATTTAGGGAATTTGTTGTTCTACATGTACATTTGTACATGTACAAAGTTTGATTTTAGAGTAATCCTCAATAACAAAAAATAAGGTTGTTGTTGTAAATTACAGACCACCATTTTCAAAATAATATTAGTGCTAGTGTTCATTTCTCATATCCTGAAGACGACTAAAATTTATAATGGCAGGCCACACAAAAAAAGATTTCCACTCAGTTTTTGGATCTCTGGGGTCATTTATACTTATCTTTAGTTCAAAAAGCCATGCTTGATCGTGCACCAAGATCAATTTTCGTTCCCGATTTCTTAAAAGTACTCCTGACCTAGAGAAAGTGCCGAAGCTAGAACGTCAAGTATGGTTCGAAATGTGACATGGGAAGTACAGTCACTGTTAAATACAGACATGAGATGCTGGATGCAGACATTATGGCCTTGGATGGTAAGTTATTATGTTTTGCTTTTCTATAAATTATGATGATATATTTTATCTGCCTGATTACTAACAAGCAGATAATTTTCTTTGAAAGGCGACCAATCTACTGTCTAAAAGAAATGGTAACCAAATTAGTGTACGCTAACTGGGTCTTGTCCTGTGGTTACTTTTAGATGATCCACCAGTACTAAGAAGGAAAGAACAAGATATCCTAAGTGACCCGAAATATCAGGAAGTCTTGATGGAGAACAGAAAGAAAATGTCCCAGAAAAAGAGGACCAAATCTGTAAGGAGCGAACCAAAACCAAAGAAAGGGAAGAAGTGTGAGGAGGTAAGTGCTGGTCCAGTTTAAGGCTCTGGTTTACGTTAAATACAAAGTGTATTTTTTCAGTTGTTCAATACATGTAGTTGTAGATGGAGTGTTTTGCCAGCACTGTGTTAGCTACTTTTGTATACAGTCAATTCCAAATAAGTTTGACAATTGGGTTCCCAAGTTCCCAAGTTTGACAATTGGGTTCCATTGTATCAAACCATGTAGAAGAGGTTGTATCTGAGAAACTACCGAGACAGCCCGGCTGGTTTCTGCCTTGCCAGACCATGTGGAAGAGGATGGATTTGGGTTAGAGTATGACTACCCCAGTTTAGAAGATTTCAGTCTGCCAGAAATCCTGCTAGACTTGGAGAATAAATCCACAGAAGAGCTAAAGAACCTTTTGTTAGAAGTAAGAGAGCACCAAAGTGTAATGTTAAGAAATCAAAGGAGGCTTTTGGAGCAGAATGACGAAATATTACGTATTTTTAGGAGTTTTGTAAATTTAGTGCCATCAGTGACGCCATTTACAACTGCCACGCCACTTAGAACTGCTATGCCATCAGTCACACCGCTTGCTGCTCTATCAGTTATGCCGCTTAGAACTGCTATGCCATCCGTTACGCCGCTCAGAACCGCCACACCAGAGCGACAGAATTTACCACTGCCACCAATAACTGCAAATTGCCTTATGCCCAGTAAACTTTATTAACTTAAACTTCAGTCTACCTCAATGAAACTTTTTTCCATTAATTGCTTAAGAAAAGTATTCTCAGATGCAGAGTTATATGGAAGGAATGTCACAGGAGTAAGAAATAAACAACCTGTTGATCCCACAAGGATAACAATGATTCAAAGGTATGTGTTTAAGATGTACCCAACAGCTCCCGTGGATCAGTCAACAGCATGGAGTCATTGTAGAAAAGCAATAGATGAGTACATTCGAAGACCGGTAAAACACACCCTTCGAATGGTTTAGTTATAATTTCTGACCAAACACTATTACAAAAAAAAAAATTATTAAGAAAAAAACTCTAAAATGTTGTCTATTTTCATTATTGTTTAGCAAAACTACAGGTATACATGTAACTTTTTTTTTTTTAAAAAGACCTAAAAAAATATCAAAATTTTGATCATTCTAATGAAATGATGTGGTTGATGGCTTGATAATAATTCATTCATTCTAAAACTTGCTGTAACTTATATAACAACTTATTCTGGTGAATTTTACAAGCAGACTAACGGCATAGCTATGGGCACTAAAATAGGCCCCAGTTATGCTAACCTTTTTGTTAGTTATGTAGAGGAACAAACTTTTGATCAGTACGACAGTCCTACGCCTGATTTTTTCGGTCGTTACATCGATGACTGCATCGGTGCAACTTCTTCTAGTAAACGGGATCTAGAACGGTTTATTGATTTTGTTAACAACTTTCATCCGGCTCTCGACTTCACATGGGAGATTTCAGATGTTTCTATCACTTTTTTGGATGTCAATGTTTCTGTTAGCGGCAATAGTTTAACCACTACTGTTCATTACAAGCCAACTGATTCGCACAGTTATTTATTGTTTTCATCTTCTCATCCTACACATGTTAAAACCTCTATCCCATATTCTCAATTCCTTAGGCTTCGCCGTTTGTGCAGCGATGAATCCGACTTCTATTCAAAGTCCGAGGAGATGCACCAGTTCTTTGTCGAGCGCGGTTATCCTAACGCTGTTGTGACAACTGCATTGAACCGCGCCCGCGACATCGACAGAAGCACAGCTCTGCTACCGTCCAAACCTAAGACTGAAGATAGGATTCCGTTTCCATTGACTTACCATCCGTCTAATCTGTCTATCAAGAAAATTATCCAGAGGAACTTTAAGATTTTACAGAGTGATCCAGAGACCGCCTCTATTTTCCCGCAGCCTCCTCTCATTTCTTTCAAACGTGATAAGAATCTCCGTGATTCCCTAGTCAAAGGATCACTACAACCCGATCTTCAACCAGGCACTTTTAAATGTTCTAGGACACGATGCAATACCTGTGCTTACACTAAACCTACGACATCTATTTCAGGACCGAAAAGCTCTCTTAAAGTCAGTGATCATTTTGATTGTACTTCCAGTAATGTCATTTATTGCATCACCTGCACACTTTGTAACAAACTCTACATCGGAGAAACAGGGCGAAGATTAGGAGATCGATTCCGCGAACACTTGCTAGATGTTAGAACTAACAGCAAGGATCTCGCCAAACCTGTAGCTCGTCACTTTAACCTTCCTGGTCATTGCATTGATCACATCACTATATGCGGCATTTCTCTGCATCAAGGTACTACCGACACTCGTAAACGCAAAGAACAGAACTTTATTTTCAAATTAGGAACTTTGTCACCTCACGGTATTAATGAACGCTTTTCGTTCATTTAATTTCAGAATTCACGTATTCACTCACACTTAGATCAGCATGTTTCCTTTGATCACAATTGATCCGAGCACATGTTTCCTTAGCGGTAATCATGCATTGGCGCAATTTCCTTTGATCCCAATTGATCCGAGTACATGTTTCCTCAGCGGTAAGCATGCACTCGACACTATAAACCGTTTCCCCACCCACAATTCCCTCTTTTGCTCTGACGAAGGGCTAGCGCTCGAAACGTCAGCTGCTACTCGCTTTCCACGGCGGTTAGCATACCTCAATCGACTTTAGTTGATTACATACCATTGTTTATCTTCCCCGCCGACGCAGACCAAAACTAGTTTTTACAGGAACTAGTTGCCTATCTTATATAACAAGAGGCTGGGTACAGCCTTAACTCGGGCTGTATACACATAATCGTCACCATTTTTTTTTCTACATTCTTACAGTAAATCTTAAAAGTAGTGAGTAAAACTTTAAATATTATCACTACTGTTCTTTCCACAGTCATGTTAATTGTATTTGTGGTCAATTCGTGGTCAATTCGTGTGCCTCTGTGAACGTTATCTGCTGTGTTCATTAACTGAGATGCATGTTGGTTATCTCTAATTAAAAGCTTTACCTTCATTCACAAAACTTCAGTCTGCTCACTATTATATTACAGAGCCATAAAGGAAACTGTTCGAAGCCTTTCTCGAACCAAAACCGCGCTTGTGAGAGGATTCTCGTTTAACAGCTCTAACGAAAGTTAAGCATGAGCCAATAATCTCGTCACTCGTGGTCTAGCGGTTACTGTTTGGGTAGGATTGTGTCAGTTGTTCTATAAATCTTAGCTTCCTGGGTTTCGATTCCTACTCTGAGCGCAGTGAATTCTATTTTTCAAGTAGAGGCTCCCCACTTCGCGTGCGCATCCCAAATTATTCATAGTTAACAAAGGGAGTTTTTTGATGCAATCTTTGAGGTTGTTACACCGAGGTAAAGCCCCTATTTTACAGCTCTCTACTTACAACATCTAGGCACCTGACAAAGGCTAGTTTGGCTAGCCGACATATAGTACGTTTAACACTAAACACATTGTTTCAGCTTTGCTATAGTCCTCTGACAGGATAGAGTAAAAACTCTATCCGCAGTCTGTGGCTTCCGGTTGACCTTTTCGAAATTATGCGGAGCCAGGGTGGCGCGGTGTTC